>OY740770.1:107846514-108446514 GCA_963513935.1 Aphrophora alni
GAGTTCAGAATGATTTAACGACTAAACATTGGTTGCTTGGTACTATGTATTTATTGGTAAATTAATGGTTTAAGTCAATTTTCACATAAATATTGAGAAAGCTATCTAATGGGTGGAAAATTGATTTTTCATGAAATCAGTTTAAAACATTAAAACAGTATCTGAATCAAGTTTATGGGTGTCATCATGGTGCTTACCCATGCCCATCAAACAATATAATACAATCGGTTCCTCTAAAAGTTAGTTTTTAGGACTTTTAGGAAATCTCTCCAGTTTGTTTTAAACAGCTGTTATACATAGATTTTCTAAAACTCATAATTGTGATATATTACTTTCTTGACGTCGGGAAGGCCCTAACCGCCCTCGTACATATATTAAAAAGTTATCTTGTCATTGGGGGGGGGGGGCTTAAAAATTGTATGTTTGTGAAGGAGCTTCCATTCGCTACGCCCTGCCGGATGTCGTAGCTATTCGAATATCAGATTTTCTTGGAAGGTCAAAGTTGAAAACTACGTTTTTACAATAACTTTACTATTTGTCATTGTAGAGAGGTGGGGGTAAGAACCATTATAGCCTATGTATTATTGAAATTTACAAACTTTATCTACTTTAGTGTGTTTTAAGTTGAATGATACAAAAGATTTTTTTTAAGGGGAGCCAGTACCATTCTCAGCCGCCATGTATTTCATATGGGAGAACATGACACCACTTAGGTACAATTATTTCATAAAGTAATGATGGAATTGACTGAATTTTGCTACTTATCCACAGCACATACATATGCTTCAAGTGATGTACTTTTAGCATGATATCTTTTATACTTACAAAGAAATAAAAGTAACAATAATTTGTTAATATTTTTTTCACAAATTTTTTAAAAATTATTAAGGTTAAAGATAACAGATTTTAATAAAAGTAGTACATTTTATTTAGCAAGGAATAAGAAATAGATCTGCCAAATTTTAAGTTTGTAGGGTTATTGGTTTTTCAAAAAATGTTACCTAAATATGAAAAAGTAGACTTACGGTAAATCGAGTTTAAAAGTTTATTGGCACTTATCATTTCTCTAAAAGCCACCAGGGCAGTATTCTTCACATTCATTGTCTTCTCTTTTTCTTGAAATTCTTTGTTTGCTTTTTTAATCCTGATTTCGTCAATCTTCTTCAGTCCTCCAACCATGAATTTTCCAGCCGTATACCCAATATATGTCCATAACATTCACTTTTGAAATTGACTTATTATTAAAACATATAACTGCATCTGTAACTCCTAGTTTCAATGTCTGTAACCCTACAAAAGTTGTTTTTGGTAGCCTATTCCAAATTACACTATTTATGCTTTCATTAGGGTTTTGCGTTTTCCCGTGTAGGCGGCAGCGGTTCAGCAAGTCTGGGTTGGACAGGTCTTTGAATACGGGTTTGATTACCTCCGTAAACTTTGTTTTATTTTATAAATGTATGTATGCATATGCAGAGTTATATATTTTTTAAACAGAATTAATAGGAGATTTTTTTAGAACTATTTTCAAAAATCGATATTTCCCCCCCCCCATAATGGTACTGGCTCCCCTTAAACTGTTAAAATTGGCCGCCATTTTGACATTTTCCCTTCGATTTTTCTGAATTTTAATTGGGTTCTATATGAGCACGCCTATACTAAATTTCTTATTCCTATCTTTATTTGTGTGGCCGCTTTCATACAAACGACAACTTCACTTTTTCGCTTTACTGAGGCTGTGAAACGTGAAGATTTTTTACTTTTAACAAACTTACATTATACTGGGTGAGTAAAAATGTAAATTTCATGAATATCAGATAGTTTTCGGAGATAGAGACAGATATCAAAAATAAAAATAAAATATCAAAAATTATCCCACTGAAATGAGCAATGGAAAACAAGTTTAATCGTGTGTTTTAGGACCATGTTACCATTTACAAAAATTGACTGAAATCCAAAAGGCGGATAATCCAAGATCCGAGCCGACAATTTGAACACCATTTTAAACGTTATACGAGTGATTAGGTAAGATTTTATTTGGTGCCAAATCGATATTTCGAGAAAATAATATTTGTTGCTTTCTTCCATATATATATATATATATATATATATATATATATATATAAGCAAATGGTTATTTACTCACTTGACAAATTCTTTCTATATAAATAGATAGTTAAAAAATATAGTACATATATTGAAATAATTGTCGTTATATTTCGATCTCAAAACATAAATTTTCTTAGATATAATCGATACATCATCGATAGCTATTTTGAAATCATGTGTCAAAGCTAAAACATATGTTATGATAGGCTTAAACAAAACAGAATTAAAGAAATAAATCATCACCTTAAATTAGGCTTAAACAAAACAGAATGAAAGAAATAAAACTTAACTTTAAATTTAATTTTTAATTAAATAAGTAGAAACTATAATTTTAGATGAGGAAGATTTCATCGTTCCACGTCAAAACTGAGCAATTTGTTCCACTTGTTATAAGCAGATTTCTCCTGTTTTAACAGACTTGCAAAAAATTATCTAGTTGTCAAAATTTACTCCGCGTTTGTATTATTTACACAACAGAATAATATTGAAGTGTATTTAAAAGCTAAAAATTAAATTGTATTTATTAAATTGGGTGTGCACGCAAGTGTGTAGAAGGCATTAAAAATTTCTCATAAATTATTTTTTTAAATAATAAAGTTCTTTTCAGGCACCTGCTTGTCTATGAACTCAAATAATGCTACCCTGGAACAGGTTTTTCAGGCTACTTAATTTCACAAATTTAATAAGAACTGGATTTGTAAAATATATTTGGAACTAGTACTTTCACAGCCTTATTTTCTGCAATGTATAAATAAAGTGGCACAATTTAATTATGTGTGTATTTTACATTTAATATAAGATGTAGAATTTTTACATTCACTTTTTTTCAGTGATTTAATATTACTATTTACGTAATTTTTTGTAGAAGAAATTGCAGTTTAAAACAAATTTCTTATGGTTTACGTGTGGAATAAAAAAGAAAAGCGATAAATTGACCCGAGTACCGTCAGGTATGTAGGCCTAACAATTTGTGGTAAAATCGCACTTTTCACAACGGCCATTGTAATTAATATGTATAAACTTGTGGTGTCGGTGTTGTTGACAAGTTTTACAAAAACCCGAAGTCAACCTTGCAGTTAGGCCTACTCCAGCTACATGTCTGATTGGTTGACCTAACCAGTTTCCTCTTGCTATTTAATTAGAAAACAACCATTTTATTATCCTCGATCCTTGGATTGTTCTTGTATTCTATCTATCTGTTTAAAGTAGAAAAATGTCTCGGGTTATCATCGCCTTAAAAAAAGAAGAAAAGAAAGAAAGGGGGGAAAAATAGAGACCCTTAACCATAGAAATATAGTCAAGGTTGGCAGAGAATAAAAATTGTCAAGAGAGACCTGATTGGAAAGTTGAAAGAAGAGAACTAATCTAAGTATACATTAGAAAGTGTAGATCCAGCTGTAATAAGTGAGTACCCGAGGTAAAGCTAACAGTTTACTGTATAGCTTACAAAGTGACAACAATATCCAGAGAACAAGAAGTAGCAGTAAATAATACTAAAGCAACTATAAATACACCAGTCTCAGGTCTCAGGGAGAAGCAATCAACATGAAATGTTTTTTGGGTAACGTGCTTTTTATATTTTGATTGTGATTTATAAAATTCAATGGGTTGTTAATATTATTCTACCATTTATATAATTCTGGAATATATAGGAGCGAACCTCGGAAGAAAAAGTACTTCAATTAAAAAAACAACAACAACTATGTAGGATGAAAAATAGCCGAGATACTATGACTATTATATAAGAGATAACTAACAATTTGAGATACTATTGTTGTAACATCCTGACAGGAATTCTTGTCATTTTTTAAATTAAGGGCAAATGCTATACAGGCTTTCCAATTATCATTTTAACTTTGTATGGGCACAATAAATTTAAAAAAAAACTTTTTATGTGCCCTTACATTAGACGTAGGGTATTTAATAAAGTTTTATTACAGATATTATTTATTTTTTTAAAATATATTTTGCACTCCTTGCGTTTAAACAATATCTTATTTTTCATGTGATGAAAAGTACATATTTTCAGAATACTGGAATCCAAACAAGTAAAATAAGAATATACTAATAGGCTACAAAAAATACTAATCTAACACTAGCAGTTAACAAATGCATTAAAAAAAGAATTATACATAATTTAGAATTGAATGGTTATGGATACAGTTAACGTTACAGATCAGAAAAACCTTTCTTTATAATTTCATAAATTATGTCATCTAATGTGGACAATCCATGTTCTTAAGGATCCTTGCAGATACCGAGTAATGCTTGTGAGAGAACGTCCAAATCACGTGAAGGTTCTTCCTCGTCAAAACATGTGTTATCGGATAATTTAGTAAAGGTGTTTTCAAAATCGTCGTTTGAACTGTCGTTCAACATCATCACTAAAACACTTTGTGATAATGGTTCACTGTTAATCACATTTAAAGAAGCGAGTCTCTCTTCACTAATGAGATTAGGAAACTTACTTAGAAGTATATTAAAACTTCTCAGAGGGAGCTCTCGCAACAGGGGGACGCAATATGTTTTCCAAATTGGTCATCTGCTGCAGTGGTTAATTCTGTTATCTTTTGCAATTTAGTTACCGCACTTTTTAAATCTACTCAGTTGGCGTTTTGCCCGTTGTGATGGTACCATTGTGTGGACGGACGCTTTGTTCATGATGCAGGTGAAGTAGAAGCAGATTGTATGAGACGTGATGCTTCAGGCGTATTCAATACTTGTGATACTAACTGTTCAGGCATGTACTCAGTGTCACTGTTTGATGAATAACATTCAGACATGGATCTTTGCGGTATATCCTGGAAGAAATAAATAAGAAAAATCTAAATTATCCTTCTTTCGTTTTGTAGGCCTACGTTTAGGTATAGGATTATCAGAGTGCACAGTATTTGTATTACACTTTACCTTCAAGTTCCATTAGAAAGAGATCCAAAATGGATTCGAGTCTACATTTAACTTTCCTCACTGCTGCAGTGCTCTGGATGGGAAACATATTCGAATTGAGCGGTCTCCTAATTCAACATCGCTGTTTTTCAACTACAAGTGATATTGTTTGCCATGGTAGATGCAGACTATTGTTTCATATATGTAGATGTTGGACACGATGTCAGAGTCAATGACAGCACTGTATTTAAGAACTCTATTTTAAAAATAGCACTCGAGCAAGACCTCCTTAATTAGCCAAAAGGTGGACTTTGCGTAGCAGATGATGCCTTTTGTCTGACACCGTATTCTTAACCATTTGCACACAGAGGACTAACAGTACCAGAGAGAATATTTAATTATCGCTTATCCAGGACAAGGCGCGTTGCTGAAAATACATTTGGTATTTAAGCCTGTAGGTTTTTCGTTTTGAAAACACCTATACCACTCAACGTGGGCGCTATAGAAACTCCAACTTGCGCTATCCACAACTGGCTCTAACAGACCTCTTCTAGAACATATTTTCCTTCAGGTTCTGTGGATGATGAGGATTTAAATACAGAGTTATAATTCCAGGAGATTGGCAGGATGTACTGAGTTTGATGTCTCCGGTAGTTCGTCTCTATTCATCAAATAATTATGGTAATCTGGGGAGCAGGTACGGCAATGGTACATATATGTATGCTTCTGTTCATGATAAGTTTATCTGTTCCCTGGCAAATAACGTCAATTGGTTGGAACCATATGATAACAGTGCGAAGTGATAGGAGTCGAAAAGGAACGAGACAGCGAGGGAGTTGAAAATCACTATACTAAATTCAGATTGGAGTGATGCGGGAACCAGTCGACCGAACTAATAGCCTGAACCAATGTAATTAATTGATTTTATATGTAGAAATCGTAACAATCTCCAATTCACGTCAAATTTGGTATCAAAGTTAACAGGAAATCTAGAAAAATTAAGCTATGCAATTTATTTTCACGTTTTTCTTCAAACAAAAAAGTTTGTGTAGTGGTACTGGAGCCAGAAGTATGACTCATAGGTCCAGACCGCGCGGTGTGCCCACCTCCGTGCTCACTCAATAGGCCCAAGGGTTCAGGCTATTAGTTCGGTCGGCTGGTTCCCGCATCACTCCAACCTGAATTTTAATATAAAGGAGACAGTGCCTCATATTTTTCCAATATTTTTTGTAGTTTTTTTGCATTGTAAATAATGTTTATTATTTTGATCAGCGATTCTTTTCCAAATGATTTTTTTATTATAATTATGTACATTTATGATTTTTTCCCCTCAATATTATGTAATAACACGTAAGTGTATGGCCGAATGACAGTAAAATAGATTAACTTATTGGTAAATTATTCATCTATTTACCATATTAGAAGATTCAGTGCCATTGAAAACTTCATGGCAGAAAACTTCTACTGCTGAAAACAACACAATCTTTGCTTTGTAAATTTCGCTTGCACCAGCACCACTTTTTCTTGATTTTCGGATGTCAAGTTCTTTTTTATAGGTGTCCCGTAAACTTTTAATCTTCTTTTTAACTGATCCCAGTTTACCAGGCATCCCAGGATCCTTTAGGTTTTCCAATTTTAAGATGTTTCTTTCACATTCCTATTCAGATACTCCTTTGACGAAACGTCCTACAAGGACGGTTAATTTTGAAAAAAAATCAAAAAATCAATAATCTCCTACCCCGATTACAACTCAGCCATAAATGACAATATTTATAGAGTGTATTTACCTTAACACAACAAAACAACTGTAATCACAAAACCTCATGTTGGTTTTCTCGCCGCTGATGCGCTACTGAGTACTGAGGTGTTCAGACTGCGCTGCTAGATGGCGCCAGAGGCTGCGAGTTAATTACGTGACCTGCTAGTCACCGCTGCCGCTAACAAAAGTTGAACATGTCCAACTTCGCAAGCCGTTCCAGCTTCCCTCAACTTATTTGTTTCAGTTGTATTAGCCTCAACTGCAATCTCCATTTAAAAAAAGTCCTATCTTTGTTCCTATTGGTCGAAAACAATTACCCCCCCCCTTAAAATTGTGCTTCTTTTCAAGACGAATTCATCTTCATATAATTAGAATTATTTACTACTTATTATTTAAGGCTCTCTGAGTTACATAATTATTAATTAAAAATGTTTCCTTTTAATATTGGTTTCCATTGTAAGGGACCGTCAGGGGCTCACTTTGAAGAGTACAGGATTGGCAATCCCGGCGGCCCCTTGCTAGAGCTACACATGTTTTCATGTAGTCTTGAGTTGAAGCCCTTTCTTTCATCTCTCCTATTAGGTCTCTCTTGACCAACTATTGTTCTTTTTCGACTCTGGCGTTAATATTCAAGGGCTAGAGGTCTTTATTTTATGCTGTTTTTTTCTTTTTTTTTATAAGGCGATGATGACCGAGAGGTTTTTTAGATTTTGACAACGAGAAAATCCATTGTAAGGGTCTAATGCCACAAAAAAATCGGCTTTTAATGAAACTTCGTATTTTAAAAGTTACTGCTTATTCTAAGTTGTATGAGTTTTTAAATTAACTTTTTAACAAAACAATAACTTGTAACTGTAAAGACATATATTTTTATTTCGAGCTAAAATGTTATTTTTTATAGAAGAATACTTTCTATGGACATTGGGGCAAGAATCTGTTTCTCTATTAACGCACGCGCGCGAGAGAGAGAGAGAGAGAGAGAGAGAGAGAGAGAGAGAGAGAGAGAGAGAGAGAGAGAGAGAGAGAGAGAGAGAGAGAGAGAGAGAGAGAGAGAGAGAGAGAGAGAGAGAGAGAGAGAGAGAGAGAGAGAGAGAGAGAGAGGGAGAGAGAGAGAGAGAGAGAGAGAGAGAGAGAGAGAGAGAGAGAGAGAGAGAGAGAGAGAGAGAGAGAGAGAGAGGGAGAGAGCAATACAACTCAGACATCAGTTTTTCTACATAGGTAACAAAAACAAGGTCCTCGTTACTATATTACATAATCACTCACTCTAAGTAGTTACATAACACTTTATATAATCGTAGGACTGTGCTTAACTTTTAGAAGTAACTATATTTAGTTTTAACTTAGAGAAAATATCAGTTTTTAGAAAAATATGTATTACAGTTGTCCATTTGGCAAAGTTAAGACCCGAGTCCATGAAATGAGAACTAACCATGACCTTCCAAAATACGTTTCGAGTGAGTCATTAATATTACAATAATGGCTTCAGGATATTCAAATAAAGAAAACAAGTTGATGGATGTCATCGTGGTGCTTACCCAGCCCTATTATACATATCTGCTTTAAATGTAATGCCCAAAAGTTGGTGTCTTGTTCCTCGTAAGAAATTAAAATGTATTGGCAGGTCGAGATATACGTAATATATGATAAATTTGTTCTTATACAGGTTTTGTGAATACTTGTACCGACTTCAAAAAAGGAGGAGGGTCTGTATGCGACCGGATTTTTTTAATGTATGTCCGCGTATATTTCTGGAACGGTTTAATAGATTTCATTGGGGGTGGTCTCATTTGAAAGGGTATGCTCCTGAGATGGTCCCGTTTCATTACAGTACTTGGCCAGTAGTTGCAAAAAAAATGCCAAAATGGCGCCTGATTGACACAGGCTAGTTGGAAATGTTTTTTATTTAATATTGATAAAATTACATTTGAATAAAATGCAAGCATATAGTATGTGTTTATTTTAACTAGTCAGTACTTGTACGACATTTTTGCCAGTACTGGGGAATTTTTTTTTTGAAAGACCGACTTAAAAAAACAACTAAAAAAATTATAAATAATAATTTTTTTATAATAACAGTTGCGACTTCATAATAATTATATTCTTAAAATGTAAACTACTAGATGTAGCAGAAACAAAAATGAGTGTTTATATCTTGCTCTTTTTGAAGTCGAGAAAACCCTAATATGTTTTTTAAGAAAGGACTAACATGTTTTTAGATTAGGTTTTTCTGGAAGAGATTAAGTTGACAAGTTTTTGGTTCTGATTATAGACAGTAGACGGTGTTGGACAAATCATATCGATAATGAGTCTCATAAAATTACTTCAAGATTGTTTTTAGTCAGAAATTTGACTAAATACTGTAATACCCATGTGTTCAAATGGGTGTATTATTGTGTAATAAATACCCATTTAAATTTTAAGATTATTTTAAGGGTGATTCTAATGAACAGCATTTTCAAAGGTTATTTCCCTTAAAAAAGAAAGAAAAAGACTAAAAGACCTTTTAAAACCTTAAAAACGCATTTATAAAAAAATAATAATTTAATTTAAATAATATATTTCTTTCTTTTTCTTGCGAACCCCACCTCTCCTAGTGGATTGTATACGTTAAAGATTGATTTATTAAATATATAAAGCCGTTTTATGTTAAATTAATTTGTTGTATTTTTATGGTCATGCGTTTTCCTCCATATACCTATTTACAAACTCATTTATATGTTAACACCAGTCATTTATATATTTATTTATATGTTTACACCAGTCTTGAAACATAATAATTTAAACAGGATTTTTTTTTGTCTGTGTAATATCAAACTGGAAATAAAATTTTAAAGTTTTTCCCTGAACTCTGCGTTCTCTCTACACATTGCCCGCAACTCTGCTAAGGATTTTCGACCCACCGGTTGGGAATCCCCACTTTTTTCTAGCACTTATATTATTCATTTGGTGTAGGCCTAATATGTATTCATCCAATAATAATAATGAAAAACTAGTATCGTAAACTTCTGAAAAGAATTCCGAATGCATTTTTAAATCCCACTCGATAACAAATAACTTTTGTGTACAATATTTTTCTTCAAAGTTTGGCGTTTTTGAGATATTTCCTTGTCTCAATATAAATAACGCATCCTGTTTGTATATGTATATAAGTGTCAAAAGTGTGAGGACACTCTGGTAATTTTTTAACGAACGACCAAGGGGAAAACCAGCCTCAGGAAATGTTTATAAGACATAAAAATGTATTTTTTCGTGCACGAGGAAAATTTTTCCAAAGACTGCTAAAAAAATATTAAATGTTAATCACTTCGAGCGACACCTTTTTCTTTTTAAAAATGTGTTTTTCCTTTATCAAGATCTTTAAAACGAGGTGTTACTTGACTGGGTTTAGCCTACATTTAAGATTTTTGAGCAGCCTCAAAATCCCCGATTAAATTGCCCCATACAAGAAAAAGTACATTTTTAAGCCTTATAAATATTTCTTGATTTTGGTTTTTTGCACACTCGTTAAAAAGTTAATGGAATAACCCCACCCTTTTGACTAATCACGTATGTAAACTTTTTACTGCTTTGTTTTGCAATCATTTTGTTTTAAATAATTACGATGTTTTTAAAATTTAGTTTTACGAAACCCGTTTTTTTATACAAAATTATAAGTATAGTAAATTTTTTTAACTTTATTACAAATTAAAAAAAATAATAAAGCTTTTGAGAATCGGGCTGAAAACAAGGAAGAAATCAGCATTTTATATTTACGTGTAGACGTTACTCTAAAATGCTGCACCAAAGTGGTGTTCTGTCAATCTAGAGGTGCATTATTTTTAAAAAAAGTATTACACTTTGAACACTACTTGAATGCATTGAGGACTGGATTAATAAGCTGTGTCAAAATGTGGACATGCGTGTTCGCCAAATGCAGCTCCTCGTGCATTGACCGTTGTGGTGATTTCATTTTCACAAAGCATTACAGCACAGTACAAAACATAAATTAAAGAAAAAAAAAAAAAGATTTCACAACATGAGACCGTGATTTTTCACTTGAATACGTCTTTAATTTTGGTCCTGTATAGAGGGAGTCTCTTAGAAAAAAAGGAAACTCCTTAAGGGCCTCACTATAGGAAGTACGGATATAACAATCCTGTGTAATCTTCTCATCCTTCTTTTCATCTTTCTAATCAAGCTTCTCTTGTTCTCTTAGTGCATTAATTGTCTATTTTTTATTCTTTTCATTCATTGTTTTTATAAAGTTACCAAGAGAACAAACAACAAAAAATTCGGAAAAGAATAATTAAAAAAAAATTTCTTACTATAATGAAAAAAAAACCTAAACAAATAAATCTGATAATAATTTTGTTTTTATTTTGATGTTGATTATTAAATCATAAATCTTATTCATCTTACGTTATTAATCTTTCCAAGGTAGACTTGGTAAAACTATTCGTTTGTTATAATCGAAGTACCCACAAATTCTCAATATTGAATTTTCCATCTTTATTATTGTAAAACTTTATTTTCGCACTAAGTCTAAAAACCAGAATTGTTATATAATACTTTAAAACCAATCATTTCGCTCAGTATACACACACATATATAAATAAGTGCAAAAAAAGGTAACAATGTCATCCCCACCAAACCCTCATGTCACATGCTTACTTTGAGGCCCGATTACAGGATACCTTGTCCGATTTGGTGTTAACGTGTTTAAAAGAAAGACAAACAATATAGTGTAACATGGCCTTGAGCAGCAGCTAGGCTTCAGTTCGTTTCGACCTACCCAGTCTAACCAGGAGTGTAGAGTGTAGATATTCTAACCTCGAAGAAAAAGGAGCTCAATTCAAACAATCATAGAAACCGGCAAGTGAAATGTTATTTTAATTTAAAAAATAATATAAGCATTTCTTTATTTGTTCTAGTAATATACAATATAATATCAAGGATTTTAAAATAAGATCTAATAGCAAAAACTAGTAATTTCAATATTGTTGTTATGTAATCACTTTGATCCTAAATGGATGGGCTGCGTTTATATAACTGTTTCGAATCGTGTTTAATTGTTTAATTTCTGTTGTTTTACCTGATTAAATTGTGACTTTAAAATTTTGTAAACAGTGTATATTTGTTTTGAGTTAAGAAAAATATTTATTAAATAAATTTTATTTTAATTATTTTTATAGGCTATGTTTTGGAATCTCTAAAAATACCAAAGTTTATTGCATAAAATATAAATAATTTATTTTTGCGGCTAATAAAAGAAGAGATTATATAAAAGTGCTTTTTTGGTCCTTTTCAAATGCAATATTGTATGTATTTCAGCTTCAAGGCACCTGAAGTAAAAATTTCATTAGTTATAGATTATGTAACACAATAAATGATTTTGCATGCATATAAATTGTAGTTTTCGGTTGTAAGTACAGTTTAAAAATATAATTTTGTAGGTATTTCACCTTTAAGGCACCTAATATACATTTTTTCAGTAATAGATTATAATATATAACACAATCAATTTATTTTTATGCATGCATAAATAAAATTTGTATTTCTTTGTTTCTATCTAAACATAATATTGTAGGTATTGTAAAATAAATTATAAAAAAATAAAAAAATTGTTTTTTGATAGAATATATAACTTTTTTTTTTTTTATGTATAAACAAAAATTCTATTTCTTACATCCTACAATTTTAAAATTTAATATAATAGATATTTCAGTTATTAGGCACCAATATATATATTACTGATTATATAACTCAATAAATAAAATATAATTGAATTAATTTATGGTTGTATAAATAAATCCTGTATTCTTTAGCTCCTTGGAATATTATTTTCAAACATAATATTCCAGCTTGCCTATTTCAATTAGCACACAAATTAAAAATTTGTCTAGCAAAGATTTATATAATACAATATTTTATTTTATGACTTTATTTATAAAATTGAAAATTTTTTGTATTTTAGGTTCAGTTTTCAGACTAATATTGTAAATCAGATATTTAGCTACCCTAAATAAAAATTTGTTTAGTAGTGGTCTATATAACAAAATAAATTATTTATTTTTTTATCGAAAAAATGGTGTAAAATAAAGTGTAGGATTTAGGTACAGTTTTTAATCATAATATTGCAAGTATTTCAGATATTAGGCACCCAAAATGAAAAATTGTTTATAAGTAGATCATATAACAAAGTAAATCATTTATTTTCGTGGCGTGAAAAAAAAGTATCTAAAATGAAACTTTATTTTTTACTACCTATCTACAGTTTTCAAATGTAATATTTTAGGTATTTCAGTATTAGGTAATCAAAGTAAAAATTTGTATAGTAAATAGATTATACAATATTAAATTTGGATTTGAATTAAAATCATTATATAAAATAAAGGTGTGTGAGTAAATAACTACATTTACACACTACATTGATTACATAACTACATTTTTTTTTTGCAAACTAGTTTTTTATTTTCACACAAATATGTTGTATAGATATTGTTATGTAAGAGTAAAGAAAATTATTTCCTGATTTTTGTAAAATTAAAATATCCTCTTGCACTGAACTCACAGTTTATTTCATCACTATCTCTAAGTAATATCTCTAGATATGTGAGAATATATTTTGATTTATTATTAATTTTTCCCCATGGGTTTCGGAGAAAATTCCTCTCATCAAACCTTGTGTGAAATTTTGTACACAAAATATTTTGGAAAACTTTATCGATTTAAATAACACCTATTATAGCTTTCCTTTGCCATACACTTGTCTTAAGCTTAAATTTTTTGTATTTCATTTAAATTAAAGCACCCCCCCCACTGGCACTTAAACATTATTTTTTGTAAGAAAAATTGTTTTGCTTGTTAAGGATATAAACTTTAAATTTTGAAATTTATAATAAAATTCCAATGAACCTGAAAAAATTACAGACAAAGTTTACCAATTTTATTTACAATATTAACAAATAAATAGAAGTCTAACATTTACATTCGTTATATATTATTTAGTAGTACACGAAGCAATGAAATCTATCTTGACCGACTAATATTTATTTTGATCGATTATTTATATTTTTTAAGAATATCATAAAAAATGTACAGTTAATTGTTCTTTTATAGTAATTATGTTATTAAACATTATTGAAAAATAGGCGAAATTGAACAAAATTTTTCTATTGTAAAGTTTAATTAACAAATTTAATGTTGTTTTTCTATTTTTTTAGTGTTTTTATAATAAATAACTTTACTTCAGTTATTCTTTTCACTTTATTTTGATAAGTTATGTTATTTCAGAAAACAAACAAACAAGAAACACATTATTCAAATACTTTTTGTCAGTTTTATGGGGGAAAAAAAAATCCTCTTTTAGAAGGGTGATATTATGACTTTTATTATTGGTGTCTGTTATTGTAGAATAATGAAGCTACACAGGCAGTATAGACAAATTTGGCGGTGTAGTTTAAAGAACATTCATATGTAAAATCAATGTACAGTTTTTGGACCCTTACACCTTCACTGGTTGTGTACAATTATGAAATATTTAACCAATAATGAAGGACTTATTCAAACTTTGAACACCGCCATTTTGAATCAGCTCATTGTTGATAATTTTGTTTTCATCATTTTTTGTTTTCTTCATGGAAAATTTTTGTATTGTCACTTCAACTTTTTGAGTTGCCTCTTCTTCCCTCTTTTAAAATGGGAGGAGATTTTTCAAAACCTAACAAAAAGGTAGAGTAACTAACCCACGACATATTATGAAAGTATTAAGACTCTATTTATTACAATCGCAAAATTAATTAAGAGCCACAGGACTTTTTTCCACTCTGCATATAGATATGTTTGTTCGTGCTTATGTTAACAAAAAAATCATTTACTTCCTTGGATGTGTGTAGTATTAATAAAATATAATCTAACTATCTTTCAGTTATTTTATAGCCTAAGTGTTTTTATACTGTGACTTTGTTTACACATACAAAACCATAAATCAGTTCAAGATAAGACACACAAATTATGACATATTTTTAGTTTTGATTCAAGCTTTGCTCATTACACGAAGTTTTTATAAGTTTAGAGGTTAGTTTGTGAAGTTCTCTGTGATATTTCCAATTATGCTCCATAATAATTATTAATACATAATAGTTTTACTGTTAAAAATATTTAGGTAATGTATTTTAGCTAATAAATCTAGTCTATATACAGGAAGTTTTGTATTAACAAGCTACCAGTGATATCTCTACATCTGTTACAGATGCAAAATACTTTATATTGGGAATGTGCCCTAATTTAAACAAAATAAAATAATAACAAATTTTCAGAAAAAAGATCATTTTATAAATAACTATAGATGATCAAAATTTAAAAAAAAATTGTAACCTATGTTTTTTATATTAGAAATCAATTCATTTGATCAATTAACAATAACAATTTAAAATATGTTGTGTCTGTCTGTTTGTGTATTTTCTGAAAGAAACCTATATCTAAAGTCCAAATTATGTATACAGTCTTGATAATATATATATATTTTTTTACGTGTAAAGAAAACATAATGTTATATAAAATCTTTTAAAAATTGTTTCGATTTGAAATATTTGATTGGGTATACGTATCTTGAAAATAGTTATCTTTTATAACTTCTTCTTTTAATACTTTTTTGATGTTTTCATTTATGAGTTAAAACCTTTTTGAAACTCATATGGTTCCTAATATAATAAATAAATTATTACTTACATAACATTCATGTTATTATGAATCAGGTAATACCTAATGAGATTTACAATTAGTGCGTTTACGTACAATAGTGGATACAGCATAATATTTTTCTACCACTGTGATCACAATGAATGATAAATCACAATCATAATGCAAGGAGAAAAACATCCATTAACATTTTCTCCCAGTGAGTGGTATTCAGTTGTTCAAGTATATAGTAGCTGTAGTATTATGTAGGGTCCCTGCTTGGTCTTTGAATATTGTTGTGTAACATTGCGTACTAGGCAGTGTATTGGGTTTACAAGAACATAATATTAAACATCCAAGGAGCAAGATCTATTGTTTACAGAACCAAGTAGTAGATTTGGTTGAATAATTTTAAACTTCTTTTTAACAATTTCAAAACCGCGTTAGACTCTACCGTATTGGTAAAGTAACTGTTTAATGAGGGTATTATTTTTTGAATTTTTAGTTATTTGTTATTTACATATTGATTTTGTTAAAAGTGTAATGAAAATCCAATATATATTGTTTATTTCTTTTCAAAAGGTAAATCACAAAATACTCTTGAGTGGGAGGGAGTTAAGAAGAAGAAGAAGAAGTGATGGTGAACGAACGCACACCCTTGCGCAAGGGCGCAAATGCAAATCCTCCTCCATATGTGTTTATGACAAATCCTAACAGAGTCTATAGAAAACAAGTTAGACAGTTTCAGTGTTGCATCTGTACTGCTATATTGTAAGTAATATTTGAATATTATTATGTAACTAAATTAGAAATATAAAAATCCGTTTATTTGTTTAATTTTGTTGACTTTCTTATGGAGTACTTTTAACTCATTTGAAATATGTATCTAATTGATAATTTATTTAGAAAAATAATTATTGTATGGTATAGTTGAGACCCAAAGTCGTGAAATGACACCTGATCATGACTCCAGAATCATGTTTGTTACCTGTCCATCCTTCTGTAGCTGGTCTTTTGTCACTCATTATTCCCTGATAAAAAATTTTCAAGTTTGATGTAGGGTGGTGTCCTCTGGAATGATCAAAATTAGGACCAAATCTTATAAGGAGAAATTAAGGTGCAGATAAAGATGATTCTCAAAAACAGATAGTTATATTTTAAATGTAAAAATGGAAGCATGCTTTGTTTGTGTAGTATATTTTTAAACACTTCAACCCCATTGTCTTTTAAGAATTTTTGATGCTATGTTGTTTGTAAGTTTCAATTCTTGCAAGGTCATTTGCATCTTATTTTCCCAGAACTCCCTTATGTCTCTGAACCCATAGCAGTGTAACATTGTTTTTTTTCCAGTGGGATACATATTTCTATTTTATTTGCAGACATTCCTAGACCAATCTCTATTCAAAAGTATATAAGCTTGTGGACTTAGTATCTGTCTGACATATAATAAGATCTTCACACCCCTGAGATCTTTGTTAAGGTTCTTCCTGCTATATTTCTACTTTGAAGATAGACAGAGTTTTACCTAAGATTAGCTGTGGCTAAATTAGATTCTTTAATCCCCACTGCTATCTTAGTTTCATTCTGGATCCATCGTATGCTAAGGTTTAAAACATCTATAATCACTGTTATTTGTTTAGTACAGACTTTTTGGATTTGATGATGACTATGTATTGCAGATATGATAATTTAGATGTTAAGTTAATTCAAAAAGAGATTTTTGTTTATTTAACAATAACATTCACGCATATCTCAAGATTTTTATGAGGTCATCAATGGATGTTGGGAGCTTGGATTTATTCGTTATAGTACTTGTTGCAAGCTCTAGAAGAGGATTAAATTCCATAGTCCTCCCCTGTTGTTGCGTTATTATGTGAATTTATTTATTTGTTCACCCCCGTTTTAAAATAAATGAATACTAATGCACAATAATTTAACTACAAAAAGCACAATGCGCTTGTTTGTAATTCGTGTCAACAGGTGGTTTTTCCTAAAATAAATTAATTATCCATCAAAAAGTCAACTCAGTGGCAGCACAAAAGAATGGTGGAGACGTCTCGCACTAGTTATGCCTTAAGATACACATAAATATATTCAGATAACTTTAAATATAATACAAATAAATAAATATAACAATATTTAATATAAATATAATAACATTAAATGACATTAAACTGATATTTATATCAGTTTTAAAATGTTTCTTATTATAAACAATAAATTAAAATTAAATAGAATATTAAATTAACAACATTAAATTTTACATATTCATTTATAATTACATTAAATATAGTAAATATAAATATAATGAATATATAATTGAAACAATTACAGATTAAAAACTAACAAAAACAACTAAAAATAAGTATGCAAATAAAAAATACACACCAACACGCTTATTCATAAAACAGAGAATATTCAATAAACCAGATTAAAATTTATATTTTTTCTTTGGTCAGATTAATCTTTATACAATTATATGACGAAACTGTCTGGGGAAACCAGTAGCGGATCTTCTATAAGAGTACAAGAGCATGTGAACCTCCAATATAAAAAAATAATTATATGATATAAATAATACATCTTTATAGACTCAGTACTAAATGGCTTATCTTCAATAAGTTTAAAAGAGTGAGCAATGAAAAACAGCATAGAGCACGCAAAGTGAGGTTAAGTGCCAGTGGCTAGGAGAGGACTGAATGTGCCGCTCTCGATACTGGACACACAGGGATATGCGACAGATGGCCAAGTCCATTTGCTAGTGGTAGGAAGTGAAACATGTCTTTAAGCTGTTTAACGGAGAATACAGTTCAGCTCAGTGACACAGCTGAGCTCAGTTGTTCCACGGCTGTAGTTGATGGAGGCTGCTCCTAACCTTTGCACATGTGTTACTTTTTTCTGTGTGATTAATTATCTAATCTAATAATTGAGAGCATGAGGCCTTATGACTAACTATCTAAATATTTAACACTTAAAACTAACTTTTTGTGGTCCTTTTATTTTACTACTTTCAAATTAAATAAAAATAATTGTTTCAGTAAAAAAGAACAATTAGCATATTATAACTAATATGATCAATAACGTGATCCTTTATTATTAAGTTGTGAAACAGGTAAAGTACAGTAATATCTATAATAACATTTTGTTTCAAAATGAATACTTTACATGAATGTAAAGCAGCGTCTAAATTATATAAATATTGCAAGGAACACACATGTGTGTGACACAGTGTATCTCAAAAACTGCAAATTATTAATTGTGGACCCCCTGTAGATGTACTCACGAGCCGCCACTGGGTAAAACTTTCTTTGATACACATACTTTTTGAGTTCTTGCATCAACATATTTTTTAATTTTTGGTCCATAATTATATAACCTCCATTTAGATAAATAAAACTGATTTTTTTAAAATTTTCCAATTACTCTTTGAAAAATGGTAGATAATAATAAACATAAAGTTTTCCCACAGCTAAAAATTATACAAAACGAAACATTTATTTACTTTTTAAGTTTTAAAATTTGTATGTAAAATTGTTCTTAATTTTGTTGTTGTTCATTTTCAATATTTTTTTATATGTATAAATAAAGCATTTTTTTAGGTTTGGAAACCAAATCTCAATATAGAGTGACACAAAACACAGTAAAGCAAGCATAGTATGTTGTCGGTTATGTATCTTCATAATTAGTATAATTTATTAACAAATTTCTTAATTTCCTATACATTTCTTCTGTATGTTTGCCCCACATCAGATTGAGGCCTAAAATTATTCCTAAATATCCATATGATTCTACAGCATCCAATTTCTTACAGTTACACAGATTTGATATTCAGTCAATTGTTAGAAAATGATGTTTTAAATTATTTTATGTACATACATTTATGCACTTTGATTTTATTATGTATGCATGTATAGATGAGAAGGCTTATGTATATTTTGTAGAAATTATTAAAAAAAAAAAATATTATGTGTTGCTAATAATTACACATTTGTTTATTTCAGAGCCACATTTGTATGTGCCTTGGTTATTACCATCACTTACTCTGTGGACCATGATGTGATAGATAATCCTCCAGAGGCACCAACAGACAATACATCTCTCAATCTCCTTCTGTCTACATCATTTC
This sequence comes from Aphrophora alni, assembly GCA_963513935.1. Taxonomy (NCBI): domain Eukaryota; kingdom Metazoa; phylum Arthropoda; class Insecta; order Hemiptera; family Aphrophoridae; genus Aphrophora; species Aphrophora alni. The sequence continues at coordinate 107,866,050 of OY740770.1, forward strand.
CTTTGCAAGGTGTGTATTTATGAATTGTAAACAGAAATCGTTCAGAAAATAATGTATTTATAACAATGTATAAATAATGGTTATTAAAGGGGTTCAAAATATTGAGAATTACTGAAAATGTAATGTAATAAGGAAATCAAACATAGTTGTAGTAACAAACAACGTTAATTTTTTGAATTCTGGGTATTATGGGTAGGAGCCAAAAAAACCCAAGTCAGGGTTTTTTTATCAGATTTTTTTATTTTTTTTAAATGTCATAATATTTATTTGTTTACATTGTTAAAAAATATCAGAACAGTTTAATATCTCAGGTTTAAATTAGAAATGAACAGAATTTTATAGAAATTGACCTTGACTATCTACAGAGTGAGCCAAAAATTAGGTACCTAATACAGAGTATCTCTAAAATTCACCATATTTGTTTTTTTTCTGGCCTTGTCTTATGGAATCATACAAATATTTTTGTGTTTTCTTAAAAGCAGAGAAAAAAATTACATTGAAAATTTTAAATTATTTCCCAACTCACAGATTTATAGTGGTTAAAATTAGATATTTTATGGAAGGTTACCTTGCTCTTTATACAATAAATACTTACTGTGTCCCTTCTGCAGTTTAGCAGTGAACTAGGGGATTGTAGTAGCCATTTATCACATTCTGAAGCATCTCAGGAGGGATTTCTGATGCTTCATGTCAATCAATATTCATTGTGTTAAGTTATTGATATCATTTGGCCTAGGCCAATGTTTTAACCATCCCGTCTTGGAAAACTTTGACTCAGAAGATTGCATATATTTACTGCATAATGAAGCTGGATCCAACGTAAATTTAAGTTCAATCCTTCAAAATTTGTGGATTGCTGGCAACATCTGGTACTAACTTACTCCTTCGAATTTAAACATGTTTAGTTTAAATTACAGATATAGGCTTATACCATTTTAAAATAATTTTTGTGGTTTGCTCTTAGTTGTACCTATAAGATAAAGGCATTTTCTCGTTACAGCACTAAGCCACTGTAAATCTGAAGAAAAAAAAAATGAATAAAATAAAACATATATTTAATTGCTTTACTTTAAGAAATTACAAATGAATAAGAAAAAATTGGGAAAAAATAATATTTTAGGCATTTTTGGAACATTATTTATATAGTACCCAACTTTAGGCTCACTCTGTAGTTAGAGGAGGTTGAAATCTCCAAAATTTCTTTGATTTTATGTCTCTATCTAAATTAGAACTAGAGCTATCAAGCCCTTGTGATATTTTTTTTTAACACTTTAAACTTATTTAAAGATTATAACTGTGTTTGTTTGTTTTGTTCTTATATTTTGTTTGATTTCCACAAACAGTTAAAGCCTCAAATTTCAAAATATTGAAAATGTGATATTAAATATTAATACAATGACAATATATTTACTTACTTCGTAACTGAAAAAAAAAATAAAATAAATAAAAGGAAATTAATCAGTGAGAAGATAGAAACATAACTTTTTAAATATAAATTACATAGATTGTAAACAGTTGATATTATTTTAGTAAAATAAAGAAATGTGATAATTTGTATTGTGAATATTTTCAGTCTCTAATGTTATAAAGTTTCAAATTTATTGTTACCACATTTAAATCTAACTTAAACTAAACCCTTAAAAATGAGTTTTGATCAAAACAAATTTTTTGATACTCAATGTTATTATTGTTTGACTCATTTGGTTTACTAAGAACATTTTTTAGATCTTCAAGTTTGTGTATTTCATCCTTATGCATGAATGAATAACCTTTTCAGTTAGTGTAACATAAATTTAGGGAGGAAGGAGTATAATATAATATGATTAAGTATGTTTTATATAAGAGAATAGTTTATGTAAATAATATAAATCCTATTGACAAAGGATGTTTTATTTAATAATGTTTTATATTTAATAATGATTAATTTTGTAATAAATCACTAATTTAAAAACAATAAATATTTGTCTAGATTCCAAACTTTCTGCTTGGAACTTGGCATCAATTAGTGTTGAAGATCTTACATCAGCAATAGCAGAAGGAAAAGCAAGTTTGGATGCAAGAGATAAAATGGAAGCTACAAATCCAGGAATATCGACTTCCAGTCCTTCATACAGGCATCAGCAATCAGTTAAAACATCTGCTAGAGCTACCAATTTAGCAAGATCTGCTTATGTTATGGACGTGGCTACCAAAGCTATTGTTAGGTAATATGGAAGGGGGGATGAGAGTTGACTTAGGGTTATTCTTATAAATATTATTTAAAATGTTTCAAAATTTTGTAGTAATTAAATGTAATCAAAACTGAAGGAGAGTTTAGAATAAACAGAGGTGGTTTTAGACTTAGGTTGGTGAAACTGATGTAAGTTAACTATTAGTAACTAAAAAATGAAAATGACATAAAAACATAACACATTAAATACATTTGAAATGTAATGCATTTTAAAATAGAAATTGAAGTTCTTACAAAATTAAAAGTAAACTTTAAAAAGTCCCCCCAAAAAATTGATCGAGCGAAGCAAGGTTCTGTTTTTTGGCTTTTTTTCTGTTAGTTTGTCTGTGTGTTTGTTACGCAGATACAGTCAAATTACCAGTCTTTATAAAATTTATAAGAAAGATCCTTTGTAATCTAGCATAAAGATAATATATAACAAAGTTTTTTGTTTTTATTTTAATATTAACCATTCAAAATATTGATCAACAAATATTACATTATTCTCAGGCTTAAACGCGGGTCCTTTGACTAGAAATACAGCTTGTGTTCCAATGTATTAAATATACTGGAGTGAATGAGTAAATGAGCAGTGTCAGAAAACAAAATTCAGATGAAAATAATATTATTTTAATGTTTTTATTTGTATGGGGTTACACATATTTAATGTTATATATAGGGTTACAAATATATCAAAAAATTATTATTTACATAAGAATTATGATTGTTTTTTCATTTTCCCGGAAACCTGATGTAATACTCATGTAACAACACTATGAATCAAGAAATTTAAGCATTTATAAACAGTAATAATGAGGTGTGTGGTCTACTATTTACAGAACCACTATAAGTAACAAAACAAGTAATATTACATTAAGTGTTTATTTCCACATACATTCTAATAATATAAAATATTATTGTAGGAAACAGAAGAGTTCTGGAAAAAAACCAAAATCTTTAGGTCGAGGACCAATATTAAATAATGATTGGCTGCCTAAGGAAGAGTGTGGAACAGGACCTGTGCCTGCATGTCCTCCATCTGCTTATCGTACTGTCGATGGATCTTGTAACAACCCATATAAACCTAATCAATGGGGTGTTGCTATGAGGCCCTTCAGAAGACAACTTCCAGCTGACTACGGTGATGGTAAGTTTGCTTCTTATTTAAAGTGTAATATGACTAAAATATGAATTAAAATGTTTATGTTTAACAGGTTATTATATTAACTGTATTCTTGACTGGCAACTAGTGGCAGCTTGTAGCCCAATAGTTATGAGAAAGTCATATTTCATAGTCATAATCATAGATATGAAACTAAATATAGTTTTTTATGAGTTGCAACCTTCAACATATTTGCAATTGTGTTAAAATTATAGCATTTTATCATTGCTAAGTCTTTTGCAAAATATTGAAAGGTCCCAATTAAATGAATTGGAAAAGAAATTGCTTAGCTTTAGGTTGCAGTATATCTGAGAAAATAAAAGCAGTATTCAAAAGGAGAAAAACTGGGGTATTGTCAATGACATTTACACTCCTAAGTGGTATTATTATAAACTGTTACCATTCTTTACTAATACAGTAGAATTTAATTAATACATTATGAAGCATGTTGGAGACATGAACACAGAAGATATGAAACATTTTTTAATAATTTAATCGTTTTATGTATTATGTATTATGTATTATGTATAATCAGCTGCAATAGTAATTAGTCAATATCATTATAATTTTATTTATTATAACTGATAAATTTATAGATTTTGTTTTATAGATATTATCAAAACATATTTATGTATTCTTAGAATAATAACATGTACAATATATCTGATATATTGAATCCTGATCTTTTTCACAAATACCTGGACCTGGTATTTATGGATCATGAATCATGGATCATGGATTTAAAAGGTTTAGCATTACAGTTAAAAAAAAATAAAATAAGAAAAATTATATGCATAGAAAACTATAGTATTTTTAATATAGAGAGAAAGAGAAACTAACAAGAAAATATCTCCTTTTATTTAGATAACACTTTGATCTTTATAGTATTGAAACTAATACAGTAGGTATCTAAATATTCAAATATCTTTAAGCCTTAATATTATGATATAATTATATGGTATAAGTACATATACAACTTGATTGTAATAATCTGTTTTTCACATTTTGATTTCCCTAGATTTTTTAAAATGTATGTCCTTTTGTCTTATTAGGTGTCTCATCACCCAGAACTGCAAGTGATGGAAGCAGTTTACCACCGGCACGTGATGTAAGCACAACAGTTCATAGACCTACTTACAGAGATGATCCAAAGTTTACAGTTATGTTGGCAGTTTGGGGGCAGTTCTTGGATCACGATATCACGGCTACTGCTTTAACTATAGGTAATTTGATTTTATTCTCTTTTATATTCTAACTCTCTACATAAAAAGAAAGTGTTAGGTTGGGGCAAAAATCGTAATAAAAACATTTAGGTTAACTCAAGACCTCTAAAGTGGTTTTACAAAATATCTATATGTTTATCTGTTTGTCTGTATATACATATAAGTAATGATTTCTCACAAAAACTGTGACCTAGTTTTTTTTGCTCCTAACTATAGACATAAAATATTATCTCATGAAATAAAAAATCTGGAGTTATCTTGTATAAAAAAATAATTGAAAATTTTATAAATTGATCCAATAATTTTGTTTAAATATATCTTTAGCAGTCCAAAACAAAAAAAAAAAATGTACTGTTCACCATGATTGCAAAAATGCTAGTTTGAGAAGTTATTGGAGGAAATAATTATTAACTAAACCAACAAGTCAAAAACAGAATATAATCTACAAAATAGTTCGTAATGTTGTCAGGATTCACTCAAATTTGGTTTCTACATAGCTAAGTATAAGCAGTGTTATGTCCATTTCATTGTATTATTGATGATTTTTGTCGTTGTAGGAGCTGGTGGAAAAGCACTTTCATGTTGTGGTGCAACAGCAACTCACCCAGAATGCTACCCAGTCACACTGTCTGAAAATGATGCATACTATAAACAATATGGAGTAACATGCATGGAATTCATTCGATCGGCTCCAGCACCAACATGTGCATTAGGTGTGTATAAGGAACATATACGTTATGTCCATTAATATTTACACACAAAAATTATTATGTTATTAAAAATTTTGAAAGCTATGGCACCTCTTAGTTGTTGAACAAACAAAAAGTGCTAATGAGCTCTATGCTGACACTTCGTAATCTAGTTTTTAAAATGTAAAATATTTAAATATTTAATCCTTTTCTGTTGTCCATGGAGTGAGAACTTGGGTATCCCAGGAGTCTTTTTCCCTATGGAAACTTGGTATTTCTTACATAACCTGTTTGATTTTCTTTGAAAATTGAGATCTCTGTACATGCCCAATCCATTAAAGTTTTTTTTTGATTTTATTTTGGCAACAATGTCTGTCTCTCTAAGTTTACAACATAACTTATCCTTTGTTGATTGTGTCCATTTATTATTCACAGGATCTAATTTTTGTACAAAAATCCTCTGAAAGTAAGATTTAAAAAAAAAACAAAAAAACCCCTAATTCTATATTAGTTATTTTCAAGGTCTCTGAAACATAAGTTAAATTTGCCATACAAATTTTCCAAACCAAAATTTTTAAAACAATGATGAATGAAAGGTGTGTTTATGTCTGTAAAGGTAGACTTTGCAAAACCAATTAAAAGCAATATAAAACCTCCAAAACTCCATTATAGAGGAACTATTTATAAAATTATGTCTTGTCTTATTCCAGCACAGTTAAAAAAACTTAGTTTAAAACTAAGAAATTAATAATTATTTTATACCGAGGAACCCATGAAGAGGTTGCTATTTTTGAATTGACTTGGGGACATAGGTTAAACTCTACAAATTTGATACTTTTCAATTATGTTCCATAGATATAAATAGCCTTAAAGTTTCAACTTTTTATGTTTAACCAAAACAAAATGGTGGAATTCAAAATAAACACAAATCTTGTTGATATAAGCAGTTTTCACATTTTAAAAGTTGTATTTTTAGTCAGCTGTTAAAGGCACATTGTGAATCAGTTGGTTTTTTAATAAACACACAACAATAACACAATTTGTTAATTACGTTTTATCAGTCTATGTGTGATACCTATACAAAATAAAAGAATACAATTGACAAAAGGTGAAATGACGTACTTGGGATATTGGTTTTGAAAATGAATACGAAGAGATAAGATGTTTTTTAAAGACCTTTCCAAATGCAAACCCTCCATAAAGAGCATCGATAAATAAATGGAAAATTGTATTGCTGGAAAATGGATCAATTACAAAGAAGTACCAATTATCTTCAAACATACAAAATGAAGTTTGCTTCACTACTCAAATCTTTAAATAGACTGATCTCATATAGAAAAGTGGCATCAGCTACTGAGACACTAAAATCGTCTGTAAAAAGGTATGACAAAAAAGTCACTATAAATTACATTTGTTTCATAGACTTCTGGAGCATGATCAAGATAGACAATTGGAATTTTGTTTCGAGGGTAGTTGAAAACCATGAAGAATAGTACGAAGGAATTATGTTCTCAGATAAAACTACAGTTTACCTGAATGACAGAGCAAACATTTCTGGTTTCATTCTGAATAATTTGGTGTATTATATACATTGGTGTTGGCCACACTGGTTATAGTAAAACAAGGTGCTAATGTAATCATTCATGGCATATGGCATGAAGTATGAAAGCATATTAAATTGAAATTAATTCGTTCATGACAATTAAGGGGTTACAGTTCATTCTGTCTTACCAAGTTTCAAAGTACATCGAAAATTTAGTTTTTGTGTTTTTGAACATATGAACATGTAATAAAGTTTTAAAACTGTTATCTTCTTTCTCTTCCACTTTTGCGTTTACAGTATCGGGGAGGTCTCTACCCAGTATTTCATTCCTTACTGTTATCTTTCATCATTCCTCACATTCGCCCTAATCCTTTGCTATGCTGTTTTCCTGCCTTTTCACTACCATCTGTAGCTCTAGCCTACTTCTTCCTATCCTTTCCTCATCTTTGATTACCAACATTTGCTTCACTTTTCTTTAATATCCCTTTTCTTTAGTATCTATATGTTTTGTTATACTGCTTTAACTGTCTATTTTTAGTTACATTTTTTATTAATGATGTTTGCTTAGATCCCCTCATATTCTTTCATTCATTCATTGATACCTTATCTTTTATAGTCTTATTAACTGCCTTCTTGAGATACCTTATTTTGCTTGATTCATATACACTTAAGTGACTGTCTGGGAGAGGTAACTTTCAAATAGAAGGGTTGGTTTATAAAGGTGTATTTTAGTTTTAGTTGATACCTACTTTTTCACATCATTGCCATACTTAAGTTTTAATAGACAGTAGTTGCCTTTCTGTTTCTATTTATTGTCTTATCATTAAACTTGGTATCACTTTTAATAAGAACTCATAGATACTCATATATTTATATACTTCTACATGCTAATGCTTTTCTATAATTAATGGATTTTTTTTGCCTATCTTCTTTCGTTATACATACCATCATGATTTTCTTAACATTTATCTTTATCACTTTTTGTTCCAGTCTTCTCCTCATTATGTTACTGCTGTCTGTAAATTTCTCAAGCTCTTTGCCACTCTATATCATCGGGATGAACAAAGAGCCTATAAATAAACTAGTCTCATATATAATAATCTTATAGGAGTTATTAGTATTTCTTCTTTTACAGTATTTCATTATTTCATCCATAAAATTGATGAAAAGAAGAAAGGCTCAGAATATAGCATTGTTTTATTCCGTTATATATTTTGAATTCATCGGAGTCCATCCAATCTGACTATCACCGTAACTCCACGATAAACATTTTGCATTGCCTTTACAAGATGTTCAAGTAGATTTTTCTGTACCAAGGCTTCCCACAAATATTTTCGATAAACTGAATTAGTTATTGCCACCTAAAAAGATCTAAAAATAAGAGATAAGGTTTTTATGTTTTTAAAAGGATTTTACCATTAATAGATCTAAAAATAAAAATGTTAACGTGGTTTTATCATCTAGGCTTGAAGTCCTGGACTAAAAACTGTTATTATTTGAAATCACTTTGTACAATAAGTCTTTTTCAAGATTCTAGTATATTTCTATATATCACTGATGATAAATATATTGCTTGATAACTTTCACAAACTATGTTTGCTAACTATTTGTTAGATCACAGTGTAAATTAATGCCATTCTTTATTTGAAGGGCCTCGTGAGCAGATGAACCAAGTCAGCAGTTATATAGATGGTTCAGCTGTATATGGAAACACTCCAGAACTTAGCCGAGCTCTTCGAACATATCAAGGAGGTAAACTTAAAATGTCACTCTCTCCTGATGGTCGTGAGCTACTTCCGATATCTACCAACCCTAAAGATGGCTGTAACAGAGAAGAAGAAAGTGCTAAAGGAAGATATTGTTTCATGGCTGGTAAGCTGTGTTTTCAATAAAGAGTTTGTACTCATAATATTAAAAGTGCAGTAAAAACTTAATCAATATTATTATGAAATTGGCAGTCTATTATTGCTTTCTAGATTACTTGTAACACCTTTATATAGGTCTCGACTTTTAGAGGGAATATCTCAATGTTAACAACTTAGAAAAAAGCCAGAGGTCCTGGAGTAGAGTATAAGCCAGATTGCTATACTTCTATGAAGAGCTACTGACCAAGCAGTCAGGAGCTGTCCCCAGGCTCTTGATGGATATGTCAAGTTAACAAAAAACAAAATATATAACACTATTTGAGTTCTGATTTACTCTGAGATAAAACCATTCTTTCCTTTTCTGATGTTTCTATCATTTCTTCTTGTTTATCCTGAAGATTGGCATACAAAAGCCCATTATGATGTAGGTATAACCAGACAATTGAACCTTTATTACATAAATACATAAATCTTACATAAATACGTAAGTCTAATATAAGGAAAAATATTTGTCTAAATACTCTTCTTGCTTATATTATATTCAACTCATGAAGAAGTATTTAAAATTTTAATAATGTACATACTTTTATGCATAAATTAAAATTAGTAATGTTTTATGTACAGGTGATGTAAGAGCTAATGAGAACCTTCATCTAACAAGTCTACATCTATTAATGGCTCGTCAACACAACATCTTAGCACAGAAACTCAGTGAACTTAACCCTGAGTGGAATGATGAACAGGTTTATCAAGAGTCTCGGAAGATTGTATCTGCTCAAATGCAACACATTACATACAATGAGTTTTTACCTGTTCTTTTAGGTATTTATCTAAGATATTTAATCTCAATAAAGTATAAAAAAATAGTTTGAAATAATTGAATATTAATTGAAATAGTTTTAAAATTTACTTTGACTAGAAAATGTCCTGATGTATAAATGAAATAGCATGTTTCACAGAATGCTGACAAAATACATAGGGTAAAAGTTTTTCATGAAGGATGTGTAATGTTTTTTTGCCTTTTTTGATAAAAACATTCTTTTTTCATATATATATATATATATATATATATATATATATATATATATATCAGGATCCTACAGCTCCAATCACATCCAAGCTTCCACAGGACTCTCTTTTCCTTTTTACCATGAGTTCTGTCCTATTTCTGAGGCTTTCCACTGAGACGTATATTACGGGTTTGTTTTCCAAGAGATACTAAGTTACTAGCCTATGAGTCTCAACCCAGATCCTTGAGGACCAGAATTTTCTGTTAGAGTTTTTTCTCTAAGCGAATTTGTTCCAGTATTTAGGTGCTAGAAACTCGCCTTTCACCCTCTTCCATCTGTTAATTAATGCACATCAATTGTATTTTCATGATTATTAAAATACTGAACAAATATTTAACAGAACATTCTTGTTTATTATTGATATAGTTTAGTTGGACATTTGCATTCCTCAAGACTAATACAACTAATACAAGGAGTTCAAGAGCGTGAATTGACTCCTGTTAGCAAGCAATAATCTAGAATCTGAGAAAGAATAGCATGGGGCATGTTGCAAACTAAAACTAATAATCCAACAAATATACTCAGGCCTAAAGCTTGCCCTGAGCAATCAAAATAATGTAGTTTTTTTATTTTTTTTATTGAAAAGAACTATATATACAAAATACAAATAAATAAAAAACTGCCCCAAGGTTATAAACCTGTTAGGGGCTTTATTATGTGTAAAACGTATAAATGAATGTATACTAAATCTAAATTAAACATGTAATACACATAAAAAAAGAAAAATAACATTATAAAAATAATTTTCATTGGCTAGAAATTGACAAAACCGCAGCCGACCGAACCCAGCAAAATAAACAATAAACTTACATAAGGTTACAAATTACAACAAAAGAATAAGTAGCTTCCTATTAGATCTACTCCAGGATATTTAAAACAACAGAACTTACTAAATTTAATTAATTCAAAAACTTAATTCCTAAATATTTATTTATACACTAAATACACACACTAACACCTCTCACCTCCCCCCCACCTCCAAACACACACTCACACAACTTCACATATAAGGTCTGTACCCACGCACACAAATCTTTTTTCAACATTTACGAACACACACATAATCAAATTAACACTTTAAAATACAGTTCAATGTTTTCCATTCAATGTTTTTATATACACAAATAATAGTAAATGACCAAATAAACTATATCAATAGTAAAAACTTTCTTGACATCTTTAAAAAATATGTCAAAATTTAAGTATTAATTTAAAAACAACTTTAAAATATTTTGTTCATATCTACATAAAAACTAATCCATTAAAAAAAAATCAGAAAATGTTTTAACGTCTCTATACTTCAAAGAGCAGAAAGGATTACCTTTCTTATCTCTTCTTTGAATGGTCTAATTTACAACTTGAAACCTAATTTAAATAAAATAATGTTACTTGTTTGAAATTACTGATTTGTTGGGCGCCATTCTGTGAGTAAGCACAGACACTTTTATTTTTAATAAAAATAGCTTGAGATCTTGAATTTTGAAAGGAAAATGTACTCAAATCACAAACAAACTATAGCTCCTGGAAATAATCAAATCATTTGTAATTTTTCTTTTATATTAAAGATGCAAATTTCTCCCATTAAAATGTTTCTTTAGCAAATTTTCACTTCAAACTCATATATAACTTATCTATTTATTCTGTTTAAATAAATTATAGTTTTATGAATAACTTATCCGCCTGATACCAAGGACGCAACACTGAATTTACTTAAATTCAAATCAAAACTTTTTTTACTGATTAGCTCTTTTTTGAGGCGTCTCTTTCTTGAATGAAACAAATTCACTTCAGAGGCAATCAGCCTCTTGAGAAGTTGTTTGACGGAGAAAAAGCCAAATGTGACTTCCTCCATCGACGGTACAAGAGCTTGTGTCGTTTCCAAATATTGAACTAATCCCTTCCTACTTCAAAATATTGGCATGGGTTGAATTAATGGACCAATTAGAAACATTATGAAGAAATACATCGGTACACTAGCACACTGGAGTGACTAATATGTTTCAATTTTGGGGATACTATTCTTTCTTAAATTTTTTACTTATTATAAAAAGTTTACAATTATATCTTAAAACTATACATCTATTATTCAATTATTTACAAATTTCATTCATTCAACTCATTTACACAAGGTTTTATAACATTAACCAATTTCGGAAACTCGTCCGTCCATACGGAATCTTAATATACAATCATATTTCAAGATACGAAGCAAGTCCTTTACATCATATATCATTCACTTCATACATTGAATCAAGTATTAACATAAATTTAAGGCTCAAAAATGAGAAATGTAACATCCAAAAAACATAAAAAAAATATACCATAAAATTGATAAACCCTCTTATATTTACTACTATTGGAAGTACATCGAAAAAATAATTTTAAAATTAGTATTTTTTGTTATGCCTAGGTTCATGAAACTTTATATTTTCATGTTATATCAGACCTGGAACCAAATTTTGAAAATAAATGTTTTGTTTCATGTTAATTTATTTTAGCATGTAAATTGATCAACTGCTATTAGCTTTTTTATTATTGAAATAACAAGCCAACAACGCATTAAACTTGTAATGAAGGCCATTGGTTTGAATATTGATTACTATAGCTGTTTAAAACAACACTGTTATTTTTCTGTCTGTTTTAAAATTATTATTAGGTACAAGTAACATTGAGATTCAGAAAATGTTTCGTACTAACTCTCTCATTTTTTAGTTTCTAATTGAAAATATCAATAATTCTTTTTTTGTTACTACTATTGTGGTTATTGAATTACATTTGTAATTATAGTTATGTTTTGTTATCAAATCAGGACCAGATTTAATGGATAAACTAGAGTTGATCCCAAAGAAGAGTGGATACTATAGTGGTTACAACGCTTCAATAGACCCTACCATAAGCAATAGTTTTGCAACTTCATCTTTCCGTTTTGCTCACACATTGTTACCTGTAAGTACTCTTCATAATTTGCTTTGAAAACATTCATAATTTGCTCAGAAATTTATAAGTATTTGTAATGTTTTGATTTTGATTAAGCTCATGATGTATATATATTTTAGAGTTTTTAATTAAAATTTAAAATTAGTTAGTGTATATTTATGCATAGCTTTTAACTTGTAATGAGTGTGCAGGTATGAGAAAAAAATCATGTACTGTCAGTATGATATTGAACAAATTAAAACTTATAGTATTGTCTTTACATGTAGTATTCCACATTAACTAAATTGACTTTATATACTGAACAATGTACATTGATTACAAAAGGATGACCGTCTTGAATAATCTTCTGCAGTCAATTTTCAATTCCAGACATAACACTGGCTCCATCATGTGACTGCCATATTTAATTATGGCATTGGTTCCAATATTACTGAAAAATAGTAGAATAATGTTTGCTAAGCAATTTGCTGTTCATGATAGTGAGTCATCTTTTATTGTTAATATTCTTTCTTTTAACACATATCCATAGTCGTAACATAGGCCTATACAAATGCAGAGTTGTTATAGTATATGTGATTTTGCCTCTTCACCATAAGTAAATAAAATCACATGCATTTACCTGCTTTACAATATTTGTTCATACTTCTTCTTTACAATCTGTAACAGCTCATTCTGGAGATCCAGAATTGTAAAATTATTTTAATGTTCGTAGCTCTCTTTACATTTTTGGTCAAATAGTTCAAAATAATTTCCCTTCTTTTTAGATTCTCTTGACCGGTCATGATGACGAAGTAGCAACAACATTTTTATATATTCATGGTCATCACTCACAACTTCTTGGTCAAACGAAGATAATTTTGTTACTAGTCTCTCAGTTGGTTTTCTGAAATTAATCCATTTAGAGATCAAAAATGAGTAAGCTGCTCTACCTCTGTGTTTTTTCTTTACCTTTAACTGTATATAAATTCTCTTTACTGTTGGAGGGAAATTTTCTACACAAGTATAAATCTACGGCATCATTTTTCATGTTGTATTCTAGCCATTTAAAAGAAATACAAAGCTGTTAAACGGCGTTTAGTTCCAGAAAAGCCTGAAAGAGGATACTGATGTAAAACTGGATGATTTGATTTGCTCTGGAAATATCCAAGATTCAGGTACTCAAGAGAACAGGATGGGGCTGGTTTCAAATGTTTAACATTTTATAGCACTTTACTATCGTACAATATTAGTAAAAATAAGAGGCAATATTTTTACTAATATAAACAACCTCGTACACAACATTCTACAAGTCCTACATCCTAAATACATTATTTTTGACAATGTTTTAAAAGAATTCAAATATTGTTAATTTAAAAAAACAAAAGCCTTTATTTTGTTAAAAATATATATGTAACCAGGAATTTAAATAACTTAATTTGTTGTATATTGTAATTATTTTCTAAAACTGTATAAGAGTTGCATTTTTTATAAGTGAATACAAATTATAAATTACCAATGTAAAAATAGTTTTTATTTACATTCCCAAAATATGCATTATTTAAAAACTAGATAAAAAAAATATGGAGTGTCTACTTTGAAAAGAACAATTTATTAAAAATAATGTAAACAACACCTAGTGGAATATTTATAAAATTCATACAGTCTACAATTTTAAATAAAATGAACAACAAAATTAATTTTGTTAAAAAATTTCATACAGTATACTCTATACAGTGTACAATATATTCTAATCAATTTTTAGTAATCTATAAGAGTTGTGTTTTGTTCATCAAGATATAAGTCTTATTTTTAATACAAATTATTAATTACCATATGAAAATTTGTTATAATAATATTGTAGAATTATACATTATCTGAAAACTAAATAGTAAATGTTTATGTTTTAGAAGAAAAAATAATAAAAAAATTATAAAATATTGATTAGAATAACAAATAGAGCAAACAGTAAAATGCTACAAGTAAGAGTAATATGGCAAACTAATCGGAGGCATGCATCTCTCGGGTGTTTAACCCTGCTGTATGAAATCAACTATGAATTTTACTTCAACAGCAAAGTGTTAATATAAATACACATATAATGTGTTAACAATCTTTGATAAGTACAAACAATGTTTCAGGGTTTAATGAAAGTATTAGCAAGTGACACATCTTCAGAAGAGTTTGTTGAGTTACATAAAATGCTGTTCAACCCTTACAGCTTGTATAAACCTGGATATCTAGACATGGCTTTACGTGGAGCTATTAACACCAAGGTAGAAAGAGCAGATACATATTTTAACAAAGAGGTATGCATGCTGACAAACATAATATTCTTACCCTGATTGTAATCTAGTATTAATGAATTTGTAGTATAGATATTCTAGATAGAAATGCTGACTGACATACTAATGACTTTGAAATGCCAAATAGTGTTACCCAAAATAGTAATTTGGTACCATTTTGTTTGTGCATGATAATATGTGTTTTTATGATAGCCGATAGAAATCTTCTATCCCCCGTGCAGGTGGAAAAGCCCGTGCTCCACATTCCGTACGGTTACTACCAAAACTCTTTCCTCATTGGTCCTTGCTATCTCTTCCTAGAACCACCGCTAGTTTTGTTTTGAGAGAAGGACCTTAGGCTTAGTTCTTCCTCATTTCCCCTCCATTATTCTGATTTATTCCTCTGCTACTCCAAACATCACACCTCCCTGATAATCAATGCTGAAGTTGAGTTTTTCACATTCCATGCAAAACGTGAAGCCAGTATATGAGCAATAATGTTTTCGGCAGCTTTTCGTATGTCTTGAAATTTGTAACTTCGATCAAAGAAGCGTGTGCAGTAAAAGAGTACTTGTTCAATGACTTCAGATATACCTTGACATGAAAGGCAGTCTGGAGTATTCTCTACTTTAAATCTAAAAAGAATGATTTGTTCTAAAAAATCCATTACCTGTGAGAAAGTGACTTTGGTAGAAATCAACCTCCCTATGTTGCCTTTGAACCCACGTCTCAATAGATGATAAGACAGTGGGTATTATAAATTATTGGTCAAGTTTGTGAACCAGTAAAATTGGTTTTTATTATACTACACTGAAAACATTTGGTTTTCTTTAACCTGATCATATACAGGAAAGTCCTTCTTTTTCTTGCACTACACAGAAAATTTTCTGTGCACCAGCTGATTTTACAAATAAAAATTAACTTATCAGTTTTATGTAAACAGCTGATTTTAAAATTAACACATTTATTTATGAAAGGTTAGTTCCAAAGTCTTACATAAGAGTAACCATAGTGGTTTATGAATCTTTTGAGTTTCAAAAATTTCCATAATGGATTCAGTAATGATTATAATGAGTCTGATATTCCAGATAATATTTTAAAACAATCACAAGAAATAACTGTGAATTTGCTGCCAAGAAATCAAAAGACAGGTATGAAATTGAATACAACCTATTTGTCTTTGATAAACAGAAAAATCAAAGAAGTAAGTGATGACATGCTATTTGTTTATTTATTGGAAAAAGCCAAACACATGAAACCTACTTCTTCATGGCCATTCTTGTGTTGGGATAAGAATAACACATAGCCAGTGTTGAGATGTTTCCTTGCTAGGGGAGTCTCTGCAAAGCAGCACAAATCAGTCTCAGGCCATGTGTTTAACACATTGACTGCGGCTATGCCGCCGATCATACCTACCCCGGAATTGCGGAGCCACAGTTGGGCTGGGTAACAGAGTAAAGTGTATTGCCCCGCCGGCGCCATACACGCCACCTGCGCTTGGCAAGAAATATGGCACCGGCGACCTAGCCACACTCTATGTGTTAAGGTTACGTTTCACTGGGTAGTATTTAGAGACCAGGCCAATGATGAAACTTAACTTTTTCCTTCTCAGCTTGTGAGTTTCTTACCTCTTTTGGCAGAATAGATAATAATTCTTTGTAATTACAGTATAATAAGTTATACTGTAACTTATTATACAGTATAAGTTTTTTGTGCCCTAAGTTAAGGATTTGCAAACATTTCCAAACCAGCCACAACTCAAAAATTAATCTATGTTCTTTTATGTAACAATATAATCTTTATGCTGAATATTAAATTTTATTAACAACTTTTTAATATGAAGTATTTGAAAAGATCCCTGCATGTTTTATATGTAACACTTTGCTTGTTGTTCTCACAAAAACTTGCTTTACTCACTTAGAAACTTAATCAATAGTCTAGTTTATATAACAGAACTCTTGTATAGTTAGCAAACCTAAATTTATTTTTATCTCTTCAAAATTTAATTTATTACTGTAATACTTTTAATATCATTTCACTGTATTAGTATTGTATTTTAATTGTAATTATACAGTAATTTCAAATAATCTGAAAGACTGAAAGATAATGTCATTTTCAGCCTTACATCTCTTATAAATACTCTTTTTAATAAAATAAAACATTCGATATTAACAGATAGTCCAATATCATAACAAATTAATTCATACCCATTTCATTTTATCTTGTGTAATAAACATACAAGAATTCTTTTAGATTAAATAATTATTAATCGGAGAGGTTAAGGGTTAAACCGGCCCTGTGTACCATGACCATTGTTCTATTGTGCAACTAGCATAGGCGTCATCACCAGTTCATTATTGGGGAGGACATATGCCGGGGGTCTGGGGGTATGGAAATTTAAAAAAAAATTAAACTTCTCAAAACATCGTTTTTATGCATTTATTTATGCGTTTGTAACAGAAATGTAATGTTAAAAACCTTAGTAAAGACAAAGCCCGATGTTTACCTTTTAAGGTTTTAAGTAAATCATTTGTTTTTAGCAAAAATTTTTTTACATCTCCAATATTGGGGGGGGACGCGTCCCCCCGTCCCCCCGGCGATGACGCCCATGCAATTAAGCCCCTTAATTAGCTCAGTAGATTAGCCTCCTTCATGAGTTTTATTACTCCACTCATTAGATCATCCAATGAGAGTTCATCAACAGTTTGGGAGCCAAAAACCCTATACCTCTTATTGGCAAGAGCCTCACAATCATAGATAATGTGGCATGTAGTCTCTTCATCCATCCCGCACAGTCTACTTGTGGTATGCTCCTATCTTGTGCAAGTGCACCCTCTAACCACAGTGTACCGTAATAAGTCACATAATTTGTTTGAGGCATCCTCTACCCAAGGTCAGTATTGTCCCTCCAGGTTTACCTGAAGGGATTTCTCTTTGTAGTAATTTGCTTTGGGAATATCCCCCAAGACTATATTTGCTGGTGTTTTCTCGGAACCCACCAATTAATAGCAATATTGGCCAGACACACAGGTATCATCTCTACTGCCGGCTCAAGTCCTATGAACCAGCTCAAGTCCTGTTTAGCCAATCTACCACCTTGTTTCCCTCAATTCCTTTATGCTATGGTACCCAATGGAAAGTTAGGTTTCTTGGCATTCTCAGACCAACCTGGATTTTATGTTAGTACCTGCAAGTGCTTTAATCATTATCTAACTGTCAGTGTAGGTATGAATTTAAGTTTTCTTAAAAGCTTGCTTCATATTTTACTGAATATGGTTACTTATGGCTATTACCTCAGCTTGAAAAATTCTGGGTCACTAACCGAAGGAAATTGAACTCTTCAATCCCGGTTTCAGCCCATATACTCCAACAATAGCGCCCACTTAGTTTTGGAAGCATTGGTATACCACACCAGGTCCCCTGTTTTACTTAACACACACTCTTCTTCCCCTTAGGCCATTAAACTTTAAAGGGTTTTGAAAACAATTATATACTTTACTGATAGAGGATCTATCTTATCAATGCCCATCCGCAGGATTAGGTGACCGATTGTTCCTGTAATTCTGGCATATCCCAGGACTGAGGTCCTCCAGAAGCTGCTACAATTATATTTAAGCTATAGATTTCCTTTCTTGCCTCCACCATGATAAATAAATCAATGAGTGGAAGCATTATCTCCATAGCCGCAGTTGGTGTTGTGGTCATGGCTCCAATGATGTGGAGACAGATCAGCCTCTGAGCCTTGGTCACAGAGTAGTTTTGGGCTTCCTCTGCTCAGTTTTAAGTAACACACCAAACCACAGCTGTGTGGACATCATAGGTCGTATTAACCCAAGTTTAGATGTATCTCATCATAACCTCATGACTCTACTTATTGCCATTAATGACGTATTGGTTTTTTTCATAAGCACATCAAGTGTGAAATCCAGGTTAATTTAATGTCAAGTACCAACCTAAATATTTAACCTTGTTCACGCTTTGCGGTGTGTCTCCCCAGAAAGTTTGATACCACTCAGGTTTGGAGGGGATCCCCTTTTTCGTAAATGGAATTATTGTCATCTAACTTTAGTTTACCCTAAGGCTTTCCTTGCGATTCCACCCCTCAACTAGTAATAAAGCTCTTTTCATGAGATCTACAACCATATTCTAATACTTCTTTCGGATAAGTACCACCACATTATCCCCATATTCATGGGATTCATGGATATACTATCCCTCCAATGAGAAAAGATCCAGATGTGTGTCAGCCATCAGACACCACAAATAGTAACATAAAACTCCCCCCCCCCCTACAGACAACCCCTGCTAAACTCAACCTCCAGCTCCTCTCCCAGGACTTTAGCTACAGCTGTTCTCCAAATTAATATATCTCCCACCCACTCAGTTGTGTTAACCACATGTCATGACAGAGCATGAATCATTGAATCATGGGAGTCATTGTCAAAAGCTCTAAAAAGAGTCTTATCTAATAAGACACCAAGGGATTATTCCCTCTCAGTCTCTTTTACTCTTTTTTTGTTAGACTATGTAGTGGACTCTCACACCATCTACTTGACTGGTAAGCATCTTGACGGATTATAACTCCGCATACATATTTCTCTGCCAGTTTCTCCAGTGCCTTCAAAACGAAAGAAGTCAAACTGATCAGTCTTGGCTTCAGCATATGATATGCACCCTGCCTTAGAAATGAAAACTACTCGGGCTGCCCTTTACATTTTATGTACTGACTGGTGGTTATACACAGAATAGGGACAATGTACTCCACCCCATTCTGTTGTAAGGTTGGAAAAATTACGTCTGGACTCGGCTATTTGAATATGGTAAAAGAAATAATGTTAATATTGACAATCTGGTTTGCAATATGTTAGTATTCCTTAGTTGGGTATCTACAGGGAATGTCTGATCCTCGCTCTCTGTCTACTTTCCTGACCACTGAGTCAGAAAAATGTACCCTGAGTAAAATTTAACCTAACTGTTTCTTTGGTTGACAATCCCACATTCTTCTGATTTGTCCTTTTGTGCACCATGCCATCATAGGCTTTTTCTATTTTTCTTCTATTGATGTATTCCTATTGGATCTTATCCTCTTTGGGTTTGATTGACTTGCATGGTCGGTGACCCCCAAGCTTTCTCCTTCAATGGTAGAACATCTATCCATATAGATTTTGTGAAGAGAAATATATGGTTTTCAATTTCAGGGTTTAATTGGTAACTGCTGTGTCATTGACTCAGCTCTTCTCATTTTACATTTTTGCACTCCTGAGAGTCACTTCCTACTTATGTTGAAATGTTTGACTCCATCTCTAACTGCTTTTATTTTAGGTTGGTTTAGTCCTTCGTGAGTCACAAGTCCTGCTGCAGAGATCCGAGAGCGGGTTCCACAGGGTTGTTATATATCATCCATCTACTTTTGGTTTCCATTCTCTAGGTTGTCTTTTGCAAGCTCCTCAGAGTAATCTATTTTCAAGGGTTGGTTAGGTTTATTATTGTCCCACGAGGAGCAAAGGAAATAAACAATCAACCCATATCTATATAACCTCACATGTAAGGCTAAATTAAAACTGGAGATAACCCGGTGTACAGAGTTTGAATAATCAATGCCAAGCTCCTCCTTAGTCCTTAGTCTTAGCCATTGAAAAATGCTGTTCTACCTTCGCTTGGAATAGATAACGTCTTACACTTTGCCACATTGATACTTCAATGTACCAATACATTGCCCACTATGGAGCATGTGGAGGCATGTAATTCCGTACTTGAAACCAAGCACATATTGTAACTCTACATCATATCATATTATCTAATAATAGTAGATGTCCTTGACATTGAAGGCTTAATTTATTTTAGATAATAATACTATAGTTAGGTTTGTACTTTATATTTTATGATGAATAGCTTTTTAATTAATTTAATTTTAATCATGTCATTGAGTTTGTTGTATTTTTATATTGAATTTTAATTCACAATTCATCTACACAATTTGAAAAATGGTTCACAGCTAAAATGAAAACTACTTATCATATTTTTTACTTTTGAAAGCATCTTTACTTTTTATAGCAGTTGATTTTTAATCTCCTTCTACACATAAATCTGTCGTCCCAGAAACCAACCTCTGAACCTTTTCTTTCATTATGTTATTCTTTTCCCTTCTCAAATCAGGGTCATCCTCAATTTCTTCTTCTAGGTGATGACCAGTTTATTATAATTTTAGGCCATTGACCTTCGAACATATTCTGTCCATGTCCAAACTACTAAACAGGCCTTGTTTCCAACCAATCAACCATATCCTCTTTCACCTCAAATCTTTCATATATGGCTTCATTGAACACTCGTTGAAGGCGAATTAGTAAGTAACAAACTCTATCTAAAACCATCCATCTCCATAGTTCTTATTTGGTTTTTTGTTTTGCATTTAAAGTTTAGTCTTTTCTGCCTTTTTTCAAGATACTTTTCATTATTACTTGAAGATCATTTTTGTAGTTTCCTGTTGGATATCTCCTCCTACAACTAGGTTTTTTTGTTGCTAAAATTAACCTTTTGGTCTGACGCAATAATAATAATTAATACCATTGCCATACAACTGGAATACATAAGTGAAAACTAACTGAGTAAATAAGCTCAATTTATATTATGTTTTTTTTTTTTGTTGATTAGTCATTTGTTAAAAATTATTTCTTGTTTAATTATTCATTTTATGTACTCATTCTCTCTCATAGTTTGTAGTTTTATTTTTCCAATTACTTCTGACCTTTATTGAAGGTTTGGATTATTTATCCTTATATTTTACCCAAATTTAATTTAAGTAATTATATTCAACTTTGTTTTTCTTATGGTTATTCCAAATTTAAGTAATTATTATGGAATTATATTTTACATTTTAGGAGCTAATAAAATCCAAAAGTAACAAATTTGAACAAAATTGGTTTAACAGTTTTGATAAATCTTTACAGATGGACAGAAATATTGCTTTTTGCTCAAGGGGAACTCAAATGTATCCACAAAATCTCAACATCAATACTTTTGCTTTATACAGAATGAGAAAGTAAATTCAGATACTAAAGAAGTTTATTTTGTTAAATTCCATTGAATTTCATAATTACAATTACTAAAACAAGATAAAAGTTATTTTATTAAAATTAGATATACAAACATATTATAAGAGAATATAAAATAGATTGATGAATGATTTCAGGTGACACAACGTCTCTTCGAAAGATCAGATGAAGAATCAAAACCTGCAGCTCCGAAATATGGTTTGGATTTAGTGTCTCTAAATGTCCAACGTGGCAGAGATCACGGCCTAGCATCTTACCCGGTATGGAGACAGTACTGTGGGTTATCTAAACCTGAAACCTTTGATGATCTAGACGGACTTGTCGATGAAGGATCTTTAGTCAAAATGAAAGCAGTATATAAGTAAGTATTTTATACAAGAATGGCCTAAATTAAACTATGGGGGAATATTATAAAATATATTGATCGCAGTTAATGATGGCTTTAAAATTACTTCTAAATAATGTAGTATGAGCATTTTTTCAAGTCAAAGAGTTCGAAATTGATTTTTTGCTCACATTTCAAGATTTTGTTTGTTTGTACTCAAACCTTCAGGACAGAAAGAAAGGATAGATAATCCTCATAAAGAGCATTAAAATAAAAAGTTAAGCAAGAACAACAACAACAAAAGGTTCAGTATGACATTTTGTAAGAAATATTCGTTCAAAATAAATAAATTAATATTGCTGTTTTCAGGTCTGTTAATGATGTAGACATGTATACGGGTGCTCTTTCTGAAATACCTATAAAAGGAGGAATGTTAGGTCCTACAGTAACTTGTCTAATTAGTGATCAGTTTAAAAGGACAAAAGATGGAGACAGCTTCTGGTATGAAACTCCTCTGAAGCCTCAAGGTTTTACTCTTGGTAAGGGTGTTACTTCGTATGTTTATTAATATGCTATTTATTTTTATGAAATTATTATTATTTTTTTAATGATCTGGAGAATGTTTGGTTATTCGCTTGGACTTTAGCTTTGATGAGCCCTTTACATTCAATAAAGGAAAAAGAGAAATGCTGATAATAGGCGCTTGAGAAGAGTCTAAAACTACTTTATTTCCCAGATCATAAATTAGTATGATCGTGCTAGGTTCCTTCTAAAGCATTACATTTATTTATATTTGAAAAACGACAATATATTTTGTTTTCATATGTATTCTAAGTTTTGAATTATAAAATCCATGAAAATTTTCTTAGAGAGATAGCCAAATTACGCCCATAAACTAAAATTGAGGATATTTGTCAAAAGATTTAGGCTATAAATCATCATAATTTTGTTTTGTTTTTTGAGTCAGGGTTGTTCAAAACATGCTCGTATATATCTGAAAAATTTATGAAGTCTCTTTATACCATAACAATATTTTCAGGATATTTACACTATGTCCAGTAATAAATATGATGCTGAACTTTGGGAAGTAATTCTGGACATCAAAATAAAGAAAAGACTTCTTATAAATATATGTGGAAAAAAATGCTTTGTTTTCTGCCTGTTTGTCATTTTAAGATGTAACTCCAGAATGGATTGAGATATCAATAGGAAATTCTGCTGAATGTTTTATACTATTAGTTTGCATATTGCAATAATTTTAATTTCAAAAGGGACTTATCAATTAAAACTGAATGGTTGAGTTTATTTATTTTAATTTTATACTTTGTATAATTTACTATAAATTGTCAGGCACCAGCTTGTGAGAAAACCACAAACACTTATTTATTTTACTCTTTTCTAGGGTCGTGAATTTTGAGAAAATGTAGGCCTACTCATTATATGAAAAATGATCATGAAAAACTTCTGAAATACATACATTTATTAACCAAAAATTTATATATATATATACATACATTTATACATATACAAATAAATACATTTTTATATATATACATTTATATATATAAATTTTTGGGTAATAAATGTATGTATTTCAGAAGTTTTTCATGATCATTTTTCATATAATATATATATATATATATATATATATATATATATATATATGTATATATATTAAACATACATATTTTTGTTAAGCGGTTTGCTTAACTCCTCCTGAAATATATAATTAATAAACAAATTATAAAACAAAATTGCTGTAAATGACTAACATATTTTTATAAATTTAATATTAAAAGTATACATAAAGTCCAAAATTCAAATTTCAAATAAGAGTTAATAAAGTTCTTTCTTTTAATTCACTAATAAAAAATGCCTCGCACTACTTACGATGTTGCAACTGAAAGTTCATTTCTACTCAAATTCTTTGGAATAATAGTTTTCATTATTTTAGTTATTTTTAACTGTTTTCCTTACAAAAGTCCTTTTATTATATTTTATATGATTTTTGTTTATTTTATTAATAAAGCAATTTGTCTTAGCTTCTAAAAGTACAAAGTTCAATAGTTAATTGTTCATGTTAAAAATATTAAAAACTCAATTTTACGCTCATACCAAGGCATAATTTCCATTGATTCTATTTTAAAGTTCAAAGTTTAAAAACTGTTTTCAGTACTGAATTTTACAATGGGCATCGATCATAGCTCTGGAAGATCAAGCAATCTGCTTAAATGGAGTTTGAGCGTTCTTAAAACAGAATTACTCTTCTCGGAGACCCATTTGCTAGTGACGCTAGTAGTCCGTATTTTTTGATATCTCGGATCATGCATCTCCCCATTACACACTTTCCTTCTATCTGTTTTCTGATTAGTTAACACCACACTTTCTGATTTCTGACAAAACTCTCCATTTCCAATTATTTCACAAAATATAATTTTTTCTTAATTTCATTAGATAAACCAAAATTTCTTAATTTTATTACAACTATGAAATCTTAAACTAACATTTCTCATAAGTTTTCTAATTTTTTTTTTAAATCACACACCTACATAATCCTATAAGTTCAACAATTTTGAAATCTTTTCTGTCTGTCTACATTTAACTTCTGAATTAGAGTTTTATATTTTTGAACATAAATAATCCATGCAATAAAATCTTTTATAATTTTATTACATTTATTGATTAATCACGTTACTGGCAACTATTTTTTGATGGATGTGATTATTTTTTCTTTTGTAATATATTTTATATTGGATTTTCCTGACTGAACTATAACTTCTTTATTTGTAATGTGTCAATTATTGTATTTTTTTTCTCTATATTTTAAGCTGCTTGCTGTTTAATTGTATGTTGTGATTTTTGATGTGTGTTGTCTCAATGTGTTGTAATGTGTATATATGACCTGTTTTATACAAATACTATTTGTCAAAAAAACTAATATTGAATAAATTAAATAAATAAATACTGTTGACAGACAAGACCGGACGTGTGCATTTTACAAAACAAGATGGCGGACAGTTGGCTCGCAACTCCGAGCTTGCATGCCACTATCATGCACTAGCAGCAAATGTTGGAACTATTACCGACAGTTGCTCACTCTTGGAGCATACGTTAGAATTATTACCAACACTACCATGCTCAGACTGCCAAAAGTAGGAACTATTTAAATTACCGATAATAGGTTGATCTAGGAGCGAACGTTGGAACTATTACTGACAAACTGGTAGCCAAAAGTGTAACTTTAAATTATATAAGGAAGAATATATTGGCGAGGAAGAGAATTTGTAGTGAGGAAGAATATATTGGCAAGGAAGAGAATAAGGGGCAAGAAGAAAAAAAGAGCCTCCGACACCCAGATGTTGTAGTTTGCTCAGTAATTTCCTCCTCCAAACAGTATCAAAAGCTCCTTTAAAGTCTATAAAAACGGCTGCCACTGACTCTTCTCAATTAAAAGAGTCTTTTATGCTGTGAGTTAGTCTCATTACTTGAAGCATAGTGGTGAAGTTTGGTCTGAATCCTCCCTGGTCGCTGACCAATAGGTAGTACTACAATCTAGCAGCCACCATTCTCTTAATAGTTGTCACAATAACAGATGCAAGGGAAATTAGTCTGTAGCTACATATTTCATTTCCAGGTTTCTTTGGTTTCTTATGGGGACTAAGATCACTTTTTTCCAGATTGTTGGTACATTGGATTGTTTTGACCAAATATTATTAAATTTGCTGATTAGAATCAATTTTGCCTTTCCTCCAAGATTCTTGATAAATTCTGGATGAATCCTGTCTGGTCCGGGAGATTAATTGTTCTTTAATATTCCAATTGCAATGACGAGTTATGTTATGCTATAACCATGAGAAAAAAATTCTTCTAGCAGAAGCATTTATTTGCTTTTTAATGTTTTTATTGGTAATTTTATTTCTATCTGACAGTGTATGTTCTTGTATCCAGTAAGTCTAAATTTGTCGGCTATATTCTGGTCTTTAGTTAAAGCTTTTGACAATGTACTTATTGGGTCCGTAGGTTTTCCATTGTGTTTGCCACTTAAGGTTTTTATATACTTATGGACGTTGACAGCATTCTCTCTGTAATTATTAAGGTTTGAAATGAAGCTCTGGTAAGTTTGCTTTTTGGCCTTCTACAGTTTGTTAGTCTATTTTGAGCTTGTTTTCGCCATTCTTGTACATCCTGAGTTTTTTTTTGATTATTCAGCTTTATTTCTCTGGTTATTTCTGTCTATTCTTAATTTATGTTCTGTTCTAAATTTTCTTCACTTCCAAAAGTTTGGAACCCACTTACTAGACATTTTCTGTATAGTATATATTTTGTGAGAAACTAATAAGAATTTAATCTAAAATGTTCATGTTAAACAATTTAATTACTGTAAATTTATTTTCTTACTAAATATATTGATGTAATGTTTAATGATTTTTTCAACTTGCTTATAATATTATTATGTTTGTAGGTCAATTAAATGAGATCAGAAAAACATCACTTGCCAGAGTTATTTGTGATACTTCAGATTCAGTTACTACTGCTCAACCAAAAGTAATGGAAAGTGTACGACCCGGTAATGAAAGAATGCCGTGTTTAGAATTACCTGAAATGGATTTAACAAAATGGACAAGTATTTCAAGTAAAAAATCGCTATCTGCATATACTAAAATAGGTGCTATAATAACTAGTGGTAACATTGTTGCAAATAATGGTGTTCAAATCTGGAATGGTGCATTTCCTGTTGCTATTTCGTTACCACTCTTTGAATCAGATTCTAAAAAGCTTCCACTTTTACCAGCTGGATTCATTTCATATGGAAGTGGTATACAGTGGACAGGTTCAATGTCGATTGCAAATGGAGGAATTTTAATTAAAGGATCATTTTCAATGCCTAAATACAAACACTCGATTCCTGGTGTTACTAATTACTCTGTGTCTTGGATAAACGGTGAATTTAATTTTAACTCTATGCTATTATGGAATAATTCTGATATTGATTCTGTTATTCTTGGTGGAAGTTACTCATCACCAGTGTTTCTTTCAGAGGAAAATGATAATCCACTGCAAAGTTCAAATGAAGGATTTATTATCGTAGGTGAGGGTGATGATACACCTACTGTTTTGGGTAATGTAAAATTACCAATTATTTTAAAAGGCACTTATTCTGTTGATAGGAAAACATTCTACTGGTCTGGAGGTGTAACGGTAAAGCTTCCAAATTCTGTTGATATAGTCACAGCTGACATTGAAAAATTGTCTGCATCATTACCTGTTGTTGAAATCGATGGGAAAGGTATAATGAGTGGTGGTTTTTCTGTTATTGAAGGTAGTATCAAGACAAGCAATAGTGATGGATCTTCTTCTGTATTGTGGTCAGGTGATCTCCCTTTGGAGATATCCTTACCAGAGTTTTACAATGTAGCTTATACTACAGACAATGTAGAAAAATCTCCAGTTTTTGCAAACGGGGTTATATGGTCAGCTTCCGTTACTGAATCTATGCTCGAGGGCGATTTCTCCTTCCCACAATTTTACAATGATTTTAGTAATTTTTCTATAAAATGGACACAAGGAGTGTTCACCTTTAATGTTTTACCCCTTTGGAATACTACTCTGGATGAAATTTTAACACCAGGTATTAAATATACTTCAAGAATTATTTTCCATCAAGATAAAACAACATTAATGAAAACTGTAAACAGTCAATTAGGTGGTAAATATAATTCAGGTCCTTTAGAAAAATTTGTAGTTGCTAGTCAGGATGTAATTGATGGAACAATTCCAGTACCAATAATACTTTGCGGTACATTTTCTTCAGTAAAGAATACATTCTCTTGGTCTGGAGATGTTATTATTGCTGTTCGAAAATCAAAAACTAAAATTGACCAACAAATGGCAAAACTGAAAAGTTCAGAAATAGATATGGGATGGTCTGCTAGTAGATTTGGTGGTATAGTTGAGACCGGATATTTAACAGCTGGATTGAACAATGAAAAACCGAAATCAATTTGGACTGGAAATATACCTGTATCAATACCTATACCAGAGTTTTATTCTCCAGTATCGTTTCTTTATACACCTGGTGTTACTTGGTCTGGTAGTTTGCTGGGTTCTACATTACACGGTACTTATAATATACAACAAGTCATGTGGAACAATTTAATCCCTACTGTACAAACTTGGTCAGGAGAATTTTCAATTCAAATTAATCCTTTATGGAATACATCGTTGGATAGTGTTTTTGTACCGGGAGCAAAATATTATTCAAAATTAAATTTTCAAGGTGTTGGTGATTTAACCTATATACCAATGAATGTTATAGACAAACCTGATTTAAGTTCAGATTTATATGCACCAATTATTTTACAAGGAACGTATTCGTTGGACAAGAAAACATTTTTATGGTCAGGTAATTTTATAATTTCTTTTAGAAATGGTATTTCTTTGTACTATACCGCACCATCACCACAAACAATAAAACCTTCAATTAACAATCTTGCCAAAGGTGATAAAAATACAAGTTTAAGTTTAACTATTTCTTCAGGCAGTGTATTTGCAAGTCTGACAGGTGAAACAGAAAAACAAATCTGGTCCGGTATTTTTCCCACAACTATACCACTTGATCCTATAACCCCAAGTAATAATTATGGTAAAATGCCAGTTGCAAATGTTATATGGTCAGGAAAAGTTACAAAGGACATAGTGAATGGAATATTTTCAGTTCCTACTTATGTTGAAGGTGAATCTAATATGCAACAGTGGTGGTCAGGAAATTTTTCATTCAAATATACAACTCAATATCCAGCACTTTTGGATGAATTACTTTCATCAGGGAAAAAATACAATTTCAAGGTTCTTTTTCGCCATGTTACTTCATTATACTCAAGCTTAGAGGAAAAGAAATCAAAATTACAATCTGTTGTAAATCTTGCAATGGACGCACAAGATGTTTTAGATGATGTGCCAACAGGAAAACTAGTTTTAGTTGGTGACTTCTATTCAAAACCTTTTTATTGTTATATTTCACCTTTCTGTTCTAACAAAAATGAATTTTACTGGTCCGGTGATGTTTTTATTGGTTTAGATCCCAAAAAAGTGATTCAATTAGCAATAAATAACGATGTCGTTGATTTTGTTCCACAATATAGTCAACAATTTGGTGGTCAAGTTATGTCAGGTCTTTTGAAAGCTGGTCTTGAAAATTCCAGTCCAAGTGTTTGGTGGTCTGGAGTACTGCCAGTAACAATTCCTGTGACAGGTTTTTATTCACCAGGAGAAACACCAGCTAGTGGAACTTCTATTAACCATGGTATAACCTGGACAGGATCATCATTTGGAAGTACAGTAACAGGTACTTTTTCACTGCCTCAATATGTATGGAATGGTATTTCAAAAAGTGTTCAATGGTGGAATGGACAGTTTAATTTTCAAGTGCAACCTTTATGGAATATTACATTAGACGGATTGATTTCCCCTGGTGTAAAGTATTATTCAGCAATACACTTCCAAGGTATGAAAGAACCAATCACAGAATCAAAGATGATTATTAAAGGTAATTCTTTTGGTGATGATGGCATATCACCTCTGATATCTGCACCTGTTATTTTACAAGGTACATATACACCAGATGGTTCTGCATTCATTTGGAATGGAAATTTTATTATTTCTTTCAAGAACAGTCCAGCAGTGTTTAGTACTCTGAATAACGCACCTAAACCGTTAGAAACTCTCAAGAAAAGTGACAATTCTACAAAAAATCCAAGTAAACCATCAAAACCTGCAAAGTTGTCTGTTAGTTTTTCACTTACAAATGGAAATGTATTTGCATCTTCTGAAAACAAAACTGGAATGTATACTTGGTCTGGTAAAATACCTGTTAGAATTAATCTAGATCTTTTAGCCAAACCAGGTGGATACTCGGTATCAGCTGATGTGACGTGGAAATCTGAACAGTTGACACCAGCACTATCAGGACAGTTTTCTATTCCTACTTACATAAAAAATGACTCTTTAGTAATTATAGAAATGTGGCACGGCAATTTTTCAATCAATACTGAAACTCAATATGGTACCACGTTTGATGTAGCAGTTAAACTAGGAAATACTTATAGTTGTAAAATATTTTTTAAATCACAAACAAAATCGGTCACACCAATTGGTTATAAAACATCAACACAGTATGCTAGCGCTGACTCAAATGATTTAGGAGAAGGAGAAGCTTGTAATATAATTTTACTTGGATCGTTTGTATCTCCTCCAATTTATTGCAAATTACTTCCATTCTTATGCACTGAAAATAATCTTTTTGACTGGAATGGACAAGGTTTTCTAAGTTTTCCATTGCCAAAACCCCCAAGTGTAAATATGACGGAGAAATTTCTACAACGTAACAGTTTAAACAAAGGCGATGAATTAAGGAAAGAAATCTTTGCAACAGTATTATCAGGACATCTTGTGGGAAGTCTGGAAAGTGACTATCCTAGAATACTTTGGTCAGGATCTCTTCCAGCTGAGATTCCACTTCCTGTATTTTGGACAACAGATTCCATTGATGTTCCAGTGAACCCACAAGTATATGGACATGGAGTTATATGGTCAGGAACTCAGATGGGAACATTTTTTGAAGGATATTTCTCTCTTCCCCAGTATGCTTTTAATGGTATTGTATCATCAGTACAATGGTGGAATGGACGTTTCTCATTTTTACTCGAACCATCTCCAAATTCAACTCTAGATGGGTTAATTATGCCGGGTATCAAATACAACTCACGAATTATTTTCCAAGATTCAAAATACATGAAAAATTTATTGACATCCCCAAGTCAGGATGAAATCAATTCTGCACTTCATGTGCCGATCGTATTACAAGGTAGTTATTCACCAGATCGTAAAATATTTTATTGGTCTGGTAAGGTTACTATTGTTTTTCATGCAATGCCTAGTCCTTTTTACTTTAAACAATTTGCAACTAACAAATTAAATTCAATACAAGAAAATAACCTCGAAGATACCAAAGTAGTTGGAGTGAAAAAGAGTGTTGGAATAGTTGTTACATCAGTGAATATTTCCAGAATAACAAATGAAAGTACAATTATCAGCCTTCCTGTTGTTATTCCTCTTCAAAATCTGTCTAACAAAACAACAGGAAGTAAAATTGTAATGGTAGATTGGGTAGCAACATCTGTCACAGATTCACAGGTTATTGGAGAGTTTACATTACCGACATACTTACCCTTTGGAGAGAATTTGACAGTTGATCCATTTTCAGCATCATTTTCTCTGAATTTTACAACACTTTTTAACACATCGATTGATGCAATTCAACCTGGAATTCAATATTCTTCGATAGTTATATTCCAAAGTTCAAAGAAAATGGAATATGATAATTTAAAATTTTCCTCAATAGATGAAAAAAGTACAGGAAATAAATCAAGCATCATAATGCTGTCAGGTTCCATATCTCCTGATAAAATGTCTTTTATTTGGACAGGACAGGCTTGGTTAAACTTTCCTTCTAATACAAGTGAATCAAAGAAGTTAACATTCAAATTGGGTGAGATGAAAAATTTTAAAGCATCAGGGGTAGCAGGAGTAAAGAAAAGTATCGGTGTTGTTGTAACATCTGGGAATATTTCTGGAACAACAGATGGCACTGTATCAAATTGGTGGGCTGGAAGTCTTCCAGCTATCATCCCTCTTCAACATCTATCAAACAAAACAACAGGAAGCAGTATGCTCAAAGTAGACTGGGTAGCAACCTCCGTGACAGGTTCTCATGTTGAGGGAAATTTTACTTTCCCTACTTTCATTCCTACCAGTGAGAATTTTATAGTTAAACCTTTGTCAGGAATATTTTCATTAAATTTAATAACACTCTTTAACACATCAATTGTTACAATTCAACCAGGAATACAATATTCTTCAATACTCATATTTAAAAGTTCAATGAATTCTGCTAAACTACAATCATTAGTGGCAACAACTGGAAGTATATCCAACATCATAATACTTACTGGATCCATATCTCCTGATAAATTGTCTTTTACGTGGACTGGACAAGCATGGCTAAACTTTCCTACGGCTCTAACAGAAAACAATAAAGAAACCTCAATAGGAAATGTTGGTCTTTCAGCATCTGGAAAAGGAGTTAAAAAGAGTGTGGGTGTAATGGTTACATCTGGAAATATCGATGTTAATAGTACAACTTGGTTTTCAGGAACAACTCCAGTAATTATTCCTGTTCATCTACTCTCTACAAACCCTTCTGCAAATGAGATAGTAAATCTAGAATGGACAGTAGCTGAAGTCAGTCCACACCTTACAGGCAATTTTACATTCCCAAAGAGTTTATCTGATAATTCTAATTATTCTACAGAATGGGTTAATGGGAAGTTCACTTTTGAAGTTACAACACTATGGGCTACCTCACTAGATGCTATCCAACCAGGAATGAAATATTCTACTTGGCTTCTATTTAAAGATAAATCAAAACCAACTCCAGTTCCAAATCAAGATTCACTAACACAACTAATCATGGACAGTGAAGAAAATGATGGTTCTCAACTTGGTACCATTTCTTTAACTGGTACATTTTCTCCTGATGGGATGTTATTTAATTGGACAGGTGAAGCATGGTTAAATTTGAAAATGAACAGCAGCTATACCACAAAAACAAAGGATATTTTGTCCAAAGTGAATACAGGACTAGATGAACATAGTAAATTTGGTGCTGCTGCAATTACTGGAAAAATTATAGGTAATTCATTTGAAGGTCCACAAACCTACTGGTCAGGAGTTTTACCAGCAGCTATACCTGTGTCTCTGTTTTACCCTTCATATACAACACAGCTTGGTGTTCTTTGGTCAGCCTCTGGATCGGATTCTTTGTTAAAAGGAACATTTTATTTTCCTAAATCTGCTTCAAAGGATGTTGTTTGGTTGACTGGAAATTTTGAATTTCAATTAAGACCATTGTGGAATTGTAGTTTAATTAATATGATCCAACCGGGCATTAAATATTATTCAAAAATACACTTTCAAGGATCAACAACAAAATCCAGAATTGAAGGAACTGGAGAAGATTTTAACAAGGCACACAACACATCAATAACCCTCCAAGGAACATTCTCAGATAAAGACACATTTTTATGGTCTGGTAATTTCATCCTTGATGTTTTTACTCATATGTCTGAAAACGAGGTTTAATTTAATTTTAGATAAAACCTCAATAATTATAGATCTGATCATATTTAGATAAGCTCATTTTGTCAAATTAACTAAACATCATGAGATAAAAATAGGGTAACATGAAAACATATTTTTAAAGCTATCCAAAACAAAATCATATTACGGTTATTACTAAATAATATTTATTAATTCATATTTATTATGTAAATTGTGTAACAATTCAAAAAAGGGATGAAGTTATCTATTTTATTTATTAATTTGTTAATTTGCTCGACTATAGGGCGCCAGGTTTGCTTTAGCATACCAATTTAGAAAAAAGAATGAATTTAATTATTTATAAGATCTCTGGGGTCGTAAGCTCTTTTTACAGTGTACTCACAGTGATTCTGGGTTTCAAAAATGAAAACACTTGTCTCTGAAATATTACATAAAAATTTATTAAACATAAAACACATTAGATTCATGTAACAGAGATAAAAAAAGAAAAATTTATATAAGACATCTTACAACCTATCAATATTACTATCATTGAAAAAGAATCTAATCAAATTATATTAATAACTTTAAGTTATTTAGTTGCAACTCCAAAAAATAATGAAAAAGGATTTTACTTTACTTCTCATAGCAAATATTTTAATTATAAAAAATATAATTTTTACTGAAATTGAGAATTAGTTTTATTAATAAAACAAATAACTTTATTTGATCATATTATTTTACTTAAAGACTCCAAAACAAAAACATTGAATCTTATTAATGAAATACATAATTTTATGATATCAAATATATATCTTGAAAGTATATAAAAAAGTCTAAATTGTTCAAAGTACATATATATGGTTAAATAATGAAAGTCTAAACGTGTTATACCAAATCACGTTATGTTCTTTATAAAAAAAAACACTTTTCCTCGAAGGATGATTCGTGTCTTTCCATGTGACTGCGTGCTAATTTTAGAGATGCTTTGTCCACTATCAACGAATTGTCTTTTGTTCATCGCTCACGAGATTTATTTTGTTGTACATGTATTACAACCAATTATTAATGTCTTCTGCTAACTTTAATTGTTCCATATATCTTATAGAAGAGTTCTTTGTCGAGAATTCGAAAATCACGTGGCAGCGATTGCACAACATAACTAAAAATTGCAAGTTATTACGCCTTTTCATTTAAAAGTTTATTTATTGAAAACAATATTGTCTTAGCACTTTTGAAATTGTTAATACACCATGTCTTTCACAAATTTAACTTCTGAACACATTTTTTAATGTTCTAACAGAAACTCGGAGAACTGCCATTCATAGGTCTTAGAGCAACTAGCCCCAAACGATGACTGATCTAAGCACGAGATTTTTCTCTCTTCCGCAAGAGAGCTGTTCCGGTAAACGTTACCAAAGTTCAACATACTCCCCACATAACACAAATTTTACATATTCTATTTATAAAAAACAAATTATACTAAAATTGACATTATTACATATTTGGTTTTCTTGAAAATCTATTTTTCTTTTATTTATGAAGTTATTGAATAAAATTATGATTTGAACAGCCTGTTTTCGGCGCTAAACCGCGGATTCTAAATCTATTACAAATTATGATTTTTCACATCACCACAAAACCCCACAAAAGATTTGTATTACAATACAAGTATTGTACTATAAATCTTTTCTATATATATAAACTCAATTCGAAAGAAAAACCCAAATTGTGAAAAATTTTTCAATAGATTTTCAAGATTCCTTATTTCAGCAGTTAAGGACCTCATAAAGAAAATAAGTATCACTAGTATACCTAATTTAAGAAAGATTCTCTTTTTACATAAAAACTAAAAAATCTATTTGCTAAAATCCTATTTCACTATCTCAATTTATTTGAGTCATCATAACTCATAAATATTAAAATATACGAATCAATTAGTGCTAAGCCTTATCTCTATTTATCCAATAAAACCCATCATCAGTTTCCTTTCCAACCTCGTTGGCGGAAACTTTCCATCAACATTTTTTTTTTTTTTGTTGACAGGATCCCGTCACTCAAAGCTTATCTCCCAGACAGCCGTCTATATACTTTTTTTTTACGTCTCATCCTCTTTGCCAAGACGACATTTCTACATCCTTTGAAAATCTACCTTTGACTCTAGATATTCATCTGAATCATTTTCCAACTAAACACAATTACAATTTAAGACCTCTCATTTTTAATTAACGTTATTACAAAATTATTTACTTATTATTCAAAATTACTTCAATTCACCTTAACTTTTCAATTCAGATTTTAATTTTATTATTTATTTTAGTTTAAATCCAATAACTATTTATTCTCTATCAAATTCTTAATTACTCTTTGTCTCGCTGGGATAACATGTTAACTACTGATTTTACCATTACAAAAAGCTCTTTTCTTCAACTAAAATTTAAAATATAACATCATTATTACAAAAAATATAAACTCACTTACAAAACTCATCTATTTATTTCAAAATTACTTCTTTACCATTGTATCATCTCTCAGTATTCTATCTTAAAATTATTTCCATCTTATCTTTCATATTTTAATAATTCAAGTTGCATTAATCCCCAAACAAATTCTTCATCATCTATTTATGCAGACCTCGCGGGTTACCTACATATTTGTATAAATAATCTCTTTATTTCAACGTAGCTTCCTTTAAAAATCATAATAATCGCCGTATTTCGTAGAATTCCTTAAATCTCCTCTTGTTTCATTAAAATCGTCGTATATTTCCTTTATTTCATCGCAGTACTCAAAAAACCTCTTAAAAACTAAAAATTAACCATCAATGCAACCTAACTACCTTCTTTATAAAAGCTTATTAACAGAACAACTTCATTTTAAATACCACTTTACTCAACAATTCTGTAAAGTCATCATCTTCATATAAAACTCAAAAATCTCTCATTTAAACTACTTCTTATTAAAATCTTCTTAATCATCTATTACTTGTATACAAAAACTTCAAAAAATAAAAAAATTATCATTGCTTTCCCAGCTAACACCTTATTTCATCAAAATCTTTAGACACCTTTATCAAATACTTCTCACAATCGTCTATTGTTTTAAATTCAAACATTATTTATTAAAAATCATTAATTATTTATTTCATTTATAAATTTCATCAAAACCTCTCTTATCATTGTTAATTTATTACTCCTTCCTTTAAAAAACAAAAACTTAACCTCCCTCATTCATTATTTAACATCAAAAAAACTTAAAAACTTTATTATTATCTGTCTTGGCAAAACTCACATAGATTCTCAAACTTTAAATAACTATTCTTCATATTTTCAAACCACAAATCACTTAAAACTAACTATTTTTCATCTTATCATCTAATCAATAATCCTTAATATTTATCAATGTCAAACATACAACTTATCGTTTTACAATTTAACATCTAATTACCTATCCTAATCAGCTAATCAACATTTTTACAGTTTTATAAAAATTATACATTTAGTTACGTAAGTACTCCCTAATAATGTCACGTCCGGTTTATTCCATGTATATGCAGCTTGATCGCGTCTGCATATATATCCTACAATTTATTTGCCTTCAACATCTGTCTAAAATTTATTACATGAAGTTTTTCATGTAATAATGTCACACTTATTTATGCATTTTTCTTCCTAACCTCTCCTACATAGGTTCTTCTAACCGTCTACTTTATACCGTGCATACTTCTAATTGCTCTTTAGACTCTTACACAGAGTAACATGTTGTGACGTTGAAATGTGCAATGGTTGAATGCAATATCTCTACTAAATTCAAGATAAAGCCCAAAACACATCTCTATTCCACAACACGCCTTCCATGCAGTCTCAGAATGCCTTATTCTTACGAATAAAACATTCTATTTTGACTACACAAACGCTCAACCATCCACCCAAAATGTTCATGTACTCCTTAAATGCATCTACACGAAGAAAATTTTAAAATTCATAAAAAATTTCATTAAAATCGTTTCATCCGAAGTTGAAATAATGTTTATTTTACCAATCTTATTACTAGCATCGCCGATTTTCAGTTTATGTATTCCTTTCTAGATGTTATTATTCAAATTCAAAAAGAAAATTTTATTTTTAAAATTTATTCTAAGTTTTTTACTTAGAAATTTACTTTTAATTCTATTAAAGTTATTTAAGTAATCTACTTTTGTTCTTGTTTACTTTATTTAAAGCCAATTATCCTTTATTTAAGTAAATTTTATTTGAAAACACAAGTTAAATTAGAATTATACGTCAAAAGTTTTTCATTTTCAGAACAATAATTCTGTCACACGCTGTATCTCGTCTCAATGTCATGCAAAGAACTTATACCTGACTAAGGAATAAACAATCTCCCCTAGTTTTATGATGCAATATATCTGTCTACTGATAAGAAGTGAACCTTTTCGCTCCAACTAGATTCTATTTTTCTCGTCATTATTGAATATTTTATTGAATCCACCTACTTAATATTGAATGCTATTTCTTCAACGTTACTCTGAATCCTTGCTTCGAACTAACTATCTTATCTATGTCACGTAAAATCAATATTTATTCCTTTCATAAATATACAGAGTTATTCACTAACAACCTTGCAGCTCCAATGATCCTCTCATCTAGCTAATCTGTTTTCGTCACGTTTTCTAAATATTAAGATCTTAATAAACATATAAAGTTATTCACTGCTATAATCCAGCGTCTTTACTTTAACAAATACTTAAACGTTTTCTAAAACTAAACTCTTAATATTTTACGCTTGGCTAATAATTATTTTCTATATTTTTGTCTTAGCTTACAAAATTCATTAGTACACACAAATTATTAATATTCATAACTCTTAATCATTTATTATCAAACTTAAACTTACTTATTAACAAAATCTTATTCTAATAATTATTTTTCAAAATCTAGTCCGTGTGTTTATAAAAATGTCTTTACATTATTATTAGTCATTCCAAATATTCAATTGATTACAACAATTATAAATTATCCATTTTTTTTTCGATGGTTCCCCGATTGGTGAAACATTTTGTAAAATATAGCCTGCTCTCTTAACATAATTACAACGTTAAATACTTCTGTCCACACGGACAGTTTGCCTAGCCTATTCATCACAACAGACCCTTTCCTAACAAAAGATCTCCCTTTGTTATTGTCTCGGAGTGTTGACAAAATACCTTTCTCTTTCTCCCTCTCAGGCATACCATCACCCCTCCTTCTCTCAAACAACTCAGAATCTACTGACCTAATTTCAACATCTGTTAGTTTAGGAATACT
The DNA here is from genome assembly GCA_963513935.1 of Aphrophora alni. Lineage (NCBI taxonomy): Eukaryota > Metazoa > Arthropoda > Insecta > Hemiptera > Aphrophoridae > Aphrophora > Aphrophora alni. Next base: position 107,904,849 of record OY740770.1, read on the forward strand.
AACCCCACCATTCTTATATACTAGTACAAAGCCTTCCTTTACTATTTCTACATTTTTACTTTCAAGATTATATTTAAAGTTAGATTTCTCACAAAAACTTTTAATTTCTTGTTCTTGGGTTTGAAAGATACTCTTAAATTTTATCATTACATAATTTTCAAACTCTACATTTTTATGACCCACTTGTTTTTTAAAATAAACAGCTGATACCTTCGTTATTAGATTATTTACTTTCACTTTGTTTTTCAAATTACTTATACCTATTCCAACCCCACTAGACATATTAATTTCAACATTATTTGCTGTTTCTGGATATACCTTGTTACCTAACCCATTATTCATCTTTTTAGCAATTTCTTGAACACAGTCATTTACACAATTATCCTCTATTATTATCAAATCATTTGACATGTTATTTATTTCATTAAAACTGTTAATTTCAATTTCAGCTATTGCTTGATTTAAATTATTATCTAAATTATTAATATTTTCTACTAAAACACCTTCTACACTATTAATCTGTTCAAATTCTACTTTTTTTTCACAATAGCTTACTTCAATTTCTACTTTATTATTAGTCTCCATTACATTGATTTCCATTTGTTTAATTTCCAATTTAAGATTCTGTTCTGATTTTACATAATTTGGTTTTAATTCAACCCTCATTTCTTCAAATTTTTTACACATTGCTTCTTTTAAGTTTAAACTATCTTGTCTTAGCTCTAATTTGCTTTGTTTTAAATCATTGTCTATTTTATCCAGTTTAACATTATTTTGTTCAAGTCTAATATTAAAAACCTCCAGTTTAGCATTGATTTCTATCTTGTTTTGATCAAACTTGTTACTTATTTCTTTTAATTCTAAACTACCTTGATCAATTTTATTGTTTAAAACTACATTATTTTGTTTTGTTTCTAAGCTATTTTGTTCCATTTTTTCCATCATTACTTTTAACATACTCTTAATCTCTAAATCCTGATCATTATTTTCCCCACTCTTACCTACCCTAACCTCTTCGGTTACACTAACCTGCTCAATTACCTTAACCTCTTCAGCTCTTAATTCCCTATCTGAATTTTCTTCTACAATTTCTACCCCTAGTGTTTCTACTAATTTTTTATTCATATCTTCACACTGCTGTTTACTATTTAGAATCCCATCACTGCTATATCCCTTAAAATCTGAACCTGAATTACTATTTCCGTTCACACTTGAACATCTACTACTGCTATTATCTAAATCTACATCCTGGTCTAAAATATTTTGTGCAAATTGTTCATTTGTTTGCTCATTACTTTGTAATTCCTTCTGTAAATTATCAAAAATATCCCCCGTAAATTCCAATGACTCTATATTATTTAAAGAATTTTGATTTCCTAACCCTACCTGTTCATCATTATTATTAACATTTACAATTTCTGACTCCTTTTTTACCTTACTATATTTAACACAAAACATTTAAAAAAAGAATCTTTCTTATTATGATAGAGAGAGTCCTTACCTTGATTTTAAGAGTTCTCATTGCCAAAATCACTGTACTTTCGACTAAAAAGGCCCACAGTTGCGGCGACATTTGTAACAATTCTAAAAAAGGGATGAAGTTATCTATTTTATTTATTAATTTGTTAATTTGCTCGACTATAGGGCGCCAGGTTTGCTTTAGCATACCAATTTAGAAAAAAGAATGAATTTAATTATTTATAAGATCTCTGGGGTCGTAAGCTCTTTTTACAGTGTACTCACAGTGATTCTGGGTTTCAAAAATGAAAACACTTGTCTCTGAAATATTACATAAAAATTTATTAAACATAAAACACATTAGATTCATGTAACAGAGATAAAAAAAGAAAAATTTATATAAGACATCTTACAACCTATCAATATTACTATCATTGAAAAAGAATCTAATCAAATTATATTAATAACTTTAAGTTATTTAGTTGCAACTCCAAAAAATAATGAAAAAGGATTTTACTTTACTTCTCATAGCAAATATTTTAATTATAAAAAATATAATTTTTACTGAAATTGAGAATTAGTTTTATTAATAAAACAAATAACTTTATTTGATCATATTATTTTACTTAAAGACTCCAAAACAAAAACATTGAATCTTATTAATGAAATACATAATTTTATGATATCAAATATATATCTTGAAAGTATATAAAAAAGTCTAAATTGTTCAAAGTACATATATATGGTTAAATAATGAAAGTCTAAACGTGTTATACCAAATCACGTTATGTTCTTTATAAAAAAAAACACTTTTCCTCGAAGGATGATTCGTGTCTTTCCATGTGACTGCGTGCTAATTTTAGAGATGCTTTGTCCACTATCAACGAATTGTCTTTTGTTCATCGCTCACGAGATTTATTTTGTTGTACATGTATTACAACCAATTATTAATGTCTTCTGCTAACTTTAATTGTTCCATATATCTTATAGAAGAGTTCTTTGTCGAGAATTCGAAAATCACGTGGCAGCGATTGCACAACATAACTAAAAATTGCAAGTTATTACGCCTTTTCATTTAAAAGTTTATTTATTGAAAACAATATTGTCTTAGCACTTTTGAAATTGTTAATACACCATGTCTTTCACAAATTTAACTTCTGAACACATTTTTTAATGTTCTAACAGAAACTCGGAGAACTGCCATTCATAGGTCTTAGAGCAACTAGCCCCAAACGATGACTGATCTAAGCACGAGATTTTTCTCTCTTCCGCAAGAGAGCTGTTCCGGTAAACGTTACCAAAGTTCAACATACTCCCCACATAACACAAATTTTACATATTCTATTTATAAAAAACAAATTATACTAAAATTGACATTATTACATATTTGGTTTTCTTGAAAATCTATTTTTCTTTTATTTATGAAGTTATTGAATAAAATTATGATTTGAACAGCCTGTTTTCGGCGCTAAACCGCGGATTCTAAATCTATTACAAATTATGATTTTTCACATCACCACAATTGAAATTGAAAATTCTACAACTAAATTTTGTATGTTATGAATTATGTATAATGATAATGAGAATTGGTATTAAAAATATACACTTAGTTTTGTCCGATATAAATTATCATATTAAAAATTAAGTAGATTTTATGTTTTTAGATTAAAACTTAAGTTTATTCAATAGGTTAATCAACACCTGTTTTTGGTCCATCAAGTGATCCAATTGTGGTATTTTAACACTACTGTAGTTTCAGATGTGAAGTGCATCCCCATCTTTATCCAAAATTTAATGGCAGGTTACAAAATGTGTTTATGTGTTTGTGTTGTGACATGTTTTTAACAGTTATTTTAATGTTTTGATGACCTCTCGAGAGCACCTTTCTTATCCTAAAAATAGATACACGTGACATCTCAAACCACGGTAGCATACAAACACTACAATAGGATCACTTGATAGACCAACAACAGGTATGTATTAACCCATTGATTAAAAACAGTGATCCGGAGACCTTTACACAATAATTTTGTTAAATAAATTTGTTGGTTTTTACAAAAAGTTCTATATTTTTATTTCCTTTAAAATGAAAACCGTTTTGGTAGAACATTTTCTTAGTCTTCTGAGTTTAACGGTGTTAATTGATTCTACACACTTTACAGTACATTTCAGACTCTTACAGGAGTTCATTAACAAGGCAATCAACTTTTTGATAATGACAGTTCAAGTGATGTCAAGATTGTATAATGGAGAGGGTTGATTGCTTATGACCTTGGTGATGATTTTATTATTTGAATTATTTGTTTATAACTTTTTGTGTTTTTTACTTTTATTGTATGTAATCGTGTTTCTGAAGATTTTAAACTACATTGGTTTTAAAATTATATAATACCGATATTCAAGTGTAGTTTAATTTTTAACTTTGGTCTTTATTAAAATTGTATTTATGTTTTCAAATTTCTATTCCTTCGAATTCTTTTCATTTGTAATAATTAGAAGAACTAGCCAATTTTTTACATTGTTAAATTCTATACCATTTGTAGTTTTGTGTGAATGATCTGTCTTTGCTGAATGTTCTGTTTCTAACTTTTTTCTGGATCTGATGTATAATTTTATTCCTGTAGATATTAATCTTCCTAATTTTTAGTTGTCAGAAGTTTTTTTCTTCCCTTTGCTTAGGTTTACATCTTTATGTTGTGCCTAAAATATAACTGTTATTATTCTTAAAAACCTTAATTATTATGGTAACAATTCTATCATTATATAATCTTGGACCCTGGCTTGGACACGTCATTTTGAACTGAGTCATTATCAAAGAATTCATTTCCTTGAGAATGAACATCTAACAAGAGTCAGAAACTTGTTAGGTTGTACCTGTGTAAATTACTAATTGACACAATTTTATTCAAAAGGCCAAAAAAAAAGTAAATAGTGTGTATAACCATAAAGTTAAACATACAGTTCTACTTCAAAGATTTGATAGAGTTTCACAATTTATAGAAGCATAATAAACATGACTGAAAGGTATTGAATATAGGATAAAACGTTAAATTACATTTTTAACAATCTTTATAAATTTATATTGATAAATCATGTGTGATATTTTAGTTTAGAGTATTATTTATAGGAGAAAAGATCAAAATATGAAAATATAGAATGGTCGAAAAGTACTGAATGGCTTTATAAAATTTATCAGAAATCAGAAATTTATGAAAATTAAGAACCAAATAATGTTTTGTATACATGGGAGAAACATCTCAACAGTTAAAAACTCCCCTTAATAGCTACTTACTTTTTTCTTTTTTTTTTTTAAAGAAAAATTGAACTGATATGTCAATAGCATGTCACACCTCTTCTTCCCCTCTGCCTCGTTGCTTTAAATTCAAATCATCCCAATAACTTTTCATAATTGAAACTAAAATAAATAAGTTACGTTAAAGAAGTTAAAAAAACCACATTATGATATATGATATACATATTTCAATTTTTTATTTATAACAGTTAGACTTTGTCCATCTTTAAACTATACTACAAGCTTCATCTTTTGTCTCCAGTTAGTTAAACTTTTTTAAATTGTCTTATGATGAGAGAAAGAAAATTTTATTAAAGAAAGGGTGTTGATAATAAAAATAATTAAAGATGGGAGTTAACCAATATTAAAAAACAAATGATCTAGTTGCTATCTTGTACATTGATTTTCACCATGGATTTTGTTTATAGACCTTTAAAATGTGTTGACAATCATACCGTTATGACTCCCTAGTGTATGGAAGTGGTGGTTATCATCTATACTAAAGGTTATTTTCTTTGAACAAATCCCTTTCTAAAAAGTATATGTAAAAGCAAGATAAAATGGATCTGATGTGGAAAATATATTATCTCACTATAATTCCTCTCATATCCTCCATAGGCTCCTTATGAAATACGGTACATGAGAACCATAGGATAAGCAACCCTAATGATTTGAAATCTAACAAAGTTTGTGATTCTTTGTCATCTGCCATCTTTATTGCATTATTTTTGGGTGGTATATCATTGGGCAATGTCCACTGTAAGTCCTGCCTGCTCAGTGACAGATATTTTATTGCTCTAACTGGCATATTTCCGAACTTAAATCTGATGTAAAATAGTTTCTCTTTGATTTTATCTGTTAATGCATGGTGAACAGAGATTATCACTTCAAATGACATTTTTGATGATTCTCCATTCATTCATGTTGAGTCTCCGATGAATCGGTCAGAAAGTCCTAACAGTTAAGAAAATATGCAACTGGAATCAGTGTCTTAGAGTTGTTTTCCTACACAACTATCAAGTTGGCTCTCTCACAAGGTTTCAGAACAAAACCCAGAGACAAGATCTATTGAGCAGTATCTTTATCAACCCAATTCAACTCACACATCCCTTATAGTCATACCAGCAATTTATTCTATTTATTACAAAATAAATGAGCTTATTCTGGTGCTTTTCAATCACTCTTTAAACTTTGACAATTTCGTTATTAGTACTGAAATGAATAACAGAACGTTAGAAATAATTTATATTATTTATCACGTTCTGTTGCTTCTTTGTTGATTAGGTGCATAAGGAGGTAATAGATTTATTTTAAATACGTTTATACATTGCTTTTAAGTGATAGTAATAATTACTTAATTTTAAGGAGTATTTAAAATAATGGTATACTTAATCAGTTTGTATTATAGTTCTGTTTTAGTGGAACAAATAATATTTTGTATAAGTAAGTTAACAGCTTAGTTTCATTTTTTATATGATAGGTTACTTTGTAAACAAAATAAACAAAATGTAATTTCCGAAAGTTTTGTTTTATTGCTTCTTCTAAAAAATTATTTTCTAAACCATATGGGGTAAGTTATAAATGTTGCTGCACTCACTCTGTGCAATATTGTAAATACCAATAGGGGATGTGGTACCCTAGGCCTCTAACTAGGATGGGCATGGGGAAAAAAGAGGGGATGAGATGCTTATCAAAACATGTAAACTATGTGATTATCTACGATCAGACTATGGCTAAAAAGTCTGTATAAACCCTGCATTATATCAATATTTTTATTCAATAGATGACTATTACTTTGATCAATTACTTTGCCAAAAGCTGATGTATTTGTACAACAGCATTTATGTACTGAATTCCATTATATTTTATGAAAGTCGAATCTATACACATGTAGACACTTCTTATGGTCAACATTTTCAATCAGGGGGAGGGTCCTCATGGAGACTCCCATCCTGGACCCCATTATGTATTGGATAGCCACTGGCTGTAATGATTTAATTGTACTAAAGCCAGGAGTTATGTTGAAACATTAATTTTAGATATTTGTATTTATTTAAAATTTGTTGTATTAATTTATAATAATAATGTTGATTATTAAATAATGTTGATTATAAAATGTTGATTTATAAATAATAATTTTAATCTGTTTTAAAATTCAAACATTTTTTTACTCTTGCTATATGTTTGCTATGAGCTTTAGAAAAGAAATAAATAATTTTGCTTACTGCATACATAAATTTTTATGATAAAATATAGCACTTTTTTAATACTATATATTGTTATATACAATTACTTGAGTTTCTTCTTCATAATTTTTTTTTACATATTTATAATGTGTTGCTAAATAAATGATTTAGAGATAACAATTTTTGTCCAGTGTTGCTAAAAATTGATATTTGGATTTAATTTTACAAATCATTGGTTAGATTCATTAACCATAAAAATTGCTTAGTAAATTTCAAAATAGCGATAATTTTTTTATTCAAATGATAACTTTTCATTTGTAGGTCTATTCCACATTAACTCATGTAACTTAAAAATCTGCATCAAATTTTTCTCAAATTTGTTTACTGCAATGAAAAATAAAAAGTTATAATAAAAAACAAACTTTCATTTAATATAATTTCAAAACTTTAAAAAACAATTTTCAATCAGGTAGATGAAATTTTAATAAAATTTGGCATCTAATCTAAAATATACTATTACCACCATTTAACATTAAAGGGTGTACAAAATGGTGAGATAATTTCAAAATGGAAACTGTTTTTTGACAGTTACTTTTTACTTAGATTTACAATAGCTAATTTTCTGCAACTTTAAGATCTGAATATATTAATGTTAAAGTTTAGTACATACTCAAAATTTGTTCTTGTCCTATCATATCAGCGTATCAGCTGCATATGAAATATTAGTTCTAGGTTGTTCTTAAATGATATATGAAGTCTTTAAATTAAGTAATAATTAATTAAGTTAGAGTTGTTTTGAACTATTTCGTAAACGCTGTACACTTTCTCAATCATTAGAGAGGATAAAAAGAAGTTACTGCTATGGTTTTGTTATCTAAAAGAGGAAATACATAAAAAAAGCCTATAAGCGATACAACAGATATTATAATGACAGTCTCTCATGGATTTAGTTCGTTACTATTACCTTAAATTTTATGGTTGTTCTAATAAATCAGCTGTTATTATCAACAGACAGTTCTTCTGTTAGCTGCCTTAGTCTTAGTATATTTAAAATAGTTGGTCAATCAGGACTTTTAACTTGGTCAAAAATGTTAAATCTTTCTTTGTCCAAACATTGTTCTAATTATATGCAAAACATCGTGACGATCGGTCAAATAGTTTACAAGATAGAGCATTTAGATTTTGATTCCAACTCTTTCCCAAAAAGTTTTGTTCCAATATCATAATATTAGAATTTTATATTGTAGAACATTGATCATATATAATTATGTCTATTTTTGTTTCCTGCCTAGTCTCAACCCTTTAAAAAATGGAACACCATAAAGATCTTAATTAATCAGAAAATTATATTCACAAGTTTAAAGTTAGGCATAACTAATAATTATAATTACTACTTTTAAAACTGGTATATGAATAATTCCATAAATATTTTTCTTCAAATATATTTATTTTAATAAATATAAAAATATAAAAAATAAACTATGGAATGTTTACATTGGTGGAAGCTCCAAATAATCCTTACTAGCCCAGATATCATCAGAGAGAGGTTTTTCAATTCCATCATTTTTTATTTTTGTAAGTAATGGTCGCCCTTCAGAATCCAAACTGAGGTATTTCAGAATCACTTCTGGCAAAGGTAAAAGATGAGGAAGAGCATTCTGAGGTAGAGCCACATCATCTGTCCTTAGATCAGATAGACTTTTTGCTCCACGGAAATTCTGAAATGTATAAAATCTCTAAAATATTACATCTCATCCACTTTATTTAAAATTTATGTCGAATATATATCTTTATGCGATTGAAGAAAAACTCTCAACCAATGAGAATTTTTCTAAACGAAATGATAACATACGCTTTGTAGTTTGCTGACGATCAAGACAGTTAATTTAGAAGTTATGATTCAAAAAATCAAAATCAAATTTGAAAAATATGTATTGAATAAGTTCTGTTAGTATTGAGTTTTCGATTTTAAAAATAGAAAAAACTGTTAAGGAAACTGAAGAAAAGCTAAAAAAGAAAAGCTACTCTTTTGCTCATCACATGGAATAGTTCACAAGTGTTTCACTGAATTTCTATGTGGTCATACAAACATGAATGACATTGACTGTCAGGAACTTCTGAATGAAGTCACAACAAAAAACATGACAAGATGGGTGCCACGTTAACCAAAAACTAAATCAAGCTGTCATTTGGAAGACATATTTGAAGATATTCAAGTAAAATCCAAGTGAGTTTTTTAGGCATTATATAACTGTTGATGAAACATGGATACATTACTATATTCTAGAAATGAATTTAAATAGTGGATTTTTTCTAGAGTTCGTGCACCGAAGAAAGTAAAAACGATTCTATTTGCTGGAAAGCTGGAAAGTTCATGACTTCAATGATCTGGAACTCCCATGGCATAATTTTCATCAGTTATCTGGAAGAAGGAAAATCAATCCCAGGAAAATAATTTGTTTTTTTATTGCATAAATTTTAGAGTGAATTGATGTAAAAGTGACTCCACTTTGCGAAGAACAAATTCTCTTCTACCATGTCAATGCACCAGCTCACACCTCTGCAATACAATAATCAAAATTGAAAAATTATGCTACGAAATGCTCTCTCATCCTTTCTATTCCATAGATTTTCTCCCTTGTGAATTTTTTATCTTTGCAAAGATGAAGCAATAGCTTGGTACAAAAAAGAGAACATCGCTGAAATAAATAACAATTTTGCAGAATGGATATATTTTGGAAGGTTTAAAGTAGTGGGAAACCATTGAGCAAACTGTATTAACCCCTTAAGTGTTTATGTCGGTTTAAGCCGACGCTACAAATATCGATAAAAAGTGCCGCTGTCGGCTAAAGCCGACGCTCTTAACTTGCCCTATTCTATTTCGTTCTCTGTCGTAATATTACGTTGTAGTTGCTAGTATTGCCGCTAGATAGTGTTGGCATGCTCTCTAGAGCATAACTTATAAAACTATCGCTTTATTTTTGTTCTCTTTGGATCCGCCGTGAACATTATATTTACAAGGAGTCGCAATATGTCCGCAAGGAGTCGCGATACCAGTGCAGCGAATGTGATGTTGGGCTGTGTGCTGCCCCATGTTTTAAAATATATCACACCCAAAAAAATTACTAAACATTAGTAAGAAACTGTAAACAATCTTTATTGTGTGTACTTTTATTTTTAACAATGGTTTTATTACATTTTACTTTTTTTAAATAATTGTTAGGTAAATGTGTTTTTAATGTATTTGCAGAAAATTTTTAAATTATATTAAACATGACATTTATACTTTTGATGTTGCTTATATTTTCTTTTAATGCCTATTTTTTAACTTCCAAGTTAACAAACATTAAAATAATCAAATTAAAAAAATAGGCATTTTTGGGTTGATTTAGGCAAAAAAAAATAAAACACTTAAGGGGTTAAGTTAAAAGGAAATTATGTAAAAAAATAATCGAATTTTGGTATGAAAAATTTTCTTTTTCTTTTTAAAGCCATTGAATTATCAAACATATCTTGTACAGTGAAAAACTTTTTCACTTTCTTCATCTGAAAAACAGTCACTGTGTTATTTTAGTTATCGTATTCAATATTTACAGTTTGTACAATTTTTATTTACCTCAGGCAAGCACTGATGATGCATGCAGTAATAGTTATGCTTCCCATCATTATGACACCAAGTCCCATCAGGAAAGTATGGGTCCATGTCTAAATCATTTAGATCAAGTCGTGGTGTGTAGAAGGAACCTGTATCTTTACGACTGCAGAAAATGGCACAAGCCACCCATTTACGTCCTAAATGTAATAATAATTATAATTAAATTCATAATAATAAGTAGAGTTAGGATTTAAAGAAACATAAAGCTTCTTATGGGCTTTATGTGATCAATTCTTTCTCATACACACATTTTGAGTTTCCAAATATGGTATTTGCTTAATTATTTTAATTTTCTATTTCTTTATATCTACAAAAAAGTATTGGAAAAAAATCAATGTTGACCTTTTATGGACATGTAATATATATATACAAAATATTAACAGTAATTTTTTTTTAAATTGTTGATTGATTTTTCAAAATTTTACCTAGTGTCAGTAGTTTGACAGTTTAAATATCAACAAAAAAGTTGTTAGCTGATAAGTTCTTGTTTGTTTTGGTGAAATGTTAAATGTTGTAATGATATCATTTATCTCATCCCCAGACCAGCCATAGATATGAAATGGCCTCATGCTGATGGGTCAAAAAGTCTGAGGAGTCGGAGGGAGTAGACCACTTTTTAATTAGGCCAGTACTACACATTAGTTTTAATTTAACGGTAAAACCATTTGAATTTGATAACTAAGGTATTGAAATGTACATCAGAGTATTTAATGGAATAAAACTAAATAATAATTATTACAATTATAGTATTTTCAGTTAATGTGATTTAGGGGAATTATTAATTATTAGTAGTAATTTGAGAGATTAGGCTTTTATAATAAATAGTTCATAGAAGGTATTTTAGTTTTTATTGATATTATTTTGTAGAGATCACTAATACATTTTAATTGATTCCTTAGAAGCTACATTTAAGAATTTTTTCCAAAATTATTACAGGAAATTTTTAAAAAAATCAAAATTTTATGTTTTTGCCTTTTGGGTGTTACTTCCAATTCTTAGTTAAAAAAAAAAATATGAAAAAAAAAAAAAAATCATGCGGTAAAATCAAACCACTTTTTTAGGCTGCAGCCCTCTGTATAGAATTCAAACAGACATCATTCCAATAACTTTTTTAAATTTTTTATCTGAGGGGGTGCTTCAAAACAGATATTTCCATTAAAACCAGTACATCGATTTTGTTTAACTCCTCATGAAACTTTCCCTATTATACATTTATGTAATAAACTAAAATTGTAATATTATGTGTTTAATATTGATAGAAAAACATTACCTTCTTCATGAGGAGCTTGTAAACCAGAACTCTTTGGATTTAAAATTGGCAGAATTTTACTAAATTCAGCACATTTTTCTTTTGCATGAGTAACAGTTGATTTTCTTTTTGATTTCTTGCAAACCTGTAACAATTAGTTTATTAGGACAATTAACCTGTTATTTGTTTGATTTTCAATGGCTTGCCTTGATATTATTAAATTTACATATTCTTTTAAAATACAATATAAAAATTCAGTAAACACATGAACAACAAGCCCAATTACTATAATTTGTTAAAATAACACATAGTACAAAGTACATAAATAATATAATTAAACTATTTACTAGAATATTAATATCACTCTATTCACCATTTTTACTGAGAAAATTCCCCTTTGAATAAAAGTAGTTAAACATTAAGAGTTATAGAAAACTCCTTTTAAAAGCTAAAAAGCTAAAATAATTTTAATTTAGTGGTAGTTTATTAATAAGCTTAATTCCTTCGTGAGAAGACAGTTTCTTAGACTTACTCAGTATAAGTCACCCAAGCCACAGGGTACTTCCAAACTTGGCACTGTTATTATGTTAATTTTCATTAAGAAGTAGGTTACATTGTTAGTGGATATCATTTTAGGCAAGTTTTTAAAGTAAGGGTTTCTGTACAGTATTAAATTTTATAAATAAATGGTATGATTTATATACCATTATCCGATTACATTTTATCTGTAGTAGATTTATTGGGTTAGATTATGACCCTTTCCATATCGTAAGTCTGTATTACGATATTCCATTTTAGACCTTACTAGCATGTAACAAACCTAAACAAATGTGATTAGTCAATTTGACTTTAGATAATGAACATAATTTTAACCTGGAATTAATTTACAACTCTAAGTTATTGTTTTTGTATTACACTGAACAGTTACTACAATCTGGAGAGTCAGGAAGAAATCTCATCATTGTAAAAAATTGGATTAATTAGACTCTAAAGGGTTGTGAGTCCAGATTCCAAAGAAGAATAACATATTCTCCAAGAGGAAATTTGAGTGACACTTTATGTGCTCCAGTATGCCTTACTATGCCACCAAGCAGCTGTTGTAGCACTTGTATGGGGATGTAGAAACTAAAATGTTTACATGTTACTGATCCTGTATTTCATTAACTAACAGTAATGATGTGTATTGATTTTGAAACATACTGTTAACTTTGACTTAAGGTGGGTATTTTAATAATTTTTTTTTTAATGAAAATGTGTGTATTTTGGAATATCTTAGTCCAAAAGAGATTATTTTTAATGTTTACATAATATCTGAAGTGCAGTGTATTACGAGTCCAAATGGTGGAATCGATTTTAATTAAATTTAGTATGTATGTATATTTAAACTATATCATCAGATGATTTTCTTTTTCATTTGTTTGAATAACTCAAAATTTAGAGGTACATGCTTAAAGGACCAAAATATAAAATTTGTTTTTTTCAAATTGACCCATTGAAAGACAGATTATTTTTATTGAGAGTAGAGTCTCGTTACCAAATTCTAACGTTTTATATTAAAATGTACTAATTATAAGATTAGCATGTAATGTAAAACCTAAGAAATAATAATTTTAATAACATAGTTGTTCCTAGCGGTATCTAGAGGAGAACCTGTGGTATGGTGGTGACGGGGTCCACTATAAGTACACGGCAGTTGGCTTGAGCGGAAGTTGACAGTCATTCTAAAAGAGTTAAAAACACCAAGGTCATCCAAACAATCAGCTAAAGACAACACAGATAGTGCTAAACAATCACATTATAGACAGACGGGTGCTACCCGTCATTGGTATTTACAGAGAGGATTTTGCAGAACGGGCAAGATACATCTTTGGTACTCAGTGGGTTAATTAATGATTTTGATCAATTTTGTTCCAATTAATTTGAACAAAATATTATTTCTATTAAATTCTATTTGGCACATTATTAGATATATTGACGTTTCTTTAAAATTTTAACATCACTTCTAGGATTCCTTAATCAAAAAATCCAGTCAAACCCTATGGCAATGGGTATAAGTTTTCTAATATTGATTATAGAAACCCAAACTAAACATCTATTAATGTATTCTTACCTGAAAAATCAAAATATTATGTACCAACACTCCCTGACATTTAAAAATGTTCAGAAAAACACTATCTTATACATTTTTGGAATACTCTGTATTTTACAAAACACTTTTTTCACAATTTGTAAATAGCTTAGTAGGACCTTTAAAATGAAAGGTCGCCCAAATTTTTATGTCAAATAGGAACTGAGATTTACAGCCATTCCAATATTCTTATGCAAATCTGTATATATATATTTATATTCTTGAGAAATGAATTTCCCAATCACTTTCTACATATATTATTTCAACAGAAAATGAATATAATAAATGTAAATAAACTTTTTCCCTATATTTTTGCTCTTGCTTTTATGATCATGTAATTTCCTTTCAATTTGTCAGCAGTTTTGCGTCCTATCGATTCATATGTTTTTATTGTTACATGTAAAGCTGTAGAATGAGCCATAACAAATTAGCTGTGCAACACTCAACATAAATAAAACAACGTAATTTTAAAATTAGAAATCACAAATGCTGACTAGGTCAGTGATTCTACCATTAACTAATGGGGGAAAAAATTTAGCGGTTTTAAAACACTGCTTCCAATATTTTACTTAGTGCTAGAGTACCAGTGTATATAATTAATTGTTTTACTTCTCTGTTCCATATTTTTTCTTTTTGAAAAACCATTGCAGTCATCAACACCTTAAAAATTTAATGAAAAATAAAAACTAACAAATTAAACCAAAAACCAAGGTAAATGATCTAAAACTTGCAAAATTAACAACACAATATCTAGTCTCACAATGAAGTAACATTTTACAGACTGTAAAGGCTACTGTAACTACGTACTAATATATTTTAATCAAAAATATTCAGGTGACTCAAAAAGGACAACACCCGATCAAGAATTCCAGCATCATACCCCAACAATACTCAAATCAATAATTAGGTAGGACAAAAGTACAAACACCTTTTAGAAATACACAATAGATTAGGATGTGTTTTATCGTCAAAACTGTATAACAGAATGGACATTGCTTAGGATTCCCTTGTTCTATCAGAAATCCATGAGTGATCACAGAGTGACCGATTATAATACGGTTAATCACAACTTTCTCTTGACGACGAGTTCCAATTTATGTTCTCTAGGATTGGGCAGTATTTTTTACTTCTCTTAGTTTATTATTTATTACAGCTGTTCATTCTTCCTCCCACTGGTGAATTTAACTGCTGATTAAAAGTCAGAAACCATAACATGTTGTGTGACTGGCAGTTGAAGTGCAGCATCCTTTGGTTCTTTGTTTGCTTTTGTGTTTCCATTTATTCTACAATATCCAGATATCTAGTAAAATAATACCCCAACACCCCATAACTGAAGCTTGTGTATGGAGCACAGATTGTGTATGCAACTAAAATATTCCTAGAATACATATCCTGGATAACGTGGAGAGCACTTTTGAAATCTGAACAGACAAGGTAATGATGGAAACTAGATGGAATGATAGTAAGAGTTTTAAAAGTAGCAAGAAGTTCGGAAGTAAAAACACTAAAATTTGGAAGTAACTCATACATATAGGAGTAATATGCACAACCGACCTGACTATCCATAACCATCCACGAAAATAATCTTACAGGATGGGTAGTTATTATTTATCTAAACCACTGGCAATATATTATGTCAGGGTGTTGTACTTTAAGAATTTGGACAGTAAAAAATCAAATTTTTGAATAGACCATAAAGGAATAAAACATGAAGTGTACTGAAACATTGTGGGAAGTACCAAATTACAGATAATCTGTGTTCTAAAGCCAAATGGGGCAGTAAAGTTCAGATGACTTTCGAACTGATCGGCCAATATATTATTAAAAATTATTTTGTAAACATGGTGAAATGATTATAGAACAGACTAGTAATATACAATATTTTTAGCTGCTGTATTCGTCGATCAAGTCTCAGCAAGTAAGCTCAAGACTTGGTAATGAACAAAATGGTTCAGATTATAAGTCAGAGGGCAGAGTTATCAACCGAATAAAGCTTCTTAATTGCTGATAGTCTTGCAGATGAGTAGACCATACGAGCCCTAATTAATCCGTGATCGAATAAGAGAATGGTAAAAACATATTTATATATTTCCAGATAGACCTACTTTAAATTCATAACTTATAATTAATTTTTTCCAAATACATATTGGCAAGTGACAAATGTTAAGGTGTTGATGCAGAGAGACTATCTATGAATTGAGTTGACCACATGTTTGTGACTGTTTTGATTCTCAATGTTTCTTGTGAACTATATTGAAAATTTCTTGAGTTTGCATGTACCCATATACTTCCAAGGATAAAGTGTACTCAAAACGGGTTAATAAGTTAGAGTTAAAATATGCATCTCATAACAATACAAAATTTAACTAATTTAAAAATCAAACTAAATTAAGTAGGATTTGATTCGGTTGAGATTTCCAAACCATTGGTATATAATTAATATTCTTATGATACAATACCTTTTCATCCTTGCAAAGTATTACATCAAAACTTGGTCCTTCACAACCCTCTTCAGTATTCACAGGTTTTGGATTATTACATTCTCTGTGCTTCTTTTGATGACCTAAAAAATAGATTAAGTAGTATTAACAGTATTGTTTCAAAATAGTTAGTAAGCCTACATTTACTAATAATGTTTTTCCTTAAATTATAACAAAGTTCAAAAAGGCAGTAAAATATAAAATTTGCTTTTAATCAACCTTATGGCTAAAATTATTATATTTTAGATTTTCCTGGTAGGATTTTCATAATTATTTTGAATGATTGTTTAAATAATATACCAATTTGGTTTTTAACATTTCAACATTTTAAATTAATTTAGAATTTAGTGTTTTGCAAATTACCTCTGAATTAGGCTAATAAATTTTTGCCAAAAGTTTATTTGTGTTGTGTTATTGTACTTAACTTGTGGTAGGGGACTTAGTGTTTACAATTATTAAATATGCTAGGGTTATATAATAGCTAGTGTTATAAAGTAGTACATTTTATGGTTGATGAAATTTGGATCGAAAAGGGCTGAATAAATGAGCCATAAAGTAATCTGCATTGAGTACAGTTTTCTACAATTAATAGCATTGTTTTCTTATTTGACATGTTTCATAGTAAATCACTTTCACAACGTATTTATATATTCTAAATATAAATACTACATAACATAAAAATAAGCTATAAATAGTATTCTGAATATAAATCATACATAAAGTATAAAAACAAAATATGATTTGTAGGTACTCTAAATATAAATATTACATAGTATAAAATAGTTTGTAAAGATTAAGATTCTCTAAAATGCAGTAACTAAGAATATTATAAAGACACTACTATGAATGGCAGAAAATTGTACAAAGTAAGTCACCTTTTGATTTATAACTCAGCAGATGTTGAACTAAATTTCATCAGACATAAAACACTATGAAATCATAGATCTCATGTCAACCATATATAAAAATGGCAAGAAAAGTAAATAATTGATACAAAAACATTGCACAACATTTCCAACATACCCTATACAAAACCCTATTATTACAAACAAGAATTATTTAATACCATTTTCAGAAAAAAATAATGATCTATTAATAAATAATAAAAATGAACTGTAAATTCCATCACAGATTGGTTGAATACCTAAAATCATAATTCAATAAAATTTTGATGGAATGTGAAGATTTATGCTGCAATCAAGTGTGCCTAACTAAACATGAAACAAAATTATAGTGTATGAGAATTACTTTTTGGAAAAATACCAAAATCAACATGACCTTCTAAAAATCATTTTTAATTTTTTAATTATACACACAAACCATCGTTTTTAGAGCAACCAATGTGTTTGGGTTATTTAGGTCTAGATTTGATAAAAATCATTTTTTGAGATTTTGAGAAAATCTACATTTTATATTTTGAACTAATGACAGACATTTCAAAATTTTGAATTATTCAGAAAATGAAACTGTTAATGATAATGCTAAAATTTTCCCATTGCACAGATGAGAGACAAACATTATTCTAAATCCTCAAAAGTTCACTTAGAGTGAGTACAGCCCGAAGCACTCTAGCTCAACCCAAACAATCTTGTCTTGGGCTAGATCTCTTTCTTTCATCTTTCCCATCAGGTCTCTCTTGACCATCTTTTGTTCCTTTCTGACTCTGACACAATTAAAGCAATTGATGGCTAGGGGTTTTTATTTTATGTTCTTTTTTTCCTTTATATTCTTAAAGTGATGATGACCTAAAGGTTTTTCACCTTTAAACAACAAGGAGAAAAATACATTGTTCTAAAAACCATTTCTTAATACTCTCAAACAAAACTCTTCGTAAAGAAGACCATTGATATTCTCTGAAAAAACTGGTTATGTATATATATATATATATATATATATATATATATATATATATATATACAGTAGAACCCCTCAAACTCGACCCCCTCAAACTCGACATTCCGTCAAACTCGACAGGGCCAGTGACAAGGAGCATGGGATTTCCAAGGTCATTCACTGCATTGTTTTACGCCATGTGCGCCTGCCAGATGCCCGGAGGTTGAGGCTTATTACTTTTGTTTATACAGCTGTGAGGGATGCTCCTTTGTCTAGCCACTTTCTAATCCTACTGTATAGTAGAGGCCAAAGTTAAAGATAAAGGGTCCAGGTAGACCGGGACAGCCCTAAATATTTGTTGTCAAAACATTCATATTGTTGTGAACCCAAGCGCCTAACCACCCGGATGCTACCGGTCATTAGCACCGATTCCATTAAAGTAAGCGGCAAGTCTTTTGTCATAACAATTATTCAACGAAGCGTCGTAGAACTATGATTCAAGTTTTGTAATAAAGGTCTTAACTATGTGAGAAAAATGACCCGACTCTTAATTATATGCGATCAGCAGTTCAATTTATAGCATTTGTATTGGACCGTGTTTGGTATGGACATTCTTTTTCTTCGGCGACTTCGAAATGAAGCTGCCAGACGTCCAGTCGAAAATGAAAAACAAATATCAATCAAAAGTTTTTTCAAACAATGCTGACTTTGCTCTAATGTTTTTTTTTTTTTTTATCTAAAATTGTTTTTCTTTAAAAATATTTAATGGACTGTCTGTTATTTACTGTAAATTTTATTACAGCATATTAGGATAGGTCTTTTTAGTTTACTAAACCTATTGTACAAGGCCAACACTTTTTAAATCTCATTTGACCGATCGATAAATTTAATTTTAATGTGTGATTGAACACACTATTTTTTTGTTGTCAGGCAGGGACTTTTTTGCAATAAACGTTGAATCATTGATAATCAATAAATGTACAGTTATTTAAAATTTTTGAGTATTTGTTGCAAACCTAACCATTAAATACCAAAGTTCCGTAAAACTCGACAACCCCCAAACTCGACAACCTTAAAGTCCACATTATGTCGAGTTTGAGGGGTTCTACTGTATATATTTGCAGCTTAATTACTGAATCAATTTCAAAAACATCTTGTATAATATCCTAAATGTTTCTACACAATTTATTTTTTGAAGCTTCTCCTCCAACTATACACATGAATCCATCAAAACATATTTTGAATAATGTGTCTATGCACAAATCTGATTTGGCTCTCTTAAGTCAGACTTCAAGATTTTTAAATTGTAGTAACAAATTATTAGATACAGATTTATACTTATCTCCATCTAAATTTACCTTTTGATTTAGTTATACATCCTGACAAACAGTCTTCTGTTATCCATTTGCTCCATCCACCTTTGGTAACATGTTCAGGCTTTGGTTTCTTCATAACAACACACTCTCCACCCTGGCACCACTACGGC
The DNA here is from genome assembly GCA_963513935.1 of Aphrophora alni. Classification (NCBI taxonomy): domain Eukaryota; kingdom Metazoa; phylum Arthropoda; class Insecta; order Hemiptera; family Aphrophoridae; genus Aphrophora; species Aphrophora alni. The sequence goes on from OY740770.1 coordinate 107,924,616, forward strand.
AGATATTTCCAATTAATTTTACTACATTGTTAAATAATTTAAGATCAAATGACACCAATACTAATATACAGTGTGTTAAATAAGTCCCGGGACGGCTTAATATTTTTTTAACCATTACAGATAGAGCTACAAAACTTTGCATAGGCATGGTTAATCCATTTTCCTTGTTTGATTTAATATGAACTTTAAACCCACGCTATTTTAGCTAGGGTAAACCTTTTGATGTCGGGTTTGTGCAATGTACAACTCGACCTATGCTCTCATTTAAGATTTCCTACTTACTCCTTGTGGGCCCCTCTGGATAGGTAGCGGTCCACTGAATACATACTAAAATAGGTTTTTGTGTCTATTATCAATGTGCAAAGCTTTATAGCTCTATCTGTAATGGTTAAAAATATTAAGCCGTTCCGGGACTTATTCAACATGTGGTATAATGTGTTAAGTTATGTTATATTAAGTTTTATGGCTTCTGATGACCCTTCTTAGGCATTTGTGAATTTTTCCTGCCTGTAAGGAGTGTCAGTTGCTGGGAGTCAACCTGAGTGAAGGAATGTACTTAGCAGCACCAAATATTCATTTTTCTCATAGTGACAAAACAACTTAAGTAGTGATGTTGCATTAAATTTTGCAACACGATTGGGTGATATCCAAATGGAAACCATTAAGAAAGTTCAGCCTGTTTTTGATAATGATGCTATGGACATCACTGACTTACGAGAGTTAAAACCATTTTAAAGATAACAGTATATTAATGGAAATCAAATCATGTTCTGGTAGGTCTTCAACAAACCAAAATGAGGCCAATGTCCAAGTGTCAACTTTAGTCATACTGGACTGTTGTGTCATTCACTAAAAACTTACAGATGATGTTGAACAATCACTAGTTTGTCACATTATATTTTCATCAAAGATTTGTCCTTGTATGGAGATTCTGTGAAATTTGTGCCAAAGCTGCTAACGACAGAGCAAAAGCTGAAAATATTGATGAAATGAAGCTGATTTCACGGAAAATGAAAAATTGACTGGTGCAGAGTACACTCTCTCACATGCCGACTCCACGGAAATTTTAAGTTTCTATGTTTAATGATTTAGTTACAATGTTTCTAATCAGACAGACAATTAGTGAAAACATATTTAACACTACTCTAAGAAGAATAGAATTATTAGCCAGAATTTCGAAAAGTTATCATTATCCAAGGATAAAATAAAGCAAAAGCTTAAAGTTTCAAATATTTTAATAATATAAATGAGCTACAATTGTTAGTTGCCCAATGATGCCGCAAGGCGAAACTATTGTAGCTCATTTATATTATTAAAATATTTGAAACTTTAAGCTTTTGCTTTATTTTATCCTTGAAAATGGAGTTTCAACAAGAAATATCTGCTATTACATTAGAGTTTATCATTATCCTCTCGATCTGATGGTAGAAGGGGATTTAAATAAACTAGTAAATTATTATTGATATAAAGAATTATATTTGTAAGTTTACCTTCCCTGGGGCACAGGCTGTACCTTCCAGTGCAGGTCCTGCAAAGTAATAACCACTCCTGTGAGGTGTTCTGCATTGTAAATTTATACACATTTCCTGTGACACAACAGATATATCATTTTGTATTACTGTTTTAATATAACATTATTATTACGTTAAATAAGTGTTATAAGTGATTATTAAAACTCACTTGAACTGAGGAACACTTGTAGAAACTTCAAACACCAAATGAAATAAAACACAATTTTCCAAAAAATATACATCATTTGTAAGAAAAATGATTAGTAATATACTTCAATGATTAGTAATCATCTTCCGTTTGTTACATGTATACAAATCTTGTTGATGCTGAACTAAAAGAGACGAGGCTAATGCTTCATTCAAATAACAGTATAGAAGTATGTTTCCATGCTTCCAAGTCCAATGCTATCACAATTTAGATAATTTATACAACTTTATAGCATTACTACTTATCCTATGTCTTAATCAGGTGAACATCATATTTTCAAACCTGTAATTTACTTATAGTTATTATTTTAATTAATATCTAATTATACTTAGAACCATAAATGGAAAAAACCAAAATAGAATATATGATTATTGTTGTTTTCCTCTTTGTAACTCATTGGGGAAGTAATTAATCTGACAGCCGCAGGCCCAGTGGCTGTACTTATAACTGGTGAAATGTACGATTTTTGTTAAATTGTTATATATAAACATAACTGTACAAAACATTTTTCACCATTTTTTATGTCAAAGTATTTATTTTTTTAAAAAAATTAGGAATATAAAATAGTTCTTATGTTTATGCTTATTTTATATATAAATTTACTCCATTTTTTGTTTGGGTTTGCAGTAAAATTTTGAATATAATATTTTTTTACTATGTAACTTAGCGTAAACCGAACAGAAAATAAATTTTCCTACTTTCATTTTATTTTTCTCTTATATAAAATCACACTTGACCTTCACTATCCCCTTACAGACATACAAGTTACTGCACAACCCTAATGTTACACAATAATATCTCGACTTAATAAGTGATTCAAAGAGAAATTCATGAATGTATAGCCTACATATAGAACACTTACTTCTGTTTTATCAGGTGATTGTAACTCGGCATCTTTGTCCTTCAGCAGAACTTCACATTGTCTTTTAGCTCCCCACAACTGCCCAGGAGCATCATGCATCTTGTTATGGTCTCTTTCTGAAGGCATTGAACTGGGCTTATCTAATAAGCACTTCACTGAGCTGGTAAAAGAACACAAAATTAATTGTGGGTGATTAATGAGATTATGGCAGTAAGTAAAAAGGTAGAAATTATCAAAAAAATTTGAAGTTTGGCGTAGAGGTTTATATTTTTTGGTTATTTATGTCCTTAAGATTAATAAGAACAGGAAAACACTATAACCAAGTAAAAAAAAAATACGGGGTTAACTGGACCTTGGACTGTTGGTCAGAGTATCCTCACCAAGGAAATACACATCCTAGATGCCAAGGCTGTAGTGGCCACTTTATGCAGTTATTAAATAGATTTTTTTTTTAATTTCATTATTTTCTCACAAATTCCAAAATATTGTTATATCATTTAAATTGAGACAATTGAATACCTCAAAAATGGTATGTTTGGAAGAAAAATGTTTTAGATAAAAGTATTTGGTATTAAGGGAGAAAAAAAATGGCATTATTAATAAATTCTTTGTTTGATCTATATGTTTTAAGGTAAACTATATATATATATATATATATATATATATATATATATATATATATATATAAACTCTTTTTGTACATTTTTATTCTACGCTAAAAAATAAAGTGTAGTGTTTTATATGAAACATTTTTTAAACCAACCTTAGTTTCTTAAAATGCTCAACAACATATTTGGAGATCTCCTTATCTTCAAGAATTCGTTTTATTGAAAAATGTCAGTTTTAGAGCAAAATTACAAGACAAAAAATGATTTATTTTAACCTGATAAAGCTTAAAGAATTTTTATCAATTATTTTATTATAGTTAAAATTAAATTATCAAAAGAAGGAAAGATTGTTTGCAATTTTAAATTTTTTGACACTTACATACAATACATTCTTGTAATGGAACAATTTCGAAGTAGTTTCACCGCAGAGTTAATTTTTCACTACTGTTCACTCCCCCCCCCCTGCTTCTTGTTCTTGAGAATATACAAAATAAAGTCTTTGTTTTTTAAACTTAACTTCATTTTTAAGTCTCTACCAAATCTGAACTCAATATCTTTTCTATTTCCATAGTAATAATGTTGTTTTGTAAAATACAGAAACAAAATGGTGGTTATTATACCTTATATTTCAATTTCATTCCTTGTCATAAATTTAATTGCATTATATTTACTACAAAACAAAATATGTTACTGGAAGTAATAAATCTTCTTAACTTTTGTATTCAAAGGAAAATTGTTAGTAGTTTTAGAATATTATTCAACTGGTGATTTTGCTGAATGCAATCCATACAAAAATGATTGTGAAATGTGAGTCAATAAAGAACAATAGTGACAGTTTTTCTTAATTACAAAAGTATTGATTATGGACTGAAAAGAATGAGTCATACACAGCTGCTGCCAATGAATGAGAGTTAGTTTTTCATAGCACTCAAATCTAATCAACAGTTAATTTATTATTTCACGAGGAATTATATCCACCTGTCATTGTCTGTTGTCTGCATTTCTGTAGCCCAATGAGAGAACTTATTTCAATTAAATTTGGTATGTGGGTATATTTTAGCAATAGTTGGAGAAGTTTTTATTATTACTTTTTATTTCTCGAGGAGACAGAATTGGTTTAACTGCCGTGAGACAAAAATTCAATCTACGATTTATATAAAATCGGGTGTAATGATTTTGTTAAATTTTGCTAGAATTTAGACTTTAAAGAATCAAATGGTATTCGTTGCCATCACCTCAAAATTGCTAGTTTGACAGTTATTAGTAAAGTACCAAAAAAGTGCCTCATGGTATACTAATAAATGAGCAAATTTATTAAAATTAACTTTACCTACGTTGTTTAAATGTTGGGGAGATATGAATATTATCCTCCAGACCAGTTTACCAAATTGAAAACAAAATAAAATTACTGTTCAGGAATAATTGGTATTAAATAAAAATGAATCTTGATCTCAAAAATACCATCAAATATGATTTATGTTTACAGCGCAACAAATCAGGCTTTACCTATACTTAAATAAATATCTTTAAATTTTTAATTAGAGTATCCTTCTTTACCAACCTACTGTACATGCCATAAGAGATATGCGGGTACCAAGTAAATAATAATCCTCAGGGGCTCGTTTTGTTATCCAAAGGGATGTACACCTTTTTTCGTATAGTCTTCAGTAGATTAATCCTTCTCTTTAATCTTTCCTATCAGGTCTCTGTTGACCAAGACTAATGCTATTCAAGGGCTAGGGTTTATATTTTATGACTTTTTCTTCCTTTTTTTACAAGGCAATGATGACCAAGTGGTTTTTGCCTTTACTGAATTTGAACAGTAATTAACACCTTTAATGTTACACCCTGTACACATACTGGACTAATATTTAATGAAATCACATAAACATTTAATACTTCTCCTGAATCGATTTATAAACTGTAATTATGAAAAACACATTCTACATTATATCTATTTAGGATTTTTATATAATTCTGACTTGTATACAAAGGGTTGAAAATAATGTTTTACCTTAGTTTCCGCATGACTTCGGCACTGCAAGTTGACCATTGAGTTTCCCCATTTGTTCCTCTAGATGGAGACATAATATAGCCTTCACTTGGACAATTATTAGATGAGCTATCATGGTGCATACCTAGACTATAAAGCAGATGTTTTAAAAATGTAAACACATTGCTTTACATCCTGGTTAAACTATATTTATTTCTAAATTAGTAATAGTTTAACAATAAATATTTAATCTTGAAACATAATTTTAAAATAGATATTGGTGTAGAGTCTCAAACAGCTCTAGCAGAAATTAAGTAATATCTACTCCAAAATACAATATTAACACAGAAAAAAATATAGACAAAGATTGTTAAGAATCAACTCTACAGGAATGAACTCTTGCATATTCAATAACATAAAAGATGGGTGACACCATCAATGAGCAATGTTGGTTTCAGACTAAAGTTTTGGAGGAGGCAATATATTCGGAATTACCTGCATGTAATGAAATAATTGAAAGTCTGGGAAGTACAAAAAGATCCAGAGGTCATGATTTATTAAAAATTTTAGCCCATAATATAGATTTGAAACTGCGTTTAAAGGCCGTTATTAGCTCACAGTAAATATTTCTCACCAATGTGGTTTGGGTGACTTATTTTGTGTAAGAGTTCCAACCAAGCACACACTATGTTTTAGTCCAAACAAAGATATTCCATTAATGTATTTTTAAAGTAAAAAGCTTTGGATTTCGAGTTGGATGTTCAATTCCAATTAAGGCTAAAGAATTTAGGAGGGCTTTTCTATAATATATCCGTATGGAGTTGCCATTTTTGGTGGAGAGAGGCTACTAGTGGCTTCATCACTCCCTGAAAAAAACAACTTATTTTTAACAGAAACCATTTTATGTATGGGTTTATCCTCATGTATAATCTTGATTGAGTGTCCAAAGTTATTTCTTAGAGTATTAGGGAAGATTTAAACCTCTAGTTGTTCTAATTCAGGAAGTATTGCAGCTAGTCAGCACCATGCTTTCTACTCAATGTGGAGGGGCTTGTCGATTTTATTTCTATAGCTAAGTTTGGCTTAGGGTGTTAATGGTGTTAGTTTGATGTCAAAGGCATTGATGACAGAAAGCCTGTTTTGCCTTTGAACAACAAGAAAACAATCTTACTAGCTTTTTGCTTTAAAACCTGTGATCAGCTTATATAACCTAAATATCATCAAAATCTGAGAGAAAAGTTTTTACCAATACAAATATTAGTTGATAATGAAACAGTTTAATTCTCGTATATATTTTCAACTTACTTATGTCCAATCTCATGAGCTAGAATGTAAACTGATGTAAAGCCAGCAGATGGATAAGGTTTTCCAAAAACATTTGTAGTCCCGAGTTCTGCAATAATACAGGCATATTTGTCCATGCAAACGCCGCCTACTGTAGCCAAACCTAAAGGAAAGTAAGAACAAAATTAGGCATTCAAAATAATTATTTCATTTTTCATTTATGTATTTTTTTCATTATAAGATTTTTTAAGAATCTCAAAAACCGAATTAAAATATTTAAGTGTGTACAATAGAAATAGATATTTACCCATAGTTACTCCGCTTCTTTGACCATGTTCAACTGCATAGAAATCCAACCTTAAACATTAAATAAAATGTGTCACTTTTTATTTAAAAAGGTGATTAAGAAATACTTGATCATTATAATACTGAAAACAAACAAATCACTTTTTGTAATCATATAGTTTCAAACAATGTTCAAAGTGTTTCTCGTAAACCCCCCCCCCCCCAGACAGAAAGACAGTCAACAGTTATTACAAACATAATGTTTGGTAATACTACTTTAGATATAAAACTAGACTTGCATTTTGTCATATTTTATGCACAATCAAGTAAATATGAATTGTGTTCTAAATATTTTCTAAAGCTTGTGAACAAATAGAAAATTTTCTTATTTGTTAAAACTCTGCAGAAAAACTCATTGTCTTGAAAAGCATAAATTGGTATTTTGAGAACATATTTTGATCAATAAACTTTCTCAAGAACTCCCACATTACTAGTAATTATTCTAAACAGCAGAGTATATTTAAGTAAATCCCCCCCCTTAAATAAATTTCTATCCACACTCCTGGTCGTTTACGCGCCAAATTTCAAATTTGTAATACATCAAGATGTTTCTTTTATGTCAAAATATCAAATCGTGTTCAGTTTTATTAATAAACTAAGTTTTGTCAATGTAATATTTTTTCGGAATGAAGTAACAAACTTCAAAAATCTTTAAAAATATGCACAATGTTATGAAAACTATCTGAATAATAATAATAATAATTTCAAACAAAGAAAAAATTTATCTTATATACCTTACCCAGACACATAAAGTCCCATATCCCAATGTTCCGGCTTTTCATCTCCTGGAGGATTATGTTTTGCATTGTAGGAACAAAAAGAATCAAGAAGAAGTCCCCTTTCTCCTCCATAGTGTGGTAAATCCGCAGGTTGCGATTTGAACACTTCCAAACGTGTTAAAGCAATATCTACAGGCTGTCCTACGCTTGGGTGATGGTACAAAGCTTGAACCTAGAATGTAGAGCTAATATTAATAACTATAAAGGAATAGTAGTGCAAATGATATACAAGGTGTTGAAAATATTCTGAGACTGCTGGATGAAGATGAAAAGATTAAAATATTAGACATTTTTATTAGTCAAAGAAACTATCTTTTAATTTAATCACCAAACTTAGACAAAAAGTCCAGAGTGGGTAAAATCTTAAACATAAATGTTGAATAGTTATTTGTGCAACTAGTGAGCAAAGTGGCACTTTTTTAAACAAGAGAAAAATGTTTTGAAAATTCAGCTTTAAATAACTCGGCAAGCCTTTTTAAACTTTTTAAACTCGGCAAGCCTCGTGCATCAATTTTATCGAGTTTAAAAAAAACACTTTGCTCACGAATTGCACATTATACTTTGTCTACAGTTGTTATTTTTACAGAAATATTGTTACCATTGTTTTCCTTTAGCCATGACAAAAACAGTTCATACTGGCGGTCGTACTTTTTCCTTGATTTGACAGGAAGGAAATTTAGTACAACGTTGTTAGCTTTTTCCGCTAATTTAGGCGGGGTATTTGACAGGTTTTCATCCTCTAAACTGTCCATATTTTAAAACTAACTAACTTACACAAAATATAGCAGTAGTGCTAAACAACACATCAACACTGAGTAGAAGTTCTCACGTCCAAACTGAGGTTATTTATGAATATTACAAATAACTTAGGTGTATTGTTGAAGAAACGGGATTGCCAACTTCAAAACTCGGCAAACTCGGCAACTTCAATACTTTCAGTGTACATACACTGTCAATCATCTTCATGAATAATTACTTCCTTTTTCAACTTTAAAACATTGTTTTGTTGTTTATTTATGTTATTTTAGATGTAAGAATTAATCTAACCTACATACAGGACATTTCCTGTATATTATAAATTAATTCAAATAAACTTAACCTAAATTTCGTTTTGTTCGGTTGCCATTCGGAGTGAGCAAAGTAGTGTGCAAAGTAGTGGGCAAAGTGAAACTGTTGAGAAATTAGCTGTTTTGCAAACTAATTTAAATGAACAAAATGCCACTTTGTCAACAACTGTAGACAAAATATATTTATCTAGTATTATTTACTCATGATTTTAAATATTTGGAAATTTTACTATAATGTAAGAAACAACAGGATGAATGTTTTACATTTTCAGTACCTAGTCCCGTCTGTATGTTGCATTACATAATCAGCCAATCTTTACCAAGCCTGATATATACTAGGGCTCACAGTTTTTTTTTATTGTGCATAGAATAGGATCTAACACTATATAATAACCATTGTAAACTGTTGTTTATATATCTTCTTTTCCATCTATATGATTCTGCCATTTCTTGGGATTTCAAAAACCAGATAGCACTTTTTGTATATTATATCTCAATTTACAATTAATTTTTAAACTTAAAATAGATGAAAGAAAGGTTGAAAATTTACTTGCTGAAATATACAACTACAGTACATAATGTAATAAATAGCAGGTGTTTTAGGAAGTTTCATATAAAATTAATGTAGGCTATATTTAAAACTTTTTATATTGAATTTTTTCTTTTTTTTTAATAAAAATTAATATTATTAGTTAGTAATTATAAATTTTCTAGATTTTTGTCTTTATTAATAATTAAAAACTGCAGACTTATGGAAAAATCAACTTTGAAACACTATATAATTTTGTATCGAAATTCATTAAACATACCAGTTTTTGTATGTGGCAGTACAGATTTTAAGAGCCTGGTATTATGAGCCACTCCTAACAAAACTTGGGCTTAATTTACCACTGTAATCAAAACATACAGTAGCTCTAGACATGTTTCTAAATGTTTAAAATCCTGGGTAAACAATAATGGGACTACACAACATTAATTTAAAATGTAATTTGACACCATTTTTTATTGGGTGGTCATTTAATAACATGTTTGTATCATTTTTGATTACCTGTATATGAGATATATCTTAAACCACTATTAAACCCGATTTTGAAATATTGATTTTATAAAATTGTGCCCATAATACAGTTATACTTTTTTAGTTAAAAGTCCATATGAGACTCTTTTTTTAAGTGCAGTAGGTGCTGTTAATTTTTGTTTAGGTTCTAAGAAGCTGAATTTGAGCATAATTTGATAAAAATCCTTTAAATAAAATCAAAATGTTGAATGTTGATTTCATAGCAGGTACCCTTAAATTTTTAGTTATTAAAGAATAATGCCTTGAGATACGGTCGATATATACCTAAGTCACAAATTTGATCAAAACTTGTTTAACCATTTGGGTCAAGGACAGACCGAAGTTATTAAAAAACACCAACAAAACTTTTTTAAACTCAGAATCCCCAATATAGATCTTTTCATAAAAAACTCAGCATCAATTTCCTTTTATCTATAACAAAAATCTGTCCACACTACATACATATGAAAAAGCTAAACACACTTAAAAATTCTAAGATTTAATTAAAAACCTGAATAAATTTAAATTTCCAACTGTTTTAGTTTGTTCAGTAGGTACAAATTTGTCCACCATCTTGTAAAAAAGAGTTGAATTGAGAATTTGTGATTTAATTGGCGTTTTTATACATTGTCAAATTAGCTATATTTATCTATCTAAGAACTAATCTATGAACTTAAACTGTCTTACGCCATTAATATAGGCCAACAACATATCACGAAGTTGTTTGTCATCATTATGTAGATAAGGTTGGAACAGTTTGTATCCTGCTTCGTCAAAAAACAGAGCAACTTCTACAACTGGCCGTTGATTGGTTCTCTTCATTTGCTTCTGCAATTTTAAAATTTACAAAAATTAAAATTAGTAATTGAATATGAGTACATGAATCTCCATATAAAATTAAATATGTGATATGTGGCTATAAAATATACAGACTGATTATTTATTTATTATTATTTTACTTTTTCCAACAGCCTTGGCAACAGGAAGCAAAGTGCTCTCCCCTCCATCTACCATTAATTTTCCAAGTACGTGAAACTAATGGTTTAGTAGTCATTGTTTTGAAATGAGAAGTCTTGCTGATAAGTTAGTCAAAAATAAATTAAGAATGGTTACTGTGATTTTTATTATTTATTCAGGGATAACACTTGACAGTGCACTTTTTCAGTTTTTTCAAAACAAAATTAAGGCTTTATCCCTTAATCATGAAGTGTTCTTTCCAATTTTGAAATACAAAAATGTTTGCCCAATATTTATATTAATTATATTTATTTATTTTAATTATTTATGAAATAATTAATGGTGGAACTAAGGCGGGTGATATTAGTTATTGCTACCAACCAAATCACAATGATTTTAAGTATTGTGATAGTAATTAGTGAAGAATATTTTTAGTTTGCTTAGGTTTAGGTTTTGGGTATATGAGAAAGTTTGAGTAATGATTGTGCAAAATGTAATTTAAAGAAATGTTTTTCTTGAAAGTTTTGTCATAAGATTTGATTGAAATGTTTAGTCCATGAAAATATTTGTGTTTAATTCAACTTACATGGTTCAGTTTATAAAGAGGTTCAACTTCTTCTTGGCTTGCAATTATTTCTTGTGGCAAAACTGAAACAATATCATATTTAATTGTACTTTCAGGTTAATTTACAAATGATTCAATAACTTGTTATACAAGATTTGTAGACAACAAAATAATAAAAGGATACTAGAAAACAAAGATCAAACTATCAAAAGATTATAAATATCAAAACACTGTAAATACTAGTTCTAGCAAAATGATCTCCTAAATTTAAAATTGCTGTCCTGTAGGCACTATTGGCAGATAGGAAGTATGTCTTGTAGCAGCAGAAGCCATATCATTTCAGTTGCTGCCATGGTGTGTATTTCAAAGTTTATCAATTTATAATTTTTATGGTGAATCTATCATTGGAACACAACTGTTAGTAAAAACCATAGTTTTATGCAGTAGAAATTTCAGAGCGATAGGATTAAATTTTAAAAAGAAATCATTCGTGGACCTTGCAATGTTCAAATAACAATACAAATATGACAGTGAGGCAGCCCATTACCAGATCTCCACTACTTTCAGCCCTTAAGGATGCTATGGTTTTGTAAATATATAACAGAGTGTGGGGAGAATTTACATGAAGACCTGAAGTTTTAATTATACAAAGTATTGTTTTTTTAGGAATGTAAGAACTGGACTGGGTTAACCACCCAAATATATTGCGAGGCCATCCGGGAAAATGTTCTCAGCTCATTTTCACTTGACCAGCTGAGTCAACAAGTAGAATTTTTGGTAGTGTGTCACAGATAATCCTTGACAACTCCATCTTTTTCTTTTTTAAGGTGATTTCTTCTATAAATATTCCACTGATTTGTAGAGAAATTAAACAACTCTCTGAAACCAAGACTCAACGAACTATAATTGTATTATCCAAGAAGATGGAGTTACCACGCACATGTCAAATGCATTAATAGAATTTCTGAGAGAAATTTTTCCTATGACGCTTCATCTCACTATGTGGTAACATCTCATGGCCGGTTTAAAGACCACATCTATCCCTTGTGATGTATTTCTTTGGGCATATCTGAAGGAATGTCTTTAAACGTAGGCACCAGATAATTGACGAACTGAAAGATGCTTTCCATCATGAAATCATAGCAATAACAGAGGTAATGATATTTAAATGTTGCAATATTTACACCAAAGTTATGGGAATAACAAAACAAAACAGCAAATATTCTTCTTTCTTATAATCAATCAAAAGTGTGAATAGGATCTATCTTACTTTTATTTACGCTCCAAAACTAGAAGGTAATTCCACCAGACTTTATATAAGACCAAAATAACAATATGACATGCTTGTTTGTATATAAATATGTAATTGCTGGTCTTCATAACTAAGAATATTTATAGTTATTCACTTTACTTCTCAAATGAAAGAAATACACAGACTTCTTCAACAAACACTTACCATTTTGGTCATTACAAGATATCAAGTACCAACAAATTTACAATGTGTTACCAGTTGATCTGAGATCTATTGACTATTTAAAAATAAAATAGAAATTGATTAAAAGTATGGCTATTGAATGAAACATTTGATTAATTAGAGGAATATTTAACAACATAACAAATGATGTTTAAACATATATTATAATGGATAATTGTTAAGAATTTATATGTGCATATGTAAGTGTTAATTTTTGCATTTGGTTTTGTAATTTAAATGTATTAGTGTTTGATATGTCTTTTGTCTGATCATTTTAAGTAATAGGTGGGTGTATAATATACAACATAATATTCTTTTAAATATTTCAGAGTCTTATATTATAACATAAATACCACAGTTTAAAAAAAATAAAACTTACGTATTGAAAACAAATTTATTCATAAAAAAAATAAATAATCAACCTCCTTACACTTTTCATCTGACCACACAGAATTGAATAGAGGTGCTCGTTTGACAAGATGAGGTTCCTGTATACGATTTTTTCCTCCGAGAATTGAATGGAGACGAGGAGTTAATGGTTGGATTTCAAAAGTGTCGTCAGTTAAGAACACTATGCCGTTCTGAAAAAAAAAAGGATTTTTCATTTAATTAAATTTTAATTGTTCAAACACTACTGATGTACAAAATACATTTGAACATTTTTTGATCAAAATCTTGTAATCCTAGTTTTAGAAAGACAAAATTTCGTGTTAGTCTTTTAACAGATACTGAACATTCTGAATGATACATAAAACAATGAATAGGATATGACTAAAATATCTCACACATACCAAAGTTGGTTAAAATCAAACTATTAATGACTGCAATCAAAGCTACTGCAGTGACTTCAGTTAATGAAATAGACTATTATTCCAAAATGAACTTCTTAATTGAATACCAAGTGCTGTTGTGAAAACTTAACAATTTTGTTAAAATTACAAAATTTTCTGGGACTATATGCTATCTATATCTAAGTAAAAAAAAAAAAACTTTCACTAGTGAAATGATTTTTCTTTCATCCAAATTAGTCCAGTAAAAATAGCTTTATATTTCAAAAAGGAAAAATGAAAGTGTCAAAAAACTGTAGGAAGTTACTTTAAAATACTTCTTATGTAAGATTTTATTAATTTTCCTAGTTCTCAGAAAAGACCCTTAAAGGGTAAGGGATGAAAGAGGTAAACAATAGTTTTTTTTCATGATTATTATCTTTTTAAGCATGAATCTACAAAAAAATGTTTCAGTCAACTTTTAAAGGTCATAAAATTCCCTACATTTTGGATTTTCTTGGGGCATTCCTTCCCTTTAGAATGGAACCCTTCAAGGAACTAGGGGCTAACAATAAACACAGACAAAGACAGTAGTTTACGCAACTTCTCATAGTTTTTTTTTGATACTTTAATTTTTCCTTTTTAAAACCTATTTCATCTGTATTATTAAAAAATTAACCAATAAAGTTAACATTTGTTTAATATTTCTGTGTTATAATCTACTTACTAATCCGTTCTGATTGCAAAGACTAAGAGCTGCTGACGATGTGGCATCGCTGTGTAGGAAATAACAATTCTTGTCAGGCCCATTCAGCTCTTCAACGTAATCATGATCTCTAAGTATAGTTTTAAAGTGTGGTGACATGAGATGTTCATTCGGTTGAAGTTGCAAACTAATAAATCTATACAATAATAATTAAACAGGTATTTTTCATTGAAGCTACAACTGCAACAAAATGGATATAATATTTATAAACTATATATCTGTTACACTGTCATTCCAGCTTTTCAGTATTACATGTGATAGATTGATCTATATACCTAACTCACCCTTATATTTAACATTGGACAAAATTGAATAAAAAAAATGTTAATATTAATAAAAAATGTAAGGCAAGTTAAAGAAATAAATTTAATATTCTTGGGACCTTATCTCAGATCATTATTATAGCCCGTCTCAAGGTAAGTTGAGGCAGGGTACCTGGCTGGAGGGTTAGGGCGATGAATAGCTGGGGTGGCCCGGCCAGTAAATCCCATTAGTCACGCCTCACCAAATACTCCACTTAAGAGCGGAAATGTAATAAATAATCATTATTTAAGAAAATACTTGGTACTGTATTGTTAGTTATCATAATACAAACAATTGTGTGTTTGTCCCGTGCTAATCGGCCGACTTAAAGTATTGTAACATACTGTTTTGTTATATATTTTATTTATGTATATTTCATTCATTGTTTCCGGCTTGAGTGAGTGAGTTGTTAACAGGAAGTGTCCATTAATATTTGTTGGAAGTTTCCGGCTTAAGTTTGTGATTAGTTAGCAGGAAGTGTCCATTACTAAATGACACCGGTTGTGACAATGTGAAAAGTCAGATTTTAATATAGACTCATTTGAAAGACGCGGTTAAGCCAAAGAGATAAGAGATTCAAATAACAATTTAAATTTAGTAACGTCATTTATAAAAGAAAAATGGATTTTCAAGACAAAAGTATAAATAACCATGTTCAATTTTAATATAATTTAGTTTAATTGTTTTGTTATGTAAAATATGTGTATTTTTACGGCAGTGCGGTAAAACGTGAGAACAGTAACCGGAAGGAACGCCTTTCGGAAGTAAGAATTTGCCTCATGGTAACGTCAGTCTGAGTCCAGCGTTAGGAGTGACAGGTTGTTTCTAAAAAAGTCTAGATCAGAGCTTGGTGGAGAATGGTTGTGTTTTTTGAGAGTCTAGTAGAGACTAATTTAGCAGAAAATGGATAGGAAGTGATAATGGACGCTTCTAATGACAATGTAAACGTGTTTGAAAGTAATAGACTTACTGTATTCTAAGTGACAAACAATATTTATGAGAAAATTAGTATAAAGTATTTAATTAGACGGTGAATATAAAAAAAAAGAAACTTAATGAACACTCGAATTTATAAGATTTCAAAGAATAAGAGACTGTGTACTGTAAATGAGTGTCTTAAACGGATCGTTTAGCACGTGGCAAAAAACTTTGTATCGAAGTGAACATTCTTTTATTAATGATGAATGTTATGATTGTCGTACAAAAAATAACATTCCTAGAGTGCTGGGTGAATATTCGAAACATGAACTTTTCAGGAAACAACGCTTGCTGTAATCTACAAGTCTCAGGACATCTGGAATTAATATCTTTGGACAATTTGAGTGCAAATGGGTGTTCTGGTATAAACACCATATGTTAAATTAGGACTAAGTATTTATATTATGTTTTGATATATTTTGCTATACATGTTTAAATTTTTTAATCTGTTTCATAAATATTTTAAAAGGAAATAAATTGATAGATAAAATAATAAAATTTTAATAATTGAAGTAAATCTCCATCTGAGATCTTTATAATGATTTAAATTTCAATAAAAAGTAAATTCCTGTTGCAACAATTTTATTGGTAAAAGCATTTTTAAAGATAAAATTAATTAATTTGAAAGAAAGAAATAAAGGAAATATAAATTCATAATTTGTTATTGAAATTAAAAAGGATAACTAGTATTTATAATATGATTTTTTTGTTGTTAATAATAATTTGTAGGATGTTTCTTTAATAGTTTAATAAATCTTTATGTTAACATTTCAGAGACAAGTGTTTTCATTAAATACCAAATATCACTGTAAGTACACTGTGAAAAGAACTTACGACCCCAGATAATTTTTCTTTCTTTTAAATATTTAAATTCATTCTTTTTTCAAAATTGGTATGCTAAAGCAAACCTGGCGCCCTATAGACGAGCAAATTAACAAATTAATAAATAAAATAAATAACTACATCTCAATTTTTGAATTATTACAAATGTCGCCGCAACTGTGGGCCTTTTTAGTCGAAATAAACAGTGATTTTGGTAATGAGAATTCTTGAAATCAAGGTAAGGACTCTCTTTATAATAATAAGAAAGATTCTTTTTTAAAATTTTTTGTGTTAAATATAGTAAGATAAAAATGGAGTCAGAAATTGTAAATGTAAATAATAGTGATGAACAGGTAGGGTTAGGAAATCAAAATTCTTTAAATAATATAGAGCCATTGGAATTTACAGGGGATATTTTTGATAATTTAGAGAAGGAATCGCAAAGTAATGAGCAAGCAAATGAACAATTTGCACAAAATTTTTTAGATCAAGAAATAGGTAGTAGTAATAATAGTAGACGTTCAAGTGTGAACGTAAATAGTAGTTCAGGTTCGGATTTTAATGGATTTGATAGTGATAGGATTCTAAATAGTAAACAACAGTGTGAAGATATAAATAAAAAAAATAGTAGAAACACCAGGGGTAGAAACTGTAAAGGAAAATTGAGATAAGGATTTAAGAGCTGAAGAGGTTAGGATGGATGAGAGTGTGAAAAATAATGATCAAGATTTAGAGATTAAGAGTATGTTAAAAGTAATGATGGAAAAAATGGAACAAAATAGTTTAAGGTTTGAACAAAATAGCTTAGAAACAAAACAAAATAATGTAGTTTTACACAATAAAATTGATCAAGGTAGTCTAGAATTAAGACGAGATAATGATAAGAAGTTTGAATGTATAAATAATAGGTTTGATCAAAACAATTTGGAATTAAAAGAAATAAGTAATAAATTTGATCAAAATAAGCTGGAAATCAATGCTAAACTAGAAGATTTTAATATTAAACTTGAACAGAATAATGTTAAACTGGATAAAATAGACAATGATTTAAAACTGAGTAAATTAGAGCTAAGACAAGATAATTTAGATTTAAAAGAAGCAATGTGTAAAAAATTTGAAGAAATGAGGGTTGAATTAAAACCAAATTATGTAAAATTTGAACAGAATCTTAAAATGGAAATTAATGTAATGGAAACTAATAATAAAGTAGAATTTGAATTAAGCTATTGTGAGAAAAAAGTAGAATTTGAACAGATTAATAGTGTAGAAGGTGTTTTGATAGAAAATGTCAATAATTTGGATAACAATTTAGATCAAGCAGTAGCTGAAGTAGAAATTAACAGTTTTAATGAAATAAATAACATGTCAAATGATTTGATAATAATAGAGGATAATTGTGTAAATGACTGTGTTCAAGAAATTGCTAAAAAGATGAATAATGGGTTAGGTAACAAGGTATATCCAGAAACAGCAAATAATGTTGAAATTAATATGTCTAGTGGGGTTGGAATAGGTATAAGTAATTTGAAAAACAAAGTAAAAGTAAATAATCTAATAATAAAGGAATCAGCTGTTTATCTTAAAAAACGAGTTTACCATAGGATTGTAGATTTTGAAAAATATGCGATGTTAGAATTTAGAAATATTTTTAGAATACAAGAACAAGAAATTAAAAGTTTTTGTGAAAAAAGTAACTTTAAATATAATCTTGAAAGTAAAAATGTAGAAATAGTAAAAGAAGGTTTTGTACTAGTGTATAAGAATGGTGGGGTTAGAATTCCTGAACTAACAGATGTTGAAATTAGGTCAGTAGATTCTAAGTTGTTTGAGAGAAGAAGGGGTGATGGTATGCCTGAGAGGGAGAAAGAGAAAGGCATTTTGTCAACACTCCGAGACAATAACAAAGGGAGATCTTTTGTTAGGAATGGGTCTGTTGTAAACACTAGCCTAGAAAAACTATCTAAGCTAGAAGCGGTATTTAACATTAAAAGTGTGTTAAAAAATTCAATCATGTATTTTAAAATCTTTCACCAATCTGGGAACCATCGTAAAAAATGTATAATTTATAATTGAGTCATAATAAATTGAAATTTGGAATGAATAAATAAATGTAAGGACATTTTATAAACACACGGACTTGATTTTTAAAATAATTAATAAAAAGTAGTTAAGATTTTGTTAATAAATAAGTTTAAGTTTGAAAATAGATAATTAAGAGTTATGAATATTAATAATTTGTGTGTACTAATGAATTTTGTAAGCTAAGACAAAAATATAGAAAATAATTATTAGCCAAGCGTAAAATATTAAGAGTTTAGTTTTAGAAAACGTTTAGGTATTTGTAAAGTAAAGACGCTGGATTATAGCAGTAAACAACTTTATATGTTTATTAAGATCTTAATATTTAGAAAACGTGACGAAAACAGATTAGCTAGATGAGAGGATCATTGGAGCTGCAAGGTTGTTAGTGAATAACCGAGCGTTGTTTATACTAAGATAAATATTGATTTTACGTGACATAGATAAGATAGTTAGTTCGAAGCGAGGATTCAGAGTAGTGTTGAAGAAAAAATATGCAATATTAAGTAAATAGATTCAATATTAAATATTCAATAAAATGTGACGAGAGAGAGTTGAGATTCATTTGCAGATCGTATTGGAACCAAAAGGTCTTCATGTCTTATCAGTAGACAGATAAGGATTGTCTCATATCGAGGGGACTTGTTTATGCTTAAACCAGGCCTAGAATTCCTTTGCATGACATTAAGACGAGATACAGCGTGTGACAGAATTATTGTTCTGAAAATAAAAAACTTTTGACGTATAATCGAAAATTAACTTGCGTTTTCAAATAAAAAACTACTTAAATAAAGGAAAATTGGTTTTAAATAAAGTAAATAAGAACGAAAGTAGATTACTTAAATAACTTTAATAGAATTAAAAGTAAAGTTTCTAAGTAAAAAACTTAGAATAAGTTTTAAAAATAAAATTTCTTTTTGAATTTGAATAATAACATCTAGAAAGGATTACATAAACAGAAAATCGACGATGCTAGTAATAAGATTGGTAAAATAGACTTTATTTCAACTTCGGATGAAACGATTTTAATGAAATTTTTTATGAATTTTAAAATTTTCTTCGTGTAGATGCATTTAAGGAGTACATGAACATTTTGGGTGGATGGCTGAGCGTTTATGTAGTAATAATAGAATGTTTTATTCGCAAGAATAAGGCATTCTGGGACTACATGGAGAGCGTGTTGTGGAATAGGGATGTGTTTTGGGCTTTATCTTGAATTTAGTAGGGATATTGCATTCAACCACTGCACATTTCAACGTCACAACATGTTGCTTTGTGTAAGAGTCCAAAGAGCAATTTGAAGTATGCACGGTATAAAGTAGATGGTCAGAAGGACTGTAGTGGGGTAAGTAGGAGGTCAAATGCATAAAATAAACAAAAAATTCATAAAAAAAAAAAAAATAAATAAAAAAGGTATAAGAATAAAAAACAAAATAGAACATGGAACGAGGGTGGTTTTATTAATCGACGTTCGGCAGGGCTTCATCATAAGAATAGAGGAGTATAATTCAATTACTGTTACTATGATGAACCCCGGTCGAGTTTTGAAAAATAAAATAAAAGAAAAAAAAAAAAAAAAAAAAAAAAGTAAATTTTGGAAAATGATGAGTTAAAATTTGTAAAAGTTTTAAAATTAAAATGTTTTAAGTAAAATTGAAAGTATTTTTGATAAGATGATGGAGAATTTGTAACAACGGTAAAGACAAAAATAATTTGATATAATATTACATAGAATTTCCATGTAATGATACTTTAGACAGATGATAGAAGAAAGATAAAGTGTAGTGTATACAGAACTGATCAATCTGTGTATATACAAAATTAAACCGGACGTGACATTATTAGGGAGTATTTTAGTAAGAAAGATAGTAATTATTAAAATGTATATAATAGATTAAGAGTAATAATGCTTGGCTTATATGTAGAAACTATTTGGTATTTGTTTACAAAAGTTAAGAATAATAAAATAAGTAATTATATGCAAAATATTGTTAGATTTAAATAATTTGAGATTTGAAAGGTTACTTGTAAAGGAATTGAGTGGTTTTCAAGAAGCATTGCTAAGATGATAATAATATTGAAGTTTTTTGTTTTTTAATAATGAAATGGTAAAAAAATGAATAATGGAGTTAAAAAATGTTAAAGTTTTTGTTTTTTAAAGAAGGAGATATAATTAATAAATAATATAATATGAAGAGAATTTTTGTGAGTTTTGCCAAGACAGATAATAATTAAGTTTTTTAAGTTTTTGATGTTAAATGATGAGTAAAGGAGGTTAAGTTTTTGTTTTTTAAAGGAAGGAGTAATAAATTAATAATAAGTAGAGAGATTTTAATGAATTTGATAGAAAGGATAAATAAGTAGTGTTTTTTAAATAAATAATAATGGAATTTGAAATAATAAATGATGTTAAGCAGTTATTTGATAAAGGTGTCTAAAGATTTTGATGAAATACGGTGTTAGCTGGGAAAGCAATGATAATTTTTTATTTTTTATAAGTTTTTTGTATTTAAGTGATTGATGACAAGGGAGATTTTAATGAAGTAATTTAAATGAAAGAATTTTTGAGTTTTTATATGAAGATGATGACTTTACAGAATTGTTGAGTAAAGTGGTATTTAAAATGAAGTTGTTCTGTTAATAAACTTTTATAAAGAAGGTAGTTAAGTTGCATTGATGGTTAATTTTTTAGTTTTTAAGAGGTTTTTTGAGTACTGCGATGAAATAAAGGAAATATACGACGATTTTAATGAAATAAAGGAAATATGCGACGATTTTTAATGAGATAAAGGGAGATTTGAGGAATTCTGCGAATAAACGACGGTTATCATGATTTTTTAAAGGAAGCTACGTTGAGATAAAGGGATAAATGAATGATAAAGAGGTTTTTTGGGGATTAATGCAACTTGAATTATTAAAATATGAAAGATAAGATGGAAATAATTTTAAGACAGGATACTGAAAGATGAAACAATTGTAAAGAGGTAATTTTGAAATAAATAGATGAGTTTTGTAAGTAATTTTATTTTTTTTTGATAATAATGATGTTATATTTTGAATTTTAGTTGAAGAAAAGAGTTTTTTGTAATTGTAAAATCAGTAGCTAACATGTTATCCCAGCAAGATACAGGAGAATTGAGATTTTAAGTAAGAATAAATAGTTATTGGATTTAAACTAAAATAAATAATAATATAAAGTCTGAATTGAAAAGTTTTAAAGTGAATTGAAGTAATGTTGAGTAATAAGTAAATAATTTTCGTAAAAATGTTAATTGAAAATGAGAGGTTTTAAATTTAAATTGTGTTAAGTTAAAAAATGATTTAGATGAATAGTGTGAGATGGATGTAGATTTTCAAAGGATGTAGAAATGTCGTCTTGGCAAAGAGGATGAGACGTAGAAAAAGTATATAGACGGCTGTCTGGGAGATAAGCTTTGAGTGACGGGATCCTGTCAACAAAAAATGTTGATGGAAAGTTTCAGCCAACGAGGTTGAAAAGGAAAATGATGATGGGTTTTATTGGATAAATAGAGATAAGGCTTAGCACTAATTGATTCGTATATTTTAATATTTATGAGTTATGATGACTCAAACAAACTGAGATAGTGAAATAGGACTTTAGCAAATAGATTTTATTTTTTTTTCATGTCAAAAGAGAATCTTTCAAAAAAAAAAATACACAAGGGGTATTTCTTTTTCTTTCAAGAGGTCCTTAACTTCTGAAATGAAATGTCTTGAACATCCATTAATTTTTTTTCTCGATTTGAAATTTATATGTATAAAAGCTTTGTATTCCAATACCTGTATTGAAATACAAACCTTGTGGGGTTTTGTGACAATGTGAAAAGTCAGATTTTAATATAGACTCATTTGAAAGACGCGGTTAAGCCAAAGAGATAAGAGATTCAAATAACAATTTAAATTTAGTAACGTCATTTATAAAAGAAAAATGGATTTTCAAGACAAAAGTATAAATAACCATGTTCAATTTTAATATAATTTAGTTTAATTGTTTTGTTATGTAAAATATGTGTATTTTTACGGCAGTGCGGTAAAACGTGAGAACAGTAACCGGAAGGAACGCCTTTCGGAAGTAAGAATTTGCCTCATGGTAACGTCAGTCTGAGTCCAGCGTTAGGAGTGACAGGTTGTTTCTAAAAAAGTCTAGATCAGAGCTTGGTGGAGAATGGTTGTGTTTTTTGAGAGTCTAGTAGAGACTAATTTAGCAGAAAATGGATAGGAAGTGATAATGGACGCTTCTAAT
The DNA here is from genome assembly GCA_963513935.1 of Aphrophora alni. Lineage (NCBI taxonomy): Eukaryota > Metazoa > Arthropoda > Insecta > Hemiptera > Aphrophoridae > Aphrophora > Aphrophora alni. Next base: position 107,947,305 of record OY740770.1, read on the forward strand.
GACAATGTAAACGTGTTTGAAAGTAATAGACTTACTGTATTCTAAGTGACAAACAATATTTATGAGAAAATTAGTATAAAGTATTTAATTAGACGGTGAATATAAAAAAAAAGAAACTTAATGAACACTCGAATTTATAAGATTTCAAAGAATAAGAGACTGTGTACTGTAAATGAGTGTCTTAAACGGATCGTTTAGCACGTGGCAAAAAACTTTGTATCGAAGTGAACATTCTTTTATTAATGATGAATGTTATGATTGTCGTACAAAAAATAACATTCCTAGAGTGCTGGGTGAATATTCGAAACATGAACTTTTCAGGAAACAACGCTTGCTGTAATCTACAAGTCTCAGGACATCTGGAATTAATATCTTTGGACAATTTGAGTGCAAATGGGTGTTCTGGTATAAACACCATATGTTAAATTAGGACTAAGTATTTATATTATGTTTTGATATATTTTGCTATACATGTTTAAATTTTTTAATCTGTTTCATAAATATTTTAAAAGGAAATAAATTGATAGATAAAATAATAAAATTTTAATAATTGAAGTAAATCTCCATCTGAGATCTTTATAATGATTTAAATTTCAATAAAAAGTAAATTCCTGTTGCAACAATTTTATTGGTAAAAGCATTTTTAAAGATAAAATTAATTAATTTGAAAGAAAGAAATAAAGGAAATATAAATTCATAATTTGTTATTGAAATTAAAAAGGATAACTAGTATTTATAATATGATTTTTTTGTTGTTAATAATAATTTGTAGGATGTTTCTTTAATAGTTTAATAAATCTTTATGTTAACATTTCAGAGACAAGTGTTTTCATTAAATACCAAATATCACTGTAAGTACACTGTGAAAAGAACTTACGACCCCAGATAATTTTTCTTTCTTTTAAATATTTAAATTCATTCTTTTTTCAAAATTGGTATGCTAAAGCAAACCTGGCGCCCTATAGACGAGCAAATTAACAAATTAATAAATAAAATAAATAACTACATCTCAATTTTTGAATTATTACACGGTGACAATGACGCTAGGATTTAAATACTTCGGCAAGCAATTTTTGATATCAGTACTAGTCATGGCAGCTGAGAAGACACCCGAGAGGATTCTACTAGCACAGAAGTACATCACCTTACATGAACGAGGGAGTATACTCAGTAGTTGCGAGAGGAAAATTATATTGACAGTGTTTGGAAATCTGTTAGCTGAGTCGACAGCTTCACTTCGGGAAGTAGCAGAGCGGCTTTAACAGGGACAAGCAGAGCGACTGTGGAACGTATAAGGAAGGTATAACGTATAACATATCAAACCTGTTACCCGAAACATGGAAGAGATTTGTTGAACATGTAAGGACACTGGAGGATTCACTGTGGGAATTAGACAACATAGTAGATGATATCACAGATGAAAACCGCATTATTGTGAACCTCAACAACTCAAGTGATTCGGAAGACACAGACAGCAACAGTGAATTGGAAGAAGATGAAATCTTAGCCGAGGAGCTTCCTACAGAGTCCAACGATTAAGACAAACGTACGTAGCACTGTAAATATTTTGAATGAATTTTTATGTATAACTGATTGACGAAGAAAAATATGTACAACTAACTATGTGTAAAAATGGTAATAAATAAAAAAAAAAAAAAAATTAAAAACATTATAAAAAAAATATATATATTGACGAAGGTCTTACAGACCAAAACTTTTAATGCGGCCTCTGGCAGTCTCAAGCCTGCAAAACGAGCTATTTAATAATTAAATGAGCTCCGAAACGCAGAGAGAAAGTTTAACCTTCACATATTAAAAAAATCTAAACATAGTTTTTTACCGATTTTCATGGAATTTGGCATATTACGTGTACATGCTAAAATAATATTTCAAATCTGGATTAAGATTATAAACTTACCTTGAGACGGGCTATAGCATTATTTTTCTGTTATTTCAGATGATTTCTGTAAACACTTCTTAAGATCAAGATATACTTTACTTTTACAAAGTCTATGTATTTTAAATTATTGTTTAAAATCAGTTGATTATTGTAGAAGTTTTTGTTAGAGTTTTTATTAACAATTACATTGTTTTAACACAAACAACATGAACTTTCTTGAGGTTGCATCTTTAACATATACCAAAGAAAAACTATTAATTCATACAGGGCAAAGGTATTTTGCATAATCATAGGTTGTGCACTAATGGACATCCCACGAAGTTGTACACTGCAGCAAGGACAGATGGAATTATGCTAGGTTATATTATTGGCATATAAGCCAATTTTATACCTCATTAATAATGATTTTTTGAAATATTGTTAATTGTTATTAATATTTAAGAAATATATATATATATATATATATATATATATATATATATATATTAAAAAACTCATCAAAATGGGTTCATAAACAAATTTTAAATTTTTGTATTTATTTTGAATTTCATACAAACTTATATAAATTTTAAAATAGGTGCAAAATCATGTAAATATGAATTTCATAAAATCTTACCATGATTTTAAATACTCATACATTAAGACTTTCCTCTACTTTCAACTCAACTCTTAAATAACTTTAAAAAATAATTCTTTGGGTTATATTTTGAACTCCACACCCCCACACCAAATTCCAAAAATGTGGTCATTCAAATTATTAGTTTTTGAGATGTGTAACAATTGCTAAGGTACACTAAACATATATTTTCACTACTAGACTTACACGATTTGCTCCAAAATACAAAAAGAAGAATTTCCTTGTGACTTCCTTCTCATATTAAAATTTAAATGTTAGTCAATTGGACCAGTGGTTCTTTTTATATAACAGATAACCAAAATGCTGCTGATACATATAATAGTAAGATATTATTCTGAAATTTTAGCACCAACACAATACTTTATTTTTTGTAATGGGTAATAGTAATAAATGAAGGAGGCTAATGCAAAAGTACAAAATTGGCGTATTTCTTTAAGACAAAAACTATTGAAAGTGCCTTCATGGTAAAACCATCAAACATACTCTTATTTTAGCATTTGAAATCTAATGTACAGTGTACTATCCTGCAGCACTGTTTAGCTTTAAACTTTTATAAACAAAGATTTAAAATAAAGTTTCTTACCTTTGTTTCCGTCAAGTGACCTCTTTTTTGTAATTGTGATGCATTTCGGGACTTTTATCCCTTCTTCAGACACAAATATATTAATTTAAATTACTCGACTGATATGTCAGTCAAACACTAAAATTATTCATAAAACACACATATCACATTAAAAGTCCGTTTTCGTGTACACCTTCTGGCTACCGGACGTCAACTAACCATCTGTTATCTTGCGCCCTTCAAACCTGTTCTTATCGCGGTCTTCTTGAATTCTTATCGCCATGTCGTAAAAAGTATTTCAGTCAAAATTTAGTTGGTCGTTCAATAGTCGATGTTCGCCATTTGCATCTCTTGATTTGAACGCCTTATAAATCTCGTACTCCTGACATACGTACCTTTATCTACCTTTAGAGGATATTTTGATTGGTTTCAGGTTATTCTGTAGGTCCATGCACGATTACAAAAAAGAGGTCACTTGACGGTAACAAAGGTAAGAAACTTTATTTTAAAATAATAATGACCTGGATACTGAAAAGTAATTCATTAAAGATTAAAAACTTTTTATATTTCAATTTCTCTACTTTTGCACATGGATGTCAATTTTATCCCTACTAAATGGACGAGGGGGAGATGTTGGCCAATACAAATATTTTTAAATAACAATGCTTATTGTGTATAATGTCACATTTTAAAAAGTCTAATTAAGATGAGAAAAATTATGTAAAAAATAGTTGCTTGAATGTTCAAACTGAAAATGATGGGTAAAGAAAAAACTGTTTATCTTTTGTACAGTTACATATTAATCTTGACATACAATTTTGGAGGTTTCAGAGTGTCCCTTCGCAGAAGTCTAAAATCTGTGAATATGGATAGTTTTATTTGAATCTAAATTTTAAAAGTTTAGCACAAAAACACATCATTGTATGGTTCATCAAATTCAGATTAGAATATGTTGTCAAATGATGAATTTTGAACTTTGTTCACCACCCACCTTTTTGAGTTGAAAGAATGGAGTGATATTGTTTTGTATTAATGAAATATTTTTTAATGAGATGTCACAAATTGGGTGCTGCTATCAACAAAAATGTCAACTAGATTGTAAATACATGCCCATAAAATATTTTTTTTGAAAATATACCTCTCTAAGTGTAGACATCACCACTTTAAGTTGTGTTTTTATTTGCTCAATAAATACTACTTGTGGTTGAATTTTAAATGATTTTAACAGTGTGATAATGTACTTGTGTCAAGAGAAATTATATCTATTCCTTACTTTCCAAATGCTGAAAAGTTGTAATTAAGTTTCTCTGCTTCAGTGATATGTATTATCTGATACTCTGGAACTTCCTCTTCATAGCCAGAACCAAAAAGTTGAATTAACTCCTCTTGAGTCATCTGTTTATGTAAATTCTGTATAAAAATAAAATTCTTATTAAAAGTAAAAAGTAAGCTCTAAACTTAAATTAAGAAATGAAGAACACACATTGTACAAACTGTTATATTTGTATGTAAATATATATACACACTCACAGACAGGAGTGGTGTCGATCAGTTTGGGAGAGCTTGTCCTTATCATATGTCACACAGCAGTTAATACTAGTATATTGTCAAATGTTACATAGCTTTGAGTCTGGTTAATTGAGTTGTTCTTTTATATTTTGTTACCTAATCCTTCGTCTTCATTAGTTTAATGGGTATAAAGACATTAAGCATACCCCGTATTGAGAAATTCTAATTTAAAAATATTAATTATTTTTTATGACAGTTTCTTACAAATTTTTAGTTTCTAATCACATGTTGCTATGTATCTTGGATTGGAGTAGAGTGATTTCCAAGGTAATAGTATACTTGGTTGGCTGTAGAATGGTTTCCTTGAAGTAAAATATTTCGCCTGTAGTCTGGCATTTTGTTTTAATCTGGTTTTCATGTGCATGGCTCATTAACTTAAATTATGACATACAAAGAGATGGTTCAATATGTTTCAAATAAAAAATTAACAAATATTATAAGTGACGTAATAATAATAATTCGAATTTGCCCCTAACCACAATCACTGGAACTTAATAAAACACAATTATCTGATTAATTGTTCTTTATTAATTATATCCACTTAATGCCCTGATGTACATTTCGATAACATGGTTATCATCATCGGAGGGTCTTGCTTATAAACTAGATCTAACCTTACATATCTCTTACTAAAATAAAATTCTAGTAATACTTGTTAATTTAAAAGAAACTGCATTTTATCGCTGTAAAAATAACTCATGTAATATAAGCAGTATCTGAAAGACTTTGGATTACTCTGTAAAGGGCTGAGGGCATAAACGAAAATTAATATTTTACTATGTGATTATCAAAGATTGTAATACTAAGTCAAAATCATCCAAAATATAGTGTAAGATGATTCAGACACAAATTAATTAAGAATTGATATGGAAAAAATATGAATTTTCAGTTTTTGTTTTATTTACATTATAGTAAGAATTTTTTTAACAATATTTTAGTTTTTACTGAATATAAAACAAAATCCACAAAACATATTAATGATAACCAAATTATGTTGATTCTAGTATAAATATAATTTCTCGAAATAATGAGATCATTTTTTCATTACCCAAGTGGGTAATGGATAGTATACATATTTTGTACAACATTTCTTTAAAAATTTGTAATTATATTTCATGAAAAATTACAATAATGATAAAAAAAGAGATTTCATCATTCAGAATCAGCCTTAATAATAATGTTTTTAATGTATACTTTGTATAATGTTTTTATTATACCTGTTACCTATTTAAAACATAAATAAAGTCATTAAATAAAATCATTACATGAAATTACAATTTTGAGGTTCTAAGGTTAATTGATGCATTCTTGTAATTTTTCACTTGACAATGTTTCTGTTTTAAAAATTGTAAATTTAATGTATTACTGTTAAAAATTATCCAAATTTGTGGATAATGCTACATTTTACCTCAATTTATTAACTCTTATTGTGAGCTCTGAGATATATTTGAAAGTGTAGATTTTTCATAGAAAGTTTAAATAATCTAAACTTTTTCTGTAAAAATGAACCCAAAAATGTATCCATGAAAATATCCACATTTATTTATTCCCCAATAAAAATACTTTCCCTCTTTATTCAGATTGAGAAAATAAAAACAATTATTGTTTCTTTTAAGAATGATCTATATACACCAAATACAATTTAAAAAATAATTTTTCAGATATAAGATTATTTAAATTTTAAAAACATACCTGCATATCAATGTCATCACCATACATTTCTTGACTATAAATTAAATTCAAAGAGAACAACAAGAAAGACCAAGCTAAAAACAAACCCATGGCAATGAGCTCAACTCTACACTGAGAGAGCAGCTGATGAACATGGTTTTATAATCAGCCAAATTTGAGTAAGCTCAGGTCACTATAATAATAGACATGTCATGATTACTTTGTTAACTAAAATCAGTAAAAACATCATCAATATAAAATACCTTTTATTGACATTAATAAAACCTGTTCAGAACTTAGGTAAAAACTGGTTAGATTTTAACAATTTTGTTTGGTTGTAAAATTAGCAAAATCAGTATCATGGGCATACCCAGCGAGGGGCAGCTACCCCCCCTGGAAGCAAAAAATAAATCTTTATTATACATTTTGTTGCTGGAATTTAATACAATTCTTGAAATAACTATTTTAATAATCAATTGTATACCGTATTGAATGACCATGGCTTGCCCCCCCCCCCCCGTAAATTTGATCCTGGGTAAGCCCTTGATCAGTATTAATAACCACAGTCATTATATATTAGTCTTGATAAATTAATATGGCAATAATAAATACTTCAATAAATAAATAAATATACCAGTAGTGTTAAAATGTATGGTTTTTCATTATTGGTAATATATGATGATTGTTTTATTACATACTCTTAGTGTAAAAGAAAGACGCTGTACAAAGTTTAGTACTGTTCATATTTAAGAAACTTTGTTAAGTAAATTTTCTCTTATCTGTCATCATTTCAGTCCTGATGGATAATCCAAGTTTTAGTATATATTTTCAAATTGAAAAATACTCACCTTTATCATGATCACCTTAAGTTTTTATTTTCAGATTGTTGTGTACCATACTTTAAATTTTGAAACAACATTTTTTCAGACCATAAACTTTTTCTAAATATAAATGATGGGTGTTTGAATGTTATATTACAAATTTGCAGTGTAAACCCAAAATACTGAAATGATTTTCATTCCATTATCTCCTTCTTTAAAGGCCTAGTCGTGTGTTATAAACCCATAAAAACAATTTTTTAAAGTGTGGTTTTTAAATTAAATCACTAGTTGTCTCCACAGTCAGGACGTAATTTTTACTGTATTTCCAATATTCAAAATCAATCATACCTAACATAATTATCAACATTTTAATAAAAAATCTGGGTTTTTTAAAATATTTTTTAAAATTTTATTCATTTTCTAATATCATAGTTATAGCATAACCTTTGTAATAAATTAAATTAGCATGAATGATAATGATTTATTTACATAAGTCTAATATAATGCTTTGTGCTTTTTTCTTTGGAAAAGACTGTACTACAACAATGCTGGTACATCACCAACTGGCATCTGCAGGAAAATGAAGTACATTGACTTTTTCCCACCTGCAGCACATGGGCTAATTATAGGAATTAATATTTCATTCATGAATTATTTATTAGAGAGTAAATTTGTAACACCCCTTCTGCAACATTTAAAAAATTACTTTTGAACATTCTACATTGTAAAATATCCCAAAAGGAGCATTAAATCATAATTAATTGTTTATTAAAAACGGATTTTACATGGACATGTTTTAGTTTTAAGGTTCCATTAAAAAAATATGTTAAATTGGAAATTATTCTTTAAAAGCCTTTAAAATTAGGTTTTATTTGTTTAAAGCCAAAAAAGTCTCGGTTATCATTGCCTTATAAAAAAAAATTTAAAAAAAACTAAAGACTCCTAACCTTTGAATACTCTAATAGAGTCAAGGTTAAGAAAAGAACAAGAGTTGGTCAAGAGAAAAATGTAAGAGAAGGAATGTCTAGAAGGAACTCTATAGCTGGGACCCTCGGGATTGCCAAGCCCGTAGTCACGATAGAGAGCCTCTGAGGTGTTTATAATTAATGTAACTTCACCTATATATTATTATTATATCTTTATTGAGATTAAAGATAGACATTGTCAGTAATATCAATAAACAAAGACGAAACTTAATATAACAAAGCTACTGCAAAGAGGTAGCAAAAATCAAAACTACATACCAATCAAGTTTTCAAGGTATGGGTATTTCAATGTTCCTAAAATTGGGATTTGTAGTTCAATCAAATTAGGAAATAACTTCAAAAAATCTCCAGGAATAAATGAAATAACAATATAATGGGAACACAATTTACTGCATCAAAATATTGTTGTTAAATGATTTGAGACACTTTATCTCAATCACATTACACAGAGTATTACTAAAAAATGTAATTACACTAAAATATACTAGTTTTTAGGCTTCTTTTATCTGCTTTTTGTTTTCATTTCATAGTAAGTGATGTATGCCCTATAGATCTATAACAAACAAAAGTCTGGATATGACCAGGTTCCTCTGCCCCACTCTTTCCAATAACTTTATTATACTTCTCCCACCTGTCCTTTCATACCACTCTGCTTCTCAAGTGTGGTGGGGGGGGGGCAGATTTCTTCCCCTCCAATCCTCATACTGTTTTGTTTTGTTTGTTGCAAATCTATAGAGTGTATTGCCAATCAAACAAACATCCAATATTTACTGATTGAAGATGTTATTACGTTCATTAGATAATATTAACTCATATTATGAAAATGTTTACTAAAGGAAGAAGAATTTATCTTTAAAACCTTGTATAATGGTGGTTCATAGTTTATCAATTGAAGAGTGGAATAATGATTTCGACACTGTTCCACCATCACGGAAACTGATCTACAATTTTCAGAAACATTGTAATGAATGTGGATCTGATGTTGACTGCCACAGATCAATCATTAAATGAGGAAACCAAGCATAATGTTTTTACAAACAATTATACAACATCCTAAAAGTCTGTTTTTAGGATTGCTTTTAATCAGAATGTTTTAAGAACTTTTAATTTAATTTCAGACTTAATTCAAACATTGCACACCATGTCTCACTACTTGACATATCATGATCATAGACTTCAATTTAAAACATAATTTTAAATAAAACACTGAGGAGTAAGAGTAATCAAATTTCCTGATCACATCAACAGACACAACTATACCTATTGTTATCAGGCCCGTTTTTAACTCTTGTAGCGCCCCTGGGCAAATTAAAGAGATGCTCCCCCCCCCCCGATTAATTCATCTTTGCCAGTTTTGGTTTGAGAGGGAATTTCTAACTTAACTCCACCGAACTCCTTTTAGTTAGTGAGTCGATAAGTCTTTCCATTATCCACCACCTATGGACCCGCCGTGTCCCAGACTGGCAACCGACTGTAAAAACTTGCAAGTATTATTACTGCAGTTACAGGCGTAGGTGTTATGATTGACGTCACAACATAACAACGTTGTATTTTACAGTATCACGGACCACCCACCCACCCTAAAATATAGTTCTTAACAATAATTGCCAATTCACTCAAGTTTTTTGGAGAACTGCTGTCCAGTCCAGTCATATTTCCATATTTGTTTAGTCCAACAGTGAGTGTGTAAGAATATCAAACACTAGACGTTCTCTAGGTTTCCTAGAAATTGTCATGCAGGCTGAGCCTGAGAATGTAGACTATTTATTGAGAGGAGAAACAATACTCTCTCACTAATGATAAAACTTATACGTTTAAGTATAAGTACAATAATTAAGAGGCCTTACACTTACTACCATTGAATGAATTTATACGAACGAGGTGATTTTTGCGATGCACGGGTGAAGAGGGGGCAAAGCGAGTTTTCTGTTTCAGTCACTATTTTCTAACCGATAAGCATGGAAATGTTACCAAATTGTTCAGAAAGATCTGAAGAATGGTTGTGCTACCTTAAAATTTTGATTTTCCAACTCTATAATTTTTTATAGTTTTTTAAATTTATAAACTTTTATCGACATATACTATCTTAATAAGGTTGAAATTTTTTCAATTAAAAAAAAAAAATTATGAGCCAAAACCCTTGCGCCCCTTCTACGCTTGCGCCCCTGGGCAAGTGCCCATGTTGCCCAGTTATAGAATCGGGCCTGATTGTTATACAGAGAATCGTAGCATTGTAATTGAAAGGCAATAAATGAAGAAAAGTATTTTGAAATTTGGACAACTTATGCTATTCCAGGACTACAGATAAACGACAATACATTCAATTTAAACTGAATATGAGTTTGATCGAGATAAAATTCACCGAGTGTCATGATTACTTTTTAACTAGATTTCCAAAGAAATTCATTAACACTAGTTTTTCACATGATAAAGTGGAGATGTAATTTTATTTAAATTGAAATTTGTAATTAACTAAAATAAACAATTACAATATATCAACACAAGAAAAGGAAATAATACAAACACATGAAAAATAATTTATTATTTAATTATAAAGTGGCAAGTCATTACAATAATATGTATATTATTACATAGGTATATTATTTTTATTTCTAACTAAAATAAAAGTAAATAGTAAAAATTAATTTCTTTTGATCTTTGGCAGTTTTAATTGTAAACCCTTAAGTACCTATACAGAGATGGTCATTTAGTTAAATATATTTTACTACCACACATATTAGAGGCATGTCAGAAAAATAAATATCATTTCCAAATTAGCATGCATGCCAACCTCCTTCATATATATCAGCTGATTACAAATTCTATTATAGAAAAAGCAAAAACAGTTGTTTATTGTTTGTTTTATAAGATTAAATTTTTTTAAACAAATAAAAGATATGCAGACTGTAAAGTATGGATGGTTATCTATTTTTTTATTGCAAGAAATGTGAAACTAGCAGAGATTCATTATGGATTACAATGGAGTGATGGAATGAATAGAAAATAGGTGACAATATAATGAGGATATGAAAACATGGATAATGAGGAACAGATTGAGTACCATTCTGCCTTTATTGAAGATTTTATGTATGAAAATCTTCTTGAGAACAGACAATTATTCATTTAATCACTTGTGAATTTCCATAAATTTCAAGAACGTTCTGTATAAATATATAGTTTAAATTATCAGAAGTTATATTGATGCTAGGTATCAAAAATGCTTAATATGGAGCACAAAAGTAGTGATTTGAAGTGCTCTCACTTTTGGTAGTTTTTATATACAAATGATGGCAAAATGTCTGATTAAACCATATTAATAATATGAATAATCCATGATTACCAAATAACTCTCACTTTTGTTGCACAATACAGAGATTAAGATGATTTTTCTAAGCCCACTGGTGATGAGATCTGAGTGTTTCACATTACCCAAGAATTAGATGAAGTAGAGGCATACCAGATCTCAAAATATCAGAAAAAATTCTAACCAGAGGATCATGTGTATCGTTTTATAGGACAGGAAGGATGTTTTAACTTGTTGATTTTTTACCACAGGGTAAAACAATAAGTGCTGTATCATATTGCGAAACCTTAAAGAAATTGTATCACACAATCCAAAACACATTGTGATGTTGTGGTGCTTCACAATAATGCTCGGCCACTCACTGATGCTCAAACTCAATAGCTCATTAAGTCATTTAGTTGAGAACAAATGGATTATCCCTCCTTACAGCCCTGACTTAGTGGCATTTGACTGTCATTGTTCCTGGATTTGATACAGCTCCTTACCAGCCAGTGCTATAATGATGTTAAAAGTATTGTGCAACATTAGTTCTATTCTATGAAGAAGGTATTCCACAACTGGTCTTAAAACAAATGTCTTAATATTGGTGGATGTAGTAAGATGATCTTTCTTTTAAAAATAAAACTGTTTAAAAATATATTGTCATTATTTTTTAATAGTCTATCAGTTTTTATTTTCAAACACGCCTCGTAACAGAATGAGAAAGTAAAAATTATTGGAGACAATATTTATATTAAGTTTTCAAAATACTGAAACTTATTTGTGAAAACAAATATATTGGTGGGGTTTATATTCCCGAACTCACTGGGCTGCTGCAATAGATCATTTTTACTAAGTAAATTTACTAAAAATACAATACAAAATATACTAAACTAAAAGTGTCATATCATTATATAAACATTTGTTCAAAAATATGATATAATTTCATTTATAATATTGAGTTTCAATTACACTTACATTTTTAATAGTATAAAAATAATATCTTTATAGTAAAATTTCTCAAATATTACATTTTGTACTAATTTAAAGTTTAAGCATAGACATCAATAATTGTTCCTATAGTTCTTAATCAATTTACATAGACTACAACAAAAATAACAATACAAAATAAAAAGTTTACAAAGATTGCATTAACCTTCTCATGTGTACTTTCTCATGAAACAGGAAAAGAAAAAAATGGTGAAAGTGTTTCATGTGCATAAAAACATGAAATTAAGGCACAATTATTAAACTTTTTTTTTTCTCTAAAGGCATTGAGTTTTCTTAATCAAGAAAATGAAGGTTAATTTTTTTTTTTTAATTTTAGTATGTGACTTCCAGCCTATGTAGATCTATTTGATTCATTACCTGTCACATTTAAGCAAAATTTAATTAAAATTGGTAAAGACAATAGGTTTTGACAATTAAATTTCCAATCAAACTGATGTCACCCATTTTAGTTCATCTACAAACAAAACATGTTTCTGTAGTTGGAATATTTTTAAACAAGGGGGAAATCTTGGCTTACTGAGCAAGAGTGGCCTTTTTATATATCTTTCGTGATAACTTTAGTAAATTTCAATAGATTTTAATGAAACTTGCTGCAGAAATTAAATTTATTGTTTTCCCAATTTAAATTTATGATACCAAATATCTTCGGATTTATCTACTAGGCCTAATCATTTGTTCTTTTTGTATTCACTAATCCTTATGGTTAGAGGTATTTTTGTCTTATTAATATACTACCTATCATATTCACATTTAATACTGTAAATAGAGTGTTTAGTATCCTACGTGCCATTTATAGGATTAGTTTTGACGAATATTGTCTAATAGAGTTTCGATTATTGAAAGGAGTATCTATTTTCTAACAATGCATCTCAGCTTCGTTGAATTGCGGCACATAAGCGATTGTCTTAAACAATAAGAATTTATAATTTTCCTTAGGTTTTTTCTTTTTGTTAGTAGTCATTGATTATATTTTTGTAGTATGGATTAAGGATATCCGTTCATAACTATATCATTCTTAATATGATTTAGTTCTCTGTTTAGGGGATCGTTATCAGAACAAATATTATTAGCTCTGTGTAGTAAAGAATGAACTATTCTTTCCTTGACAATATTAGGATCGTTAGCAACATATTTTAAGTATCAACCTTGTATTATTTTGTATATACACAAATGATGGTAAATGTCTGAATAAGTTATGTCTATAATTAATATTAATAATCCATCATTATCTATTAACTTTAAAACCATAAATATATTTTGCATGTTTAGGCTTTGATTTATGTCAGTAAGTTAGTCCAATGTTTGTAAGCTCTTTATTTATAATTACAATAATAAACATTGATCTTGTAACTTATTCAGTATATATATATATATATTAAAAATATATTTATAAAATTAAACACTCTGATAATGTTTTAATTATTACAATATTTCACTCAAATGAGATAACTCACTTAGTTCTATTTATTACTAGTATTTTATTAACGAGACAAATATTTTAGAATTCTATGTATTATAAGTATTTCAATGCTATTATTGAAATGAAGTGAAGTCATTTTTAACCTAATCACTGGCATTTCATATGTTTGTTACACAGTTACAGCTAAAGACATATACCAATCGTTATGAAATTCAAGAATACAGTTTTTTTTTTTTGTAATTAGATAGATTAGTACAAGGTTTTTTCTTTTACATTTTAAAATGTGGCCAGTCAAAACATTACTGCAAAGTTTCAAAGCAACAGACTTGTGTGTTCTGAATAGGAATACAATGCTCATTCATAAGTATCAAATATAATCATGTAAACAAAGCAGACATAAAAATAAAACTTCAGTTAAAAAGACTTCCTCAGTTATAACTGTTTTATGCTTTCATTGATGCAACTGAAAACCTTTTTGAAATTCATAGAGTTATAAAAATATAAAGTAAATTATTTATGTTGTTTTGTTTCCTATAAAATTTCACATAATTTTATGAAACTTATATGATCCTAAAATTAGAGAAATATTTGTAAACAATTATTGGATCATATTTGTTTCCAACAAGGAGTGTGGCTTACTGTACACCAAATCCTAGTAATTTTAGATTAACATGAATGTATGTGTTTGTTGTATACTATGTCAAGATTCTCAAGTCAATAGAAGATATTTTGAATATTTATGTGATAATGGATAAGAGTTTAATTAACTGTAATTATTGTTAAAAAAAAAAGAAGGAATTTCCAATTTGTGATCTTTACTTCATCTGTATTAATTTCATATGGAAGTGATTGGCCTAATAACTAAATTACAACAGTCTTGTTATTTTATATCACCAAAATAAAATAAAAACTTAAAGTTCAATAATGTAATTAATTAAAATCAATATAAAGAAACAAGTTGAAATATATTTTAGTTATAAAATAAAGTTTTACTGCTACTTTTAATTACTGATAGAAAGGACATGTATTTAAACTCATTGCTGAGTTAATAAATTGAATCAAATATCCACCAAAAGTGTCTAAAATAAAAGCTAAATCTTAATTAATTAGGAAATCTTCAATTGTGTCTAAGGTCATTAGGGAATTTACAATTGGTCATCTCACACCATTTACTAATCTTAGGGCTCGGTAGATTTGTTTCATTGAAAATTAATAGGTAACGTGAAGTTTTTTAAAAATAAATCAAAATAAATCCTCGGTTCCAATGAAGTGTTGAATTTTGTGTTAAACAAATGAAAAATTTTCATATCTAAATTCAATAGTAATACTACTATTAACTATAGACATATTCTTACATAATCATGTATTACTTTTAATATATGATGAGCTGTATAAAGTACCAGGATTTTTTCTATTTTTAATTACATATAAATGAATTTCAAATAAATATGCAAAATTATAAAAATATTAGAAAAGTTGCTACTTTTCTCAGTCATGTGCTTCTAAAAATGCAGAAGAAATCCAGTTTGGTTGGATCTGACTTCATATATAAGAATCACGACCCTGAGAACATTTTAATTTTTTTCCCCTCTTTTTCAAAATTGGTAAGCTTTAAGCTTCCTGGCGCCCTTAGCTGAGCAAATTCTGAACTTCTTTATGCTTAAAGTCAATTAAATTCACAAAACACTTTTTATTTATATTATTACAAGATAGATCATTACAAACCAAAGTATCACACAAATATTTGTTCCTTATTAAAATCTATAATGAATTGACTATTACCTACATCTACAACAAACATACACATAACCACACTTGCATTAAGGCATTGTCTTTACTGCAAAATATTTAAGATCAATATTAAAACCTGATAATACAGGCCTATTATCACAGATCAATGAGTTTAGCTTCACGCACTATGTTTGTTGTACACTCACTGAAAGTTTGTATATGACTATGGAATGAAGATTTCACAAGCGTCTGTGTAGTTTGTGGTTTCTTCTCTTGAATATCTCTGACTATTCCTTGGTTACGAGGGTACATCAGTAATGGATCCTGTAAAGCAAACATTCTTCTATAACAAAATTAATTTCAACACATTAAAATTGTCTTTAATCTGAAAAAAAATTAGCCAAAGCTATGGCCAACTGATGTGCAGAAGACATGAGTCAATTGGATTGGTGGAGGGGAATTTGCTGCCTGACCTTTGATAATATGTATTACTGTACACATTATTTTATTGTACATACCAATTTAAAAACATTTGCTACAATTGATTTCTCTATATACACAATGGTAGGTGAAAATGATAAGAGAAAGGTTGGTGGAAGCAAAGTTACTACATAGGCAATCACTAGAAATAATATACCTGTGACACCTCCTGATGTAATTGAACCCTACTATGCTACATTGCAAATGTGTTTAGGTTTATGAAACAAGAAGCAAGGTTTATTGTACTACAAGCAAACTTTGAATACACACCCTTGCATAATTTATTGTATTCTTTTCCTACCTAAGGGCCTCAAACACAAAAACAGTAAACGAAAAATTGAAATAATTGTCTAATTAAAAGTATGCATTTGTACTTTTTGTAAATTTGTTTGATTTATTATCAATTTAAAGCGCACTTTCTATGACATAATAGAATACAAATTGTATATGAAATTATAAATGAACCAATACAAAACAGGTATTTATGTTTTTGACATTAACTTTCTTAAAGCTGTCAAGGACTGAAGGGTTTTTAATAAAATATAATTATAGTTTGCACAGTTTAGAAACAGTTAACAATCAAAGCAAAACATATAATTTATTTGTTGAATATCTTTTTATAACAGTTTACTATTGTAATTTTACTATTCGACATATTTCTTTATAGCAGTGGTAGTAGTATAATATACTACATATATTATACAGAACTTCTCCATCAATCAATCTCTTCCTCTCTCAAGCACCTGATAGGTCAGACTACACCTCACATACTGTATAAACTTCTAATATCAATAAAATATTCTGCATTCAGCTGATATGTTGAACTAGGACACAAATTTCTTTTATGTTTTGTGTTTATCCATTTGTTTGATGACCTCGAGCTTGGCATTAATCTATGTAGATCACGAAATACACACAAGCTGTTTATAAGTTATTGTATATCGGTATTCTAGATAAGAAGGAATTACAGTAGGGCCCCGATTATCCGAGCTAATGTGGACCAGAGGTCACTCTGATAACACGGGCAGACAGACTGGCAAACGAGATCGTCTTCTGCCGCCATTTAAATCAATGGTAGAGTGTGCGTTTTCGGCCGCCGGTCTGTGTTACGGGCGTTACAAAGACGTTTTGGAGTTGATACAGTAATAAATAAAGACGTAAAATTGAATTAAAATATTGAGTTCACTTTATTACGAAACCCACAGTACTGCACTGTACTAAATATTACGTTTATAATATAAAAAATACTGAAATATGCTGTACTGAACAGCAAATAAAAATACAGTTTTGTAAATTAAAATTCTAGTGTACAAATCTAAAACAAGGTCAATGGTGAATATGAAAATACACTTAAAAAGAGCTACAGTATTGAAAACTGTTTTGTACTAGTACTTTACCAAGGAAAATTTAATTTTAAAACTAAGCTTACTTCTTGAAAAAGTTCATCAGAGTTTTCTGCTTTTCTGAACTGGCCCGCTTCTTTGCAGCACAGTAAAATAGCGAGTAAAATGACCGAGCGGTCACCCCACTCCACTAGCTCGTTACGGTACTGTACAATGTACAAACACTTGGTTAAACCAGAACTCGGTTAGTCGGGGCCCTACTGTACATAAATTCTGTTTCAAATAACAGTCATCTTCAAATTTTGTGACCATTTTTGAAATAATATTCAATTAAGTATTTATACTTTGTTTCAATAAAATTCACATTGCTAATTTTCCTTATTTTGAGGTTATGTTTTTAACAATTTTGTTTTTTAGTAATAACTCTCTTATCTTTTATCATATAAAACACATTTAGGCCAAAATATTAGATTTTAAAGTTGGACAAAATTACCATGTATGACATGTGAATTAAAAATTTACCTCAAAAATGATAATTGTTTGAAATTTGAATATGGTTGTAATTCTGAAATGTATTAACCAATTTTGGCAATTTTTCAAAATTACTACAGTTAAGCAACATCATTTCAAAATGTGACCTCTAGAGTTTTAAGTAGTATATAAATAAATAAGTTATGTTGTTACATAATTCTAATGGTTAGAAACAAGGAACATTGTCTTGGGATGTTAGGAGTTTTCAAAAGGGAGATCATAATAGCTAGATTTTCTATAACAGAAATTTGTTCTAATTGAGAACAGATAAATGTCACAGGTACTTAAATAAAACAGTTAAACAATGTTCTTTTACCTTTCCTGTCATTTTACTAATTTTTTTCTGCAAGATGATCATCTGTGATCTCCAATATTCATAACTAAAACAAAATACAACAAATTGGTTATAAAACACACTACTATATTTATCCTTACTTGATTTGTATCTGCATGTTTTAAAAAGTATAAATTATCAAATAACTATTTTAGATATTTTATAGAATCATATTGCGAATGATGAACTCTAACATGCCCAGGTGTTAAATAACATAAAAAACACTTCACTTTTTTAGATAAATATTTTACTTTTTCACATATACAAAGTAAATTGTATATAAAACAAATATGTCTGAAGTATATTCATGGTCTTTCAGAGCAGATGATTTTTAATAAAAAAATACTTCTACATTCTCAAATTGAGTGAGGTGAAAGCACCATTACAGAAACTGATGCTCAAATATTGTTATAAATTTCTGACATACCCATTATTCTGAACCAAAGGCTTAGTCTAAAATATTTGTCACAAACTCAGCCAAAAGTATATTCTGGACTAAATAGGTTGAAGAATTTCAGTAACATATTAGCGACATGTGAACGTTTATGACTAAAACCAATACGTATAATAATTACAGTTTGTGAATAAAACAAATTGAAAAATCTGAGTAAATATTATTATTGAACTGAACACTCTCTTAGATCGCATTTGTTTTTGTACGATTTTATAGCTGAAATAGAGCTAATACTTAAAATTTTATAAAATAAAAAAAACAATTTTTTTTCCCTAATTTTAATTTAGTTACTATTGTTACACAATAAAAGAACAATGTGTATAGAACAACTTCAATATAACCAAATTGCACTGAACACTCCCTTAGATCTTATTTTTGTGTAAGATTATAGTTGAAAGCTAATACTTAAAATTTTATAAAATTAAACTTAAAAAAATATATTTACTTCCTAACTTTAATTCAGTTACTACAGTTATACAATAAAAGAACAATATGTATAGATCAACTTCGATATAACCAAATATCATAAACTATCAAAAATTAGCGTTAAAATATGGAATTGTTCATTGTCGACCGTTGCCCGACATACGATTGGAACGAGAAAACTAAGATGTCGCCCGACAGCCGACATGAGAGTTGTAAGAGTTAATGCATAATTAGGAGCCTAAAAAGCCTTTTGATATAGACTTTGTGTATAACACATTTTTGGTTGAAAAGATCCAATAGCATTTATGGTGTTTCGCTCAGATATTTGACACTTCATTTATTTTTTCAGACATTGACATTGCATGCTCTAGTCATTACTTTGGTAACACATAAAATACTTTTAAATATAATAATAATTCAGTTAACAGTATACAAATCTAACAATAATAAAACAATTACAATGTGAAAAACACATATAATAAAATATTCTATATAACAAACTTTAAATATTCTAATATTCCTAACACATTATAAAATTGCTAGGGTTTTATCAATAACAATATTAAAATTTTAAAATATAACAAAATAAATATTTATGATTTTTAACTAAGTATATATCATACATACTTTGAAAGCAGACCATGTTGAGTAATTATTATTTACATTGGCAACAAAATTCAAAAGCAGTAAGTAGAAAATAATAGGAACGTTAAATTCTGTCCCGTGTAAAATGAACATAATAACCGTTTAAAAGGCCTAATATTTAAGACCAAATTTCTGAGTATATTGTTGTACAGTGCGGAAACATAAACAGTGAATCAAAGGCAAAAGTAGAAATTATTGCGTGTAAAAACATAGCAAAAGTGAAGAACATAATATTCTCCCTTAGTAAAGCAGTTTTTAAAACTGTTCCTTATCTGTAATAGTCTTTAAAAGTTATGTGTAAAGTCCAAGGTCAATATTTCTCTGTCTCTCTCTCACACATCTCTATGGCAGACTACCTTAGAATGCAAAATCCTGTTTGAACTTCAGCTAGTCTCTGATCTGCTGTTTAAAGATAAACTACTAGAGGATGTGAGATCAAAATGAAAAAGTGCTTGTTTATAAAAAAATATAAAATTGATCCGTAAATGACTTGAAGTGAGCATTGGTATATTCGAGTGAGTTAATTTAATTTAAAATGTCTTTTTTAACATATTATCCCACGAACTGGAGAATTTTAATAATTAGTTATATCAAATAAAACACAATATTTCTTTTGTAAAATTCTATAATTTATTTGGTCTAGCCGACCATGGTTTCGCCAGTTACGGCATTGACGAGGCTCTTACAAGACTAAATACAAAGCACAACATAACTATTATAAAAGGTAGGAAAATCCCGTTAACAAACAAAGCACAAAGACCCAGGGGAAAACCCCACAGGTCATTCACACAGGTATTAACCAACCTTGAATAGAGGTTGAAGTAAAGGAGAAAATGACAAAAATTCCGTTTGGTCATTTAAAACTAGATTATCATCATTACACAAAAGTCTCTTAATTTCTAAAATTTCCAAAACATTTAATTTTCTACTTTTTACGTTAACATGTAAAATTTCAAAATTAACATTAGAATAAAAATCTGTCAATGCATGATTTTTTAAATGGTTAGAAAAACTAGAATCATTATAACCTAACCGCCAACTCCTTTCATGCTCACCTAACCTACACTTAAAACTACGGCCTGTTTGGCCAACATAAGCAGCATTACAAATACTACATGTCAGTTTGTACACACCACTTTTTTGCATTTTTTCTATATTATCTTTGGAATTTACCAACATCTTTCCTAAATTTTGTTTACAATAATAAGCTGGTTTACAGTGTTTTTTCTTTTCTAAAACTTTACCAACTGCATGGCTAACTTTACCAAAATAGTTAATTCTACGCCACTTTTGTGTGGAATTATTAGAATTGACTATTGGGAAAATAAAGGATTTAGCCTTATTTTTTAATTTTCTTTTTAACATTTTATCAATGAGATTAACCTCATAACCATTATTAATGGCTATTTGTTTAATACATACAAGCTCAGTATAAAAATCATCATTAGACATAGGAATATTAATGAGGCGATACAACATACTATGAAAAGCAGCCAATTTATGATTATAAGGATGTTGTGATGTAACATGTATAATGTTGTCACTAAACGTAGGTTTCCTAAAAATGCTGAAATTATGCCTACCATCAATGATTTTAATTGTAAGATCTAAAAACTTAATTTGATTATTCTGTCCTACTTCCATAGTAAATTGTATCGCCGAGTTAATAGAATTTAAATACTTTAAAAAACACTCAAGTTGGCGGTCAGTACCTTCAAATAAACATAAAACATCATCTACATATCTATACCAATAATTAATACAATGCTTAAACTGGTTATTACTATCAAAAACTATAGATTCAAAAGTATCCATAAAAATCTCAGCTAACAACGGAGATAACGGAGATCCCATTGCTAACCCATCAACTTGTGCAAAAAACTTATTTTGAAATTGAAAATAATTTTGTTTAATACATACTTCAATTATATTCATCAATTCTATAGAAATACAAGGATCAACTTTAGCTCGATCTAACAAAGATTGCACACCAGTCAAACAGTCATTGACCGGAATACTAGTAAATAAACTTTTTACATCAAATGACACAATTTTGGCGTTAAGGGAGGCTTTGACATCTTTAATCTTATCCACCAAATCCAAAGAATTTTTTAAACCAAATTTAGGTTGGAACCTAGAAATGTTTTTTAGAAATGTGTTGGCAAATTTAGCTACATTGTATGAAGGTGACTGTACAAAGGAAACTACAGGGCGGATGGGAATATCCGGTTTGTGTAGTTTCATAAGGCCATATAATCTAGGAGCCAGACTATTCATCACAGGTAAAGTTTTAACATGAGCCTGACTAAAAATGCAATTATTTTGTGCTAACATAGATTTAACAATATTACTATTTTTCTTTGTTGGGTCCTTTTTTAACTCCACAAAAGAATTGGTTTTTAATAAATCTTGAACTTTACTGCTATAGACCTCTAAAGGTAAAACCACAATGGAATTACCCTTATCTGCTTTAGTAATAACTAGATTATTATCCAATAGCTTAGACTTTATGTTCTTAATGACAAAGTTTTCATTATTATTAAATTTGTTATTACTGCAAGATATAAATTCTTCTTTTATTAAATTAGCACACATGTATTTAGTATTAATATCTTTAACTATAGCCAATTCTGAATCTAAAGCCAGGCTTTCAAAGTTAGAAGCTCCCGGTTTTGATCTAGGAGCGTATTTAAAACCTTTAGATAATAATTGCATTTCACTACTATTAAATTTAACATCTGACAAATTGACTAACCTATCATAAAATTTAGGATCTGGGATGTCCTTTAACTTAACATTCTTTAGGACATCCTTGGTTTTATCAACCTTAAGTTGTTCAATAACTAATCTATCCAATTTATTTTTTTGTTTAACATATTTAAGATGGATGAACTCATTGACATAATCACAAATATACATATCAAGTAAATCAAATTCTAATGAATGTAACCTAAAACTAAGTTCACTGTGCACAACTTTTAAATGTTCACAAACGTTGTCCCTGATTCCATACCACTTCTTAAGTTCATAATTTAACCAAGACTTTTCCGCACTACGTTTTGCCACTTTCCCCCCATCACTAAAAGTTTTAAAATTTACACAAACAAATTTAGGGACTACCTTTCTCTTTATACACTGCGAAACAAACCACAGATGTTGAGACGACAATGCTTTTTTCTTCTTTAATCTCTTAAACAGAACGGTCAAACGAGCTGTACTATCAGTCATCAGTGTAAACAATATAAAAGAAGCTAGTTAAGGGTAATTCCATTGTGGTTTTACCTTTAGAGGTCTATAGCAGTAAAGTTCAAGATTTATTAAAAACCAATTCTTTTGTGGAGTTAAAAAAGGACCCAACAAAGAAAAATAGTAATATTGTTAAATCTATGTTAGCACAAAATAATTGCATTTTTAGTCAGGCTCATGTTAAAACTTTACCTGTGATGAATAGTCTGGCTCCTAGATTATATGGCCTTATGAAACTACACAAACCGGATATTCCCATCCGCCCTGTAGTTTCCTTTGTACAGTCACCTTCATACAATGTAGCTAAATTTGCCAACACATTTCTAAAAAACATTTCTAGGTTCCAACCTAAATTTGGTTTAAAAAATTCTTTGGATTTGGTGGATAAGATTAAAGATGTCAAAGCCTCCCTTAACGCCAAAATTGTGTCATTTGATGTAAAAAGTTTATTTACTAGTATTCCGGTCAATGACTGTTTGACTGGTGTGCAATCTTTGTTAGATCGAGCTAAAGTTGATCCTTGTATTTCTATAGAATTGATGAATATAATTGAAGTATGTATTAAACAAAATTATTTTCAATTTCAAAATAAGTTTTTTGCACAAGTTGATGGGTTAGCAATGGGATCTCCGTTATCTCCGTTGTTAGCTGAGATTTTTATGGATACTTTTGAATCTATAGTTTTTGATAGTAATAACCAGTTTAAGCATTGTATTAATTATTGGTATAGATATGTAGATGATGTTTTATGTTTATTTGAAGGTACTGACCGCCAACTTGAGTGTTTTTTAAAGTATTTAAATTCTATTAACTCGGCGATACAATTTACTATGGAAGTAGGACAGAATAATCAAATTAATTTTTTAGATCTTACAATTAAAATCATTGATGGTAGGCATAATTTCAGCATTTGTAGGAAACCTACGTTTAGTGACAACATTATACATGTTACATCACAACATCCTTATAATCATAAATTGGCTGCTTTTCATAGTATGTTGTATCGCCTCATTAATATTCCTATGTCTAATGATGATTTTTATACTGAGCTTGTATGTATTAAACAAATAGCCATTAATAATGGTTATGAGGTTAATCTCATTGATAAAATGTTAAAAAGAAAATTAAAAAATAAGGCTAAATCCTTTATTTTCCCAATAGTCAATTCTAATAATTCCACACAAAAGTGGCGTAGAATTAACTATTTTGGTAAAGTTAGCCATGCAGTTGGTAAAGTTTTAGAAAAGAAAAAACACTGTAAACCAGCTTATTATTGTAAACAAAATTTAGGAAAGATGTTGGTAAATTCCAAAGATAATATAGAAAAAATGCAAAAAAGTGGTGTGTACAAACTGACATGTAGTATTTGTAATGCTGCTTATGTTGGCCAAACAGGCCGTAGTTTTAAGTGTAGGTTAGGTGAGCATGAAAGGAGTTGGCGGTTAGGTTATAATGATTCTAGTTTTTCTAACCATTTAAAAAATCATGCATTGACAGATTTTTATTCTAATGTTAATTTTGAAATTTTACATGTTAACGTAAAAAGTAGAAAATTAAATGTTTTGGAAATTTTAGAAATTAAGAGACTTTTGTGTAATGATGATAATCTAGTTTTAAATGACCAAACGGAATTTTTGTCATTTTCTCCTTTACTTCAACCTCTATTCAAGGTTGGTTAATACCTGTGTGAATGACCTGTGGGGTTTTCCCCTGGGTCTTTGTGCTTTGTTTGTTAACGGGATTTTCCTACCTTTTATAATAGTTATGTTGTGCTTTGTATTTAGTCTTGTAAGAGCCTCGTCAATGCCGTAACTGGCGAAACCATGGTCGGCTAGACCAAATAAATTATAGAATTTTACAAAAGAAATATTGTGTTTTATTTGTTAAAATGGAATTCTATCAAGTACCGTCGGTCATCAGTGTAAACAATTAGTTATATGTCTGACTAAATGATAGACCGGTCAATTTGCGATCAGCTTAACCCTAACAAATGTGTATTTTAAAATGTGTTTCGTGTTGTGTGTTTTTTTGTGAATCATGTTTTGTGTTGTGACTTTTAATTGTTTTGACGACCTTACGTAAGGATATTCCCATACGATCTGAAGATGGGTACTTAGATACCTGAAACCGCGGTAATCACCTAGTGATACATTGGATTGGACATAAGACAAATCAGGTGCTGTGTCTATATCTAGTTGTTAAAAATGTCTCTTAATTTCAAATTTTCATTCTTGAAGCAAATTCAAAAAATCTCTAAAGAATTCATAGTAATTAACAAAATATCTACTGCCTAATAGTTTTTAATAAACCAGATTTAAAAAAAATCAAAATTATATACTAGCTATGATCAAATTTGAGATTCTAAATGATTTTAGAAGTTAATAATCATTTCAATAAATTTTGTTAAACATTGGTATTGTAACTAATTTTAATTAAAACACGTGCTCATGAGCACTTTGTCTGAATCTATCAAGATCTGTTTAATCGAGAATTCTATTTCAACTTATACATCTTTAATTTACTCTAATTAAAATTTTATTCTTTACAAAATTTATTTCTCGATTGTTCACTTATGCATTTCATAATTATTAAAATTTATAATGAAAACTCATTTTATTGAATAAGCTAACTTTGAGATTCAAACATTTTGTGTTTGTTTAATGATAACCAAATTTTACTTTTCACAGTTTTCATTGATTTCAAGTATGTGCTTGGAATAATTTAAAGGTGGTCAATTCAATCATTTGCGTTCAAAAACAGAAGCAACCATTTATATTAAACGTACAACAAAAGGCATTTATAAACAAACGTATAATTAAAAAATATGTTAGATAAGTATGACTAAAATTATATATATGCAAATATAATTTTTAAACATTAAAAGAGTGGAGCTAAATTTTAAGCCTTAAATTTTAAGGGAATAAGGTCAAATTAAAAACAAAAATAGTTTGAAAAAGTAAATTTAAATGATAAATAAATTTTTAAACAGAAACAAAATAAATAATTATAATATAATAGTCTAAAGAATTGTCAACAAGGTGTTTATGACTGAGGAAATTGCAATGGACAGAGAAATGGTTGGGCACAGTTATCTGGGGGGGGGGGGGTTCAGAAAGTTTAGTAACCTGTTACTGTTTTATTATTTTTACTATTTTTATTTGCTAATATATTTCCCATATACGATTATATGACACTAATATTATACGTTTCAATTGTTTGATAGATATAAGTTTCAGCATTGGGGAAACAGCTAAAAAGGCCATAACATTACAACCCATCATTTTAAACTAGCTTAAATTCATCAATTACATCCAGAATCAATGAGATGTAATTACTATTATACACTAATGAGGATTATACACTGTACTAAAATCTGTCCTAGTAATCTATAAAATAAAATAATCTTACGTTGCTTTTTTAATAGTTGATACCCAGTGAAGAACTAATTCTTCTGTTCTAGCAGAAAACATATGTTTCTTGTCAGGATCGTCACTAAAAGTGAGAGAAAATGCAAATGGAACTCCTGTCGACAATTCTTTCTGAACGTGTGCATTTTCCAGCACAAACAATCCCGCAGGCTGAAACAAATAGTAATCATTAAAAATAATTTCATTTTTCATATATATAATAAACGCAAGTTAAATCACAATTTGTTGGAAATGACTTGAATAAGCCATATCTGTATCGTAAGCGTAATATTAAGGTATCAATTTGATGACTGTAAAAGTATTTTATAGTATTGATAAATACCATATACCTAAATGACAAATAACATTATTTCTTAATCATAATAAATAAACTTTATTAAGTAGTAAAGTTAGGACCATAAATTCTCAACATCAAAACAAAATATCTTTTAAATTGTAAACACAAATTACAAAATAAATTATTTGATATACTATTATCAAAATTAAAATACAACAATAATAAAAACACATAAAATGAGAATACATTGAAATAATTCCAAAAAATATTATTCCTCTAATCTTCACAACATATAATAATAAACCGATCCATACATACATACTCACACACACCATATACAAACATATCTGTTAATAATAATAGTAATAATAAGTCATAAAATAAACTTATTTATAAATATAAAGTTAAATGTACACAATCGTATACTCAATACATTCACTTACACTTCAAAATAATAAAAATTTACGATCACAAGAAAATACTAAATACGATCATAAAAGCCAACATCCTAAAACCTTTTTTAACCAGGAACGACCATAGAATCTTACAATATTTTCTGATAACAAGTTCTAAAGCCTGAAAACTCTCATGGTAAATGATTTATTAAACATGATGGTTCTATGCTAGTATAAGTAATAATAACAACCTCTGTCGAGTGTTAATGGAATTAACACAAGCTAAAATCAAACCTTTCTACCAGATAGTATAACAGAATGCAATAGCAATAAAATATATTTCCATAAAAGTTAAGTAAAAAAAAAAAAAATTGAAATTTATTTTGTTTATAATATTTGTAACATGACTATCAAGTTTTAAGTCAAAAAGAAACTTAAACAATTTTAATTTTGAGCATGCTGAAGTTATAGCTAGTTTCACAGTCATATAATTACAGTGTCAAAACAATTAAAATATGGACAAAATTAAAGTTTTCACAAGCATTAAACGGCAAAAACTCTTCTGCTTTTTTGGAATAGATCCTCTTCCATCTTTCTTATCAGAAAGTATTTGGGGGCTGGGGGCATATATTTTATATTCATTGGTAGGAGGATGATGACAAAAGGTTTTTTGCCTTAGAAAAAATATCAACATGTGTAAAAACTTTCTTATAGTTGCCATTAACATAACTGTCTAGTTTAGAATATTGTTAATAGGTAGTTCGTGATGTTTAACTTTAAACAAATAAGGAAAATCATTGGCATTTATTGTAAGCTTTGGTAGACTACATAGATGGATTTTATTTACAAGTAATTAATATAAGTAGAATTAAGATAATCCATTTACCAATTTTAACTATTTTTTAACTTTGTTAACTTGTAAAAAATGTTATGGAACAAAAAGAAAAATACAAATTTAAAAAGTTTATTTGTTACGACAAAGAAGTCTTGTTGCTGTGTCAAGTATAAGGATATTGTACATGAGTCAACTAAGCTTGCCTACATGAGTCATGCAACAAGGTTTCCTTTAGGCCTTGATTAATGGTGTTTATAAATACTCTAATCTTGTTACTTGACACAGCTCTAATCAGTGCAATTACAAACAATCTTGCCATATGGTAACTAAACATATGACCGCTAAATTAAAATTAAATTAAAAAAATTGTAGTCAATGTACAATTAAACATCATTCAGTGACTTTTTAAATAATAATTTCCACCTGTATAGTTTTTTTTTCCTGGGACTGACTGTTGTACAGCCCAAATGAGTAATGATTTTGATCAATTTTGGTATATGGGGATATTTGGGGCAAATCTCAAGACATATATTTTGATTCACTAAATAACAAAAAATTTTGGTGTTATTTGTTAACGCAAAATTTTTATTTTCTCAAAATCGGGTTTAGTGACCTAAACTAAATGTATTTGTCATCATCTTTCCAAAAATTCAGGTTCGTGATTTAAATACCAAAGAAATTTACATCATAACATGTCAGCATATCGGCTGCACGATGAGTCAAATTATGACTCATGATTACTCATACAATGACAAATTTCAAACCTCACATTGTAAAATCAATGTAATGTAAAATAAAATAAAAATGATTTACTCTCATGTATTGTTATATACCTAGTTCACAAATCTTTATTAAGCCTTATACAGTATTGCCAATTGGCCGAATACAAAATTGAAAGAATTATTCCCAACCTGCTTTTCTATTCTTCCCAGATCATTGATTTTGAAGTAGAAGAGAAGATTACATTTTAATTTAAACCAGCGTTCCTTAAAACCTATAAACAGAAAAACAGTATATTTTAGTTCATAGGTTTTATAACAGATTTTTTTCTGTAGGTAGTTACAAATTTTCAGTTTATTAACTTTTTAATACAGTATTTCAAATTTCTTCAAATCCAACAGACACTCAAATTTACTTTACAGGGGACATAGAGGACAAGTTATCGACTTTTATCACTCTTATTCTTTCTGTCACAAACTGTTTTCTTCATCCCTTTATCTTATCACAATTGTGTGAAATATCAATTGCGGCTAAAACTGTATTTTGTTCTTTCTCGCCATATAGGATAGGTATACATATTTGGAGAGAAAAATCAATTATTAAGAATAATATATCTTTTTTTTTGTTCCTCTGATTAATATTTAATTTGTATTTTTTAAAGTTAGTATATTTTTATTTTTCTACTTTGCATAATATGTTAAAAAAAACTAATTGCTTCCAGTTAAGAATTTAACATTTATAAATTTTTTACCAAGCTAGTATTATTAATTAAATAATTATTTCAAGTGAAAAATACACGACCTGAACTGGGAATTGAACGCAGGACCTTTGGTTGGTTTTACGTTTGCTTCCCAGTATAGGCGTATACTCTTCACTTGACTTTGCTTTTGCTTTTGAGTTACGAAAGATCAATCACTTCAATAATGACATTGAAACCGACTTGTATACTCGGCTTGCAGTTTTTACTTATGTATTTAATTATATTAATTTATTGATTTTAACGCTTATACATTTTTTTACCAAGCTAGTATTATTAATTAAATAATTATTACAAAGTGAAAATACACGTCCTAAACTGGAAATTGATCCCACGACCTTGGCTTTACACACTAATGGTCTACCAACTGAGCTATCTTTGATCGATTCTCAGTATAAGGGTAACTAAAAAATTGGAGCAAAAGCAAAGTCAAGTGAGAAGTATATTTACAAAAAGGTAAGACATACTCTCCAAAGACACAATGTTAACTTATTGGTCGCCATCAATCTAAAAAAAAAAAAAAAAAAAATATTACTACTACTGTGGCGCTACTGCCTTCCGTAGGTCTCGCATCCTACAAATTCTTCCTCCATATATCAAACACAGTTCTGTTCTCCATCCTCCAGTCCAGTATTATTGCAGTACCAATTCTAACACAGTCCTCCTATCTTCGTCGAGATCTACCTGCTACTTCCTCTCTATTTTACCATTGAAGTAAAAATACATATTGGTTCAGGAAAAATCTCAAAAACTGTCTATAAAACTGTTATACAGGGCTTAGTAAAATTAATAATATGTTATATTAATAATTATTTATAGACGTGAGCGCACTTTATTTTTTATGTGTTTGGAAATTATTTGAATATAAAGTCAATAGGTAATTGTTTACTGTGACTGCAACCGGTCTTTTTGGCGATTAAAAAAAAAAAAAAAAAAAAAAAAAAATTTCTACATACCTTATTTATTAATAATAAAATAAGTTTTCAACATGGAGCTAACTTTTCACTGAAAAATCACAATTTCAAAACTACAGAATTCAATACATTTATAGATCACCGAAGTCATGCAACATTGAGCACAGTCAATACTTGAATGGGTGACCACTTGGCAACACACGTACAATGTAAAATTTCTTCTTTTTTTCCAAATTTATGCATAGGTCAGTAAGGTAAAACCTTACTTGACCTTGTAAGGTAAAAATTCGCATACAAACCTACTTTAATGTGTAATTCACTTCATGTACCTTAACCTAGAATAGTTGAAATTATGATTTTTCCTTACAAAAATTACCTCTGTGTTTAAAACTTATTTTATAAATAAGGTATGTAGAACATGATTTTTAAAAAAATCACCAAAAAGACAGGTTGCAGTCATAGTAAACATTTACCAGTCAATATAAAGATAATTTTATAAAAGTTGTCTAATTCTCTTAATACATATCTTATTTTGGAATTGAATTATAATTTTTTAACGTGAAATTAACTTTTTCACTAAAAAATTACAAATTGAAAAGTACCAAATTTACATATGCACAGTGTAATGGAAATTCGTAAGTTCAAAATGATTTTAAAACATTAACTTTTAAAGCTTATTTAAAAAAGTAATTATTTAACCTTGAAATTTCAACATAAAAATGAAAAAGAATATAATTTTGAATAGTTAGAATACTGTGTTAATCATTTTAACCTTTGAATACATTTTATCCATTGACAGACAAATATCAAGATTCACGTATCATATGACGGATCCGAATTACTGGTACACATGCATTATGAGTAGTTTTTATTAAAAAATATTTTCCGTATAGGCCTAATGTTGTTTATGTCATTTAGGCTTACAGGGATGTTAACGTTACGGATGAAATAAATGAAGACCAGAAACATGATTATTAATTAAAAATATTATTTAAAAAAAGTTACTTTTAAAATTTTCAGCGAGAAAGTTTATTTCTGCATTAAAATATGATATTATAATTTCAAAATAAGCTATGTAGTAAAAGAATTGGACATTATTTAAAAAATAATATTTATATTGAATAATTAAATAATTACTGTCTTTTTATTTAGTGAATTGTACTCTTTAAGACTACATTAAAAAAACTGGGTGTTACCATGGTCACAGCTGTTTTGAAAAACTACTAAGGGGAAAAACAATGGGTAATTAATTATGCATTGAAGCTCACCCTTTAAATTATTTACATGGTTTGTCATTAATCAGATATTTTTTAACAACGCAAAACAATTTTCAAGTGTAAAAATCCATTAATATTGAAGAAACTCATTAATCAGATATTTTTTAACAACACGAAACAATTTTTAAGTCTCAAAATCTATTAATAATAGGGTTAATATGGAGAGAAGTTGTCCGATCGATGTAAGTGTGAAATTTCGGCAATTCCTCTTTAAAATAACGTTTTTCCCATCATTTCGATACTTATTAAAGGCGCTTACAACATTTTATCTTTCACAATACATTATTTCTGTCAGAAATCAGCAATTAAAAATGGCTGATTTATGGCATTTATAGGTTATTTCAACAATGATTTCATAAATTAAAGTAAAATCTATCGATGTCTTTTTTTTTATTCTGTGCAAATAGTTCTGTTTTAAGAACTGTCAAAATAGAAATATAACCACACTTAATTAAAGAACTACAGGTCAAGGAAGAACATTATATATATATTTACCTTACTTGACCTATAGTTCTTTTACTAGGTTTGGGTTTCAGACTTAGTCATCCGGAATCTTATATCATAGAAGCATAGTAATATCAATGTGTAGAAGTTAATGAAGTGCGCATACACTCCACGAGTGAATTCAACATGGCTACACAATTGGATATCTTACAAATTTGTCAATTTCATAGATTGTTAAGTAAATAATTAATTGTGAGAGATAGAAAATCACTAGCTTTGTTCATTAAATTCTACTTGATTGAAAAAAATGATATTTTGAAACGGAATTACCAAGATTTCACAGTTAAATCGATCGGTCAACTTCTCTCCATATTTACCAATATTAGTTTGTGATTGCATTACCAGTCTATGTTTGAAAATTGTTTTGTGTTTAATTTTGTGTGGGTTTCTTTTGTATATGTACTCTTTTGTAAAACCTTATATAAGGACTAACAGCCAAAAACTACATTTAGTAAACAAACTTATTGAAGTAATTACATAAATTTTGAACTAGGATAAGCCTAAGACTAGATACTGATTTTAAGTTTTCTTACCTCCACTACCTTGATTGAAGTTTCCACTTGGGTATTTTCTATAATTAAGTCTACCTTCTAACACAGCTTCTCCTAAACTAATTTCAGCCAGTTCTTTATCATTGAAACGCATTTTTGATCAGTTTATGTATTTAAAACAATACACATTTCAACTGTCAAAATTTCGAAGTTAGTTTCATTCAATAAATCATTTAAAAAACTAACTTAACACAAACATAACCTTAAACTTCATAACAACTGACGTTTGAAAACAGCCTTTGTGTATTACTAAACTTAACTCCCACGTAATTAGTCTCTTACTCCTACACCTTTAAACCATAATGAATGTATCTGTCTGTATTTAATTTACAGAATTAAAACTATAGTCAAGGTCATATGAATAAACCACAAATGACTGCTAGACAATGACCACAACAAACCAGCTGTTTCATAAACAACAATACCAACCTTCCAAGGCACAAACTCAACTCATTTTCATTAGACTTGTCACTTCACTGAATTTTTAGGAGAAAGTAAATAAGTTGGTCAATACTTTAAGTTACAACATGACAAAAGGAAGTGAAACGTTCATTGTTGACTATTACACTTAAATAAGCATGACTGGCTTAATTGCTAATAGATCGTTTATTCGTTTCAATTATCATGATTTTATTCAACTATATTACTTTATGGTCGTATCATGGAATTTAAAACTTCTAATTATTGTGGTTATCTATGATTCAATAAAATTGATTAAGATAAAGATAAGATAATAAATTGAAACCTGCATACAGTCATTTCAAATAGTGAATTCAAGGAGATGTCGAACGATATTATAGCTTAATATTTCACAATACTATAGAATCTACATAGAAATTAAAATGAAATTTAGAAAAGTGAAGAATATTTTGATTCTACACTAATTGATTGTTTTGTTTGTTTGAATTACAGGAAACAACCCATGTTAAAAATGGTCGTAAAGCAGATAACGAATAATGTACCAAAGATAAAAATAAAGTAATAATAGGACTATAAGCAACATTTGCAATTGGTGGCGTTCTGAAAGCATCTGGACCTGATAAGGGTTTTATTAATCCATAACAAACTGCCAAAACAGAACGTTGAAGAGAGAAAAGCAAATATGTTGTCGACAGTGTAATCGACAAAGAAAGAGGACGATCAGATGGAGGGTCACAGAGACGAAGAATGGTAAAAATTAATCCAGAAATCAAAAGAAAAACAGGTAAACCTACTCTGAAAGCTGAAATAAGAAATGCAGCTTTTCTAGGAAGGTTACAAATGTGATATTCAGGTCGAGGAGTAGAAATTTCAGATAAAATAAATTCGGGCGTACTTAGGGACATCGACAACAACCAAACTACAATCAATGGAATCGTTATTGATGTATCTTTTTCAGATATTGCTGAAAAATGTATAACAACTAATATATAAATTGTAGCTGTACCCAATAAAACTTCAGTTCCTAAAAAAATCGGACAGTAACTATCCGGGAACGTCCATACACCGGTTGCTTCTGATAAAATTATGATTTCGTAAGGTGCTAAAAACATTAAAGTGGCGATATCGGTTAATGCGAGATGGAGATTTGCCGGTAATTTTCTAGTTTTTGATAAATATCCAGCTAAAATAGCGTTACTAAGACAACCTCCTCCACAAACAACGCCAATATAAGTCCATAACAACCATGCTGGTATTAAAGGCAGATCAACGGATAGTTTGTCAAGAAAAGATAGTAAAGTAGTGTTTTTATAATCAGTTTGAAGAGACATGTTTTTATTATAATATTTAACCTTGTAAAAAAATGTTTTTATGCATATATATAAATTGACATTACTTGCAACAACAGTAAAATATTAAGGCCAACATATTATTGTTTTTTAAATTCATTTTATATAAGAAAATCATATAACTTGCGTAGGCTTACTAGTACGTATAATAATAGTAAATTACGAAAACTTTTTAAAATTACAAACTTATCCTTCCATTTCAATAGTATTTAAGATAAAATACGATTGTTTTAATAGTCATATTCTCGATAAATAAATCGACAACTAAAAACACAAAATAAACTCTAATTACAAACACTGTTTTAAACTTTAACTGTTTTGAAATACAAACTACACAACTACCACACTAAAGCACTCTTTTCAAACTAACAGATAAATGCATTGAGGATGATCCGCCACACAAAAAAAAACCTCTCAAGTTCACATATGTTATCCATTAGGGGTCAAGGGAGCAGACCTTTCCAAAAACATCCGTTTCAGTTTCACATATTAATGTTCATAAATATACAAAATGTTTTTAGTTTCCGTTTTACACGAGGAGCAGTTAATTTTGAAGTCGAGGTCGGAACTCTAATATTTTCACACGGTGTTAAGCTATAGCCTACATATGTGTGTATTGCGTTTAGGCAAGTCAGAAAACGCTGTAAGTTCCGGGTAAACAACAATTTTACCACGGTTAAAGATCCGGCTCTACTGTCCTACTGTTCGTTTAAAATCCTGTACATCCCCTCTTATGTAATTTTGTTAAGTTTATTGTTTGGCATTTAATCTCTATTACAAAAATATTGCATAAACTTTCTTAATTTCATCTAAATTCGGAATTTTTGTAGAAATAGTGATCGATACATTATGTTTATGTCCAATTGGTTACATTTAAACAAAATTTAATCAAAAGCTTTAAAGCCTTTAAAGAAAATTGGAATTTTGTTTTTGGTTTTAAATATTGAAAGGGTGTTTGGTAGGCCTACCCTACATTTTAGTTATAATATTTCAAAATTTC
Organism: Aphrophora alni; assembly: GCA_963513935.1. Classification (NCBI taxonomy): domain Eukaryota; kingdom Metazoa; phylum Arthropoda; class Insecta; order Hemiptera; family Aphrophoridae; genus Aphrophora; species Aphrophora alni. Next base: position 107,982,782 of record OY740770.1, read on the forward strand.
TTTTTACTTATTCTATTCGTAATACATTCCTACATACAGTACGGTCCTTATGTTTGCCTTCTAAACTATTTCATAGGCAAGGAATTTCAAAAATTAACTTTTTGACTTATTTGACCCCAAAACAGATACAGTAACAATAGTCTAACTTTTTTGTATCTTAACTTTTGAGTTTTTTAACAATTGCACAAATTTGTTTTATTTGCGTTGGACGCTCCGTTTCGAGTTTTTTATTTTCATAACAAGAAAATTTAATTAAAATCGGTCAAGCCAATTTTTAGAAATTCAACACTAAACGACTGCGCTATATGTTCGTCTTTTTGTTCCTTATCCATAACTCCTGAAACGAAATTTTTAGGGAATGGCGAACAGTACAATTTATTTAATAAACAAAGGTTATGTTTGAGAAAAATGTATACAAAATAGTTCAGTCAATTTTGATAACCTTGGTTTTTTTGTTATTTTTGGTACAAAGAAATTTTTCTCAATTTTGATGAACATATCACGATACAATTGTTTACAAATATTGTGTATAAATTTTCATGAAAATCGGTGAATAAGTATTCGAGATACAGAACGGAGCATGTTCTCTCTGACAAAACTAATACTTTCAGTGAAAAAGGAATAATTAAAGGGGCTATTTTAAACGGAAACGACGACCCCTTCAAATAACCGCGACGCAACCCTTGCTTAGGTTAGACTGAGTGACAGTGTCTGGAAGGCGAAACCTATGTAAAAGTTTCAAATAATTAGATATCTTATTTTAACTCTTTAAGTAAATGAGTTTGATCAAATACAGAGAACTCGTTGTAATAAGACATATACTTACGTCATACAAAATAGTAGGTATATAGAGTGTGTCCTGAAATTTGTTTTAACATTAACTGGGAAGTTCATATATCAGCTCTCATTATCAAGCTATACTTAGAACACAATATTCTTGATAAATTATATACGGGCAAAAATTTTTTCATATAAACGTTTTTTATTTTTTGCTGTTGAATAAGATAGACATAAGAAAACTAGGTTTATATATTTTTAAATTGAGTAACCTTGAAAACATAGACCAAACAACGGTTTATTATTGTTTAAAAACCTCTTGGTAATTATCACTTTATAAAAAAGGGAAGTAAATAACATAAAATAAAGAGACTCCTAGCCCTCAAATACTCATATAGCATAATGATTCAAAACACAATAACCACATTTGTCCCTGGTATAAACAATCTTTCATGCATACATTTAGTATATTTCTTGACCTGTCCCAAGCTTTTGACTGTGTTATTTTTAAATTATTGTTTATTCAATAAGAAGTGTATGGAATTAGATGTTTACCAAACAGAAAACAAGTGGTTCAGGCTAGAAATGATTTATCTGATACAGTTGGCCTAAATTATAGAGTTCAACCAGGATCTATTTTGGATCCAATATTGTTCATTCTTAAAATAAATGATCTTATAGTATATAATTCAGTATGCTAATATGACTATAAGTCTAAAAGGCCACTTACTTTGTGATATTGAAGATAACACATTTATCCTAGTAAACAGTAAAATGATTGAAAGAATTTTTATGAAAATATTCTCAAAGTAAATTCATTGAAGATCAAATAATGTATTAACATTATTTAATGTTTTTCTTTAACTCACTTTAGTGCTTGTTTGTCATCAAATCTTGCAAGCTCACCTGTCATCAAAAAGTTGTTATTTTTATACATCTCTATATATTTCGATAAAATTTATCACAACTTGACTTCCTCATTATACAGGGTGTCTTGCAACCATACGAACAAACTTTGTCACGTTATTCAGCATGTCAAAAGAAACAAAAAATGTAATATAACATGTGTACTATGTCATTCCGTTTTCGGTCTATCTGTCTGTATGTGTTTTTTAAAAACCTTAATATTTTTGAAACTATTTGAGGGAAAATCATGATACTTGGTATGATTGTTACTGTAGGTGGTTTATAAATACCAATAAAATTTCGTTTTCATACAACTTTCCGTTTCAAGATGGTGACAGTTCAAAATATTCAAAGTTAAACAATTAGTAAACTACAAATTTTATCAAAAAATGTTGACACAAAAAATTTAGACAATTTTAAGACAAATAAAATGATGTACATAATTTATTCTTATTGACTGAAGTATAAGTAAGAAAATTACATTTGGGTTAACATGGTTAGTCTATAAAAACATCCATTAGAAAAGAACAAACAACAAAACAGCTGATAACAAGTAAAGTGGTGTCAACGTCTATTAAGTGATTTATTGAACAGAGGGTTATTCGATTTTTTATAATCGTTGCTCAAAATGGCGTCCTTGAACTTCGTTACATATATATATATAGGTGTGTGTGTGTTTACAGTTTTATTATTGTATTTCTATTTTTTTAGTGTTTTATGTTGATTTGAATTGGTTTGTCATAGAAGCCAAATCCTAGTTTTCTAAATGTGATTTGTGTGTGTATGTAGGTTGGACTGGTCGGTCACATTGTTTCTCTCCCATCGAGCTATATTGTTAAAAAGGTATAGAGTATTTCATCCCAAACAGGTTTTAACCTCGGGATGAAGTGACCCTTTGCTATTTTCTTGTAATACAGCAGGAAGTATTTTTTGTTATTATTATTATTATTAATATTATTGTTCATTATGTTATTATGAATTTTATTTTATATGTATTACATTTTATAATGTGAACAGTTGTCTATTTTATTATTAAGCATATAAGATTGTCAATTTTTTCCTGTTAAAATTATGTATAAAAGGGGGTCAAATAAATAAATTATTAAAGTTGTGAATTCCGAGTGGCTTGGTAATCCTAGGAAACCCTAGCTGGATCTACATCTTTTTTCATGTAGTCTTGGATTAGATCCCTTGTTTTTATCTTTCCTATCTTGAATAAATATTGTTCTTTTCCAACCCTGGCACTATTAGAGTATTCAAAGACTAGGGGTCTTTATTTATGCCCTTTTCTCCTCATTTTCATAAGGTGATGATGACTGAAAGATTTTTGTCTTTAAACAATAAGGAAATCAAAAATAAAGTTGTCAAAGTTAGAATTAAAAAAAAGCATTTGATGTGCTTAATATAATTTGGAACTCAAGGCTTATTCAATCAACACTAAATTGAGTATATTTAATACGAATGTAAAGTCTGTACTGAAGTAAAACTTAGAAAAAATGTCCAAAACCTTGTAAGTATTTGTAAATAAATTGTTATGAAGAGTTATACAGATTTTACGGCTAGTCTAGATTAAATCAAGAAACTATGGAAAGGTGTGAAACAACAGCCGATCGATATTAAAATATGAAAAAGTAAACATACTCCAAGAAGATCTGTTAGTGATATAGGAAGACTGGCTTTGGAGTGGAACCTGTGGTGGAGCTATGCCAGAAGGTCTCTCAGAATTACAAGGAGATGTACGATTTTAGAAGAGTTAAGTAGGTTGCTAAATATAGGATCAGATGGGAAATATTATTGAATATCTTTGTTCTGGAATGGAATTGATTGATTGATTTATTATCTTTATTAATTTAAGTTAGTAATTGGAGAACACAACAATGAAAATTAATACTAAATATAAAATATAAATAAATATAAAATTGATTTATTATCTTTATTAATTTAAGTTAGTAATTGGAGAACACAACAATGAAAATTAATACTAAATATAAAATTATTTACTTTTATTTTAAATTAGTGTACAAAAATAATGGCATTCTGTTGGCAGCCAAAGCTTACAATTTTTTTACATTATACAATTTTTCTTTCTCAAAATTTCATAAGTTAAATTTCGGAAACTATGAAAAATGTTCAATATTATTTACAAAATATTGCAGAGCATTTATCAAAATTTAATTGACTTTGAAGATATAAATCTTGGATGGAATATAATATGATTTTGGCATAGAGTCGTATGTAGTTTGAAGGATATACTATGATGACAGATCTTTTCTCCAAGCAGGTTTTCCTCTAAAACACAACAAACCAAATTTATATTAATGGTTATTACAGAGGGAATTTCACTGCTTATATATAATGAACTGAGTGAATTCATTTAGAAGAATTTGAAATTATTCTGAAATAAATAAATATACTAAAACATATTTTAATACTTAGCAAAGAGCCGATACATTGGTGTGACAAGTCTGTTTTTTATACAGGAACTTGTTTGCCAACCTATACTTTGGTATTAATAATATATGCAGTTTACAAAAATTGCACAGATTGAGTTATAATAATAATATTATTTTGCCTCATTAGTACCAAGCAGCAAAGCTACACTACACATCTCAGATATAATATTCATGTTTGCTAAAACTACAAGTACATACATTTTATGTACCCATCTATTCTACTGAAAATACAATATTGAATAAGCCTACATAAAATAAATACATTAAAATTTACTTTACGTACTTGACACTAGGACGTCTAAACTGAGGTACTCCTCTACTGAATAAAATGCATGTTCCATGAAATGGCGTTTAAGTGAACTCATGAAACCTTCTTAAGAATTTTTGTTTTTTTAAATGTTTAGAAAGGCTATTAAATAGTTTTAAGCCAGACTAGTACACACCAAGTTCTAAATGTTTTTTTTACTCTATACACAGGATATTGTAGTACCTTTTTTTCAAATGGTATATTCATGGAGGTGTTATTTTATTTTAAACATACTCTGGTTGGTTTTAAAAAACATTAATAATTCATATTATTTGTACATGGATAGGAGTGTTACAATGTTGAGTTTCTTAAAAAAAGGTTTACACAACTGATTAAAATTTAAATTAATCATTATTCTTGTAAGACATTTTTGAATAGAAACAAATTTCAAAGATTAAACAGAATTCCTCCAGAAGGCCACACTATATCTTAGCCTTAAACAGACATAGTCAAAATAAACAAATTTGATATCTTTAAAATCGTAACAATTGAAACCATATGGAGAGCAAAGGAAGCTGTTGATAAAGAATATGCAAGACTTGAAATGTGACATTTCCTATTTGAATTGTCATCCAAATTGATACCAAAAGATTTAACATCACTAGTGTTTTATATTTCTTCTTCACCTTGAAAACTAATCAAGTTTGCAATCGATTTTGTTATAAAATCTATTTATTTGGTTTTAACCTGATTTAATCTCAAATTTTTGTCATAAAGCAATCATAATATAGTCATTGCCAAAGTCGCAGAAACATTTAAGTCTGTACTACTTCGTTCAAATATCGTTAAAGTGGTATCATCAGCAAATAATACTGATATTGTAGAGCAAACATTTTGAGGTAAATCATTTACATAACTTAAAAAAAGTAAAGACCGTAAGATATAACTTTGTGACATACCACGAATTATTCACTCCCATGTAGACGGATAGGAGTCCATAGAACTGTCAGTATAACTACTTTCTGCTAAATAAATATGATTTTATCAAATTACATGATATAATTATATAAATATAATAATCCTCGTATCCCGTAATAGTTTAATTTCATCAACAAAATTGTGGTCAAGGCAATCAAAAATTTTTGATGGGTCATAAAAAAATAGATGCAATGTGAGTTTCCACATCAATAGAGTTTATGATGGTGTATAAAAATATAATAGATAGCAAAAGAGGTAGATAGATATACTCTTACACAATTCAAACTGGATTTTGTTTCCATGTTATCTTTTTCAAGAAATGAAATAATTTTAATCATAACTGATTTTCCATAGATTTGAGAAAAATTGAGAGTGAACTAGATCAATAATTGGTAATTTCTAGACCTTTTTTATAGAGAAGTTTAACCGTAGGGTATAGATAAGGAGGAATTACTGAAAAACAAAGGTTCTTTTGTGATTAAAGGTTCCTGAGTCATTTAAGTTATAGAATTTATATCATTCTTGTATATACAGGATGTTCCGTTAGTAAACTGCTACATATTAGGAAATGATACTGTGGGTCAGAATAAAGAAAAAAAATTATGAACAAAAATTTTTATTTTCCAGATATCGGCAATTTTTTTAAACAAAAACAAATTAATAATTTTAGAAAAGATATTGAGTTCAGATTTGCTATACACATTTTGTATGGTATGTTTTATAAGTATACCAAAAGTAAAGGTTTTATTTTTAATATTTTCAAAATGGCAGCTGTTCAAAATATTTAATATTCATTATCTCAAAAACCATTAACTTTACAAAAAATTACCAAATAAATATTGTCAGATATAATGTTTAATAATCTACACTATTGGGTAGAACTTAATTTAAACAATGAACTGTGAAACTAACCAATAACATTTCATACATGATTTGTAAGGATGATTTTAAATAATCAGATAGAGCCTACATATAAAGGAACTAGAATGTTATGTTGGTTATATAAGATGACTTCTTTGAGGCATAAAGCAATACGTAAATTGCTTTTAAAAACAGAGTTTAACCAAAATATATCAGTTGAAGTAAAGACTTATGAATGACAGAAGAATGTACTCAAATTAATTATATAAAATATATTGGGATGTCAGTACTACATGATGTTGAAGGCCTGTTTCAAGAAGTAAGAAATAAGTAAGTAGTTCTATTTAAGGCCTTCCTGATGACAAAGTTAGAATTATGGTAATAGGAACTTGATGTACTGACCACACACAGGCTAATGAAAAGTCATCTAGCAGCCCATGACCTATAACGAGCTGTTGTGCTAAGGATTTCTTAATTAATTAAGACCTTATAACTTAAACAACTAACTGGGTTATATAAAGATTACTTACAAGTGAGGGACTTTAAGTATATATAATGGTTGAGAAGTCATGGTTTGTTCTTCTTCAGGATTTATTCTCTTTGTCTTTTGAATCCAAACTTGCGTAGGCTGTAAAAGTCTATCCGGATCTCTTTCCGCCTGAACTAAACTTTTTACCGACACTTCCTCTTCTGATTTCAATGATGTTCTGCGAGCTTTTATACGTTCAGTATACTTTCTGTCTTCAAGCCTAAAATAAACAATTGTGTAATTAAGATTTTCAGTTCAAAAGATTTTAAACTGTGATAAAACTTTTCCAAAACATAATAGCTTTCTGGCATAAGGATATTAAAATAATTATTTGACAACATTAGAAAGAAGAAATTTTTTTTTTTAAATACAACATATTTATATGTTTGCAATTTCAAGATTACATGTTTAAAATGATTTTATTATAAATAAATTATAAACACTACTTTAGAAAGTAAAGGATTTCCCAAAATTTTGGTGAACAATGAGCATTGTTCAATGAACAATGAACCTAAATCAATATACCAAGTCTAAGAGAAAATTATGGTTTGCAAGTAAATTGGAAATATCATAATCAATCGGTGTAAAAACCAAAATGACCTAGCTGGACAATTTTTTTGGCATTTTCATGATTTTCAAATTAGTTGTTAATAAATTCTCTGATTAGCTGAGTGAAATGAATGTTAGAAATAGATTTGACAACTAGTCTCTTAATCCCCAATCAGAAATTTTGAAAATGGGTAGCATTTTTATATTGTTTCTTTGATTGTAAAAAGGGAGCAGTACACCTCAATTGACAAAGCAAACGATTATATCATCACAGTTTAGACTAGGTTACACATATGTTCGAGCCCGGCTGATGGCACTACCTTTTCTGTGTGTTACTTCCCATCATTAATTTAACAGGGATAAAGTAAGAAATTAAGCAAAAAAAGGGAAAAAATTTCAAAACCTTAGAGGCATTTCAATCCTATTTTTTAGTTTTTTTACCAATATTTCGATTATCTTTCAGTTATAATAAAAACAAAGATGGCATCATGTTCAACAATAAATTCAACATCTAGGGAAAGTACTGTGGTGGAGATTTTAATGAATTATCAGTTTTGGATTAATTTGAATTCAAAACAGTATGCTTTACAAAATGTCTATCTACAGTGATTTCTCAGATACCATTAATTTGTCTAATTTAGTTTATTATTGGTATCTACGGTGGGGGAGGGGGATTTTTAACTCCTATTTATACACTTAAACTATAATGTCATAGTTAAAAATTTAGGTGTACAGTTTATCATAAGAAAAAAAAATTGGATTCACTCAAAACTGACCCTAATAATTTTAATTGATTAAATGTATCTACAATCTTACGGAAAATACTTTGCTCGGTCTTTCCTCAAAAATGTCAGTTCAAGAATTATTGGTAAACCAAAAAACTGTCTATGGAGCTGTTATAAAGGCCTAATTTCTCAAAATCAGGTCTACTGATTTCTATCATATTTTTGTAAAATATAAAGAATGACATCTCAAACAAACAAGTACGCAAATTGCAAGTAAAAGAAAATTACTAGTGAAAACAAAATTAATGGAAACCAACTGTCCTTAGAGTCTTGATTTCAAACAATTTTTCTTGTTCCAATTTGATGCGAACAAAGCCAGTAGAAGCTTCAATTAAATATGAAAAACTAAGATGTTCTTTAGAGATAAATTGTTGATATGAACAAAGCAAGTAGAGGTTAAGTCAAGGAAGGTGAGAGAATTTTCCTCTGACTAGAGGCAATACTTTTAAACCAAATGTCAAAGATACAAATATTTTAATGTTTAGAGAAACTTTGTACATGGTTTGGTCTACTATTTATTTTGCCAGCTTCTTAGGGAAGGGATGTAAGCACCTGCCTGGAGGTGCCAGTGCCCCCCATAAATACACAAAGTAAAAAAGGTTGTTTTTATATTAAATTTTCTTAATAATTTCACTGTTTAAAGTCTTCAAATATTATAAACTGAAAGGAAGAAAATATTTAGCAATACCTGTATTGTTTAAGCATTTTATTAGCTTCCATTGCCTTTTGATGTGCTTCTTGCATCTCTTGTGTTTTACGAACTGAAGCCAGTGCCATTTCACAATTAAGTTTGTTCTTTTTATAACTATTTAGAACTTCCCGTTGATGTTCCTGAACAATAGGAAAATTTCATATTACAAAAACTTTAAAATATGAATAAATTAAATGAAGGTTATTATCTTATTCCAAAATGAAAGGAGTGTTATTAAGTTTTGAAATGTATGGAGAGGTGTCTAATGGGAGACACATGAGGCATTCTGTATGCAACCTATATTATATTTACATATATTGGAGTGCTATGTTCACATTTGATATCAGTTCCTACATACCTTGTCTCCATTATAAACTTTTAATGAAAACCAACAATTTCAAAATTTATTAACATATTTATAAAAATTAGAATATTCAAAAAATTTAGGACACTGTTTTTTGCCTTCATTTTGTTTTTAAATTAGAAATGGAATAATATTATTAGGCTACTATTATTATTATTATTATTATTATCATATAAATTTCATAATGAATACAAACCAGTTTTTTTCTCCTTTCTTCTTCTTCTTTTTCTTTTAACATTTGTTTTACTTTAATTTCTTCTAGTTCTTTATCCTTTTGCAGCTGCTGCTTAGTCTATAGATAAAATAAAAATAATAAAAACAAAAACAACCGGAAATCAATGTTAATGTCAATTTTTAGTTAAAAAGATAAAAAAGAGGTACAGTAATAATTATTTTTGAGTTTTTGTTTGAAAATAGGTATAACCTTACAGGCTAATAAAATAATAATTGTATAACATTAAATATTATATTGCTACAGCGTCTAGTGAGCAAAATAGCAGCAGTTAGTACCAAATATGGCCTTGATATCAACAGTCAAAAGACAAAATTCATGATGATCTCCAAACACCGAAACGACAATGCCCGAATATTTATCAATGATCAGCAGTTGGAACGAGTGGAGCACACAATGTACCTGGGAACAATAATAAATGGAGAGTGGGACATGACACAAGAGATTAAGTCACGCATATCCAGAGCAACAGCTGCCTTCAATAAAATGAACAAAGTTTTCAAGAGCCATGATGTTACCATTGAAACAAAAATGAGACTTTTGAGGTGTTACGTATTTTCTATTTTTCTGTATGGAGCAGAGTCATGGACAGTAAACAAGAGCATGATTAAAAGGATTGAAGCTTTTGAACTATGGTTGTACCGGAGAATGCTCAAAATATCATGGACAGAGCATGTAACAAATGAAGAAGTTCTAAGACGGATGAAGAAATCCAGAGAGATTTTGGACACCATTAAGATCCGTAAGCTACAATACTTAGGACACATCATGAGAAATGAGTCCAGATACTCTCTGCTGCAGCTCATCATGCAGGGAAAAATAGATGGAAGGAGAGGACCAGGAAGACGAAGAATATCCTGGTTGCATAACCTTAGGGAATGGACCGGAAAAACATCTGTTGAACTTTTCCGAATTGCTGTCAACAGAGTCAAACTTACCCTGCTGGTCGCCAACGTCCGAAACGGATAGCGCACTATAAGAAGAAGAAGAAATATTATATTGTTAATATAACATAGAATATATTATAATAATTATATAATAGCTGCTTCATTTTAATGAAAGAGGAAGTGTTACAATAAAGAACTATGAGATCGTACATGTACTACAACAAAGTAAACAACAACAAAACCTACCTTCCACTCTTCAATTTTAAGTTTTTCTTTTGGATCTCTTTTAAAAATGGAAGCTTTTGGTTTATCAGTAGAAATAATATGAGTATTACAATTTTGTTCTTTGTGTTTTTCTTTCCATTCTTCTATTGCTGTTTTTTTAGCTTTCCTTAAGTTTATATATTTTTTATACCATTCTTCATGATCTAGCACATCTTCCAACTTTTTATCTAAAACATATCACTTTTTGTTTAATAAACCCACAACATCATATAAGTACATAATTTATATGTCTTCACTTATCCCACTTTAGATTCAGAAAATTGAACTGAACTGAAAATACAGAGATTGAATTTTGTTCAATTCATAAAAGTTCACTTTAGTTCGAATTTTGAACTTACAATTTAAAAAAGTTCTGTTCAGTACAACAATCAAACAAAATATTTATATCAGTAAGTGGGGATTCCCATTCCAACAGCTCTTAACACCTGTTTTAGAGATTCTGAGAAAACCAAATTGAAAATTTAAATATTCAGTAATTGTTGTATGCGAAATAGTAGAAGACATTTGTCAAGTGAAGTTTAACACTAAAGGTTAAATCTCAAGATAAAAAATATCTAATAACAAAGTAGGCATAAATAATAATTTACACCTAAGCTGCAAAATAAAAAGGTAATATCCAACCAAATGTTTTATAAAATTTAATCATCAGAACAAAAAAGGAAACATTTTAATAAGTTTAATAAACACACACAGTGTCTACAATTGTATCGTTTATAAAGACTATTAAAAATTAAATATACACATTAATAATTACATATTTAAAAAAAGAAAACTGAACTTTAAGTAGATCTCATAGTTTTATGTTAAAGTGATCTAAAGTAATAATGCAAATTTTATAATTGAAATGACAGAATTTTATCTTACCAAATTTTATTTATTTGTCAAATTGATGAATTCAAACCATAGGCCCCTTTTTAGCTGAATACACTTTGACCAATGGTTTAAAAAAACCTGTAAGCTTTCCAAAAAATATAATTTTTCAAACTCCGCAAAATAAGTGTCGGTTTTAGCACCTCCTTGTTCTCACTCAATTCAAATCTTTTTCCACTGCATGATTTATTTATGTTTGCAAAGCAAATAAGCTGTAAGGGGTTTAATCTGGGGATGTAGTAATGGAGCATTTTATAGTCCAATTTGACAATTTTGACCATGGCAATAGCAGAGGTGTAGTTAGTTGGTGCATTGTTGTGGTGGGAGAGAATTTTTTTCCACAAAGTGGGCCCACTCTTTCATCAATTTGCTGAGAAATTATTCCAATAAAATGTGTAATATTGTCCTGGCATTGTTTTCCGTTTTCTAGGTAGTCAATGGAAGATTATACCATGAGAATCCCCAAAAATTGTGGTCATGACCTTTTTGGGCAATGAAACTATTTATGCCTTCTTTAGAGCATATTTGTGAAGAGCAATCCACTGTTTTGACAGAGCTGAATCCCTAAAATACTTTATTTTTTTCCCTTTTCAATAATGGGTTTTCCATGCAAAAAGTAGTGGTTATTCAGCACACAAAATAAATTTTTCCCACTGCAGGAAGATTTTAGAAAATATTTATTAGTACAGTGAAACTTCCCTTAACAGACACTTCTAATAAACGGAATTTTTGTATTCCCCGACTGGGATCATGCTTTTCTGACCTTTGTTTAGTTTCTAAATAACAGACTTTCCCAAAACCGGACATGGACATGAAATTGATGGCCAATGGGTCAGTTGAATCTTCCGAATAGTGGACAATATCTCTCAAACTAAAATGTTTAATTTTAACCTTACATAGTTTAATTTTCTATCTTATAAAATTTATATTTTCCATAGTTTCCCTATTTGTTTATTCAGTACTGTTGTACAAAATGATTAATAAATAAAGAATATTATTTAATTTACAAATTTGCGTTTTATTGTGTATTTTTATGGGATTAAAACCGTTATGCCTGTTGTACTATAAAAACTTTGGTAATACAGTAGACAGTCATGAATAAATACCAATGTTTAATTTATTTCACTTTTATTGACCGTATAAGCATTAAAGTAATGTGCTTTATTATACAGTAGGTTAATGAACATATAATTTAGATTCACCATTTAAATTTTCTGCACATGTTTAATATCATAACAAGACGCTATTATGGTGGTTTATCATGTGTTAACAAGCGGCCTAAATAACTGCATCTCTACCGATAGTGGACACTTCTCAATAGCAGATATTTTATGTGCTCCGAGCAGTGTCCGTTATTTGGAAGTTTCACTGTATTTTTTGTTGATGCCCTGAAAAATAGCATGTCCATAATGACTCACCCTGGATAAATAAATGAGAAATTAATATCTTATCACAACATAATGTCACAAGGTTATTAGTAATTTAATTTTAATTTTATGCCTCACTCCATTCTGAGGTATGTTTATTCTGTAAAAGAGAAAATTACCAGGTAATTGTTGATGAATAATTTCTGCAGTTTTGTATGGCTTATGTTTACCGCTGACTTTCAAAAACAGCAAATGGTCTTCTTCCCTCCAGCCTCCATAATGTCCACCAGTTTCATCCAAAAATTTTTGAAAGTTTTTGACTTCCTTTTGAAAAATAAAGTAATATGAAATGAAACCTAAGTTAAAATTAAAATTTGTATAAAATATTTGTAAATTTGTGGAATGAAGTGAACAAAATTTCTGTAATCAGTATCAATTATTCAAACAATTTTGATTATACATCTTCATTTTAATATAAATTAAAATATATTATAGAAAATATATTACGGATATGTGATAAAATGAATAGAATATTGTGAAAAGAGTAATATTTCTTTTGTAAAGTAGGCATGAGAAAAACACTAATAAAGACGTAATGCTTTTGCAGATCCACAGATATCCATAAAATTTAGGGTGAAATGAGGAGATTAATAACTCAAATCATTGTGGTGAATGCAAGTAACAGAAAAGTAATATTTTGGAGTAATTGTCAATAGAACTATAATAAACCATTATTAAAAGCTCAAATTCAAACAACTACTAAGTACTCTTAGGACAAGTTTATAGTATGAAGGAATGGAAATTCTATTTAAGTATAAATTATTATGAGGTTCACTACACTTATTTTACTAAAATGAGTTGTAAGTTCTTCTGACCTCTTTACTTTAATCTTTTCAGCTTGAATTTGAGGACATGTTATATTATGGAATATCAATAAACAGGGGCTAATTAAACACAGAGATAAATTGTAAATAAGATTAACTAAATTCTAATGACTTTCACACATGCACTCATACAATTAAATGTAATACATTAAAAAGAATTTATACTCTATGTTTATATTTTAAAATCCTCTTTTTTTAAAAACCACTGAAATTTTATCCAAACTTTATTGCTGCCTTCCTACGGTATTCAAAGAATCCTATATAATCTAACAACAATTTTTATAAATTAAAAATCATTTAGTACACTCGCTTAGATTTCTTAAACTAGAATGCTTTAAAATGTGTTTCTTATTACTAATAAATATAAAATACAATTACTTACATATTATATTGACAAGGTCCTTTAATTTAAAAAAAAAAACTTCGCATATTTCACTGTACTAGTTATAAACACACTCTAAATTTGTATATATGTTTCAAACCTTGTTATACACTCCATTTATTATCACCAATTTATTTTAATTTTATTATTTCTTAATCACAGATTTTATTTTGATTTTCTTAAACACGAATTTTATATTCCTGTAGATTTCACAATGTAATTATTTTATTTGAACTTTTATTCCACTAAATATTTTTTGTTATGCATTTGTTTTAACTCTAAAAACAAAAACTTTTCTCTCTGTTTTACACACCATCAAAACTCATATCTATTTTTATTGTAACTACAAATTTTGCCAATTATTCTGGAAATTCGTTACAAGGTTGCACCATTAAAGTCTGATTATTAATTAGGTGATTTTTCAAATTTGTTTCTCTAATGTACTTTTTATGAATGTATCTAATGTGCAAGTTCATTGTTATGCAATAAGTAATTGAGAGATAGTGATGTCTGTAAACATTTGTCACCTAATATTTTATACCTGTATAGAGTGCTCGGTCTTCTAAAGTGAAGATCTGAAAAAGGGTTAAGTAAACTTACTTTAAAACAGATTTCAATATAAACATGGTCAACTGTCCATGACAAGATGACCTGAATTTAATGGAATAGAGGCTTCGTTACTGTACACAGCATTAGTTGGTTTGAATACTACCAAGACTCAAAATGCCCACAAATATTTGTGTCTATTCATACATATGTGTGAAAAAGTTTAAGTCTATTCATATGTGTATGTGAAAAACTGTATGTCTATTTATTTAAACGACAATTTAATTTTGATTACTTACTTGACATTGGTGTGAAGAACTTTTATTACTTTGTAATGCAGCTTTCCATTTATTTTTTAATAACATATTGCTGTGTTTGTTCCCTTGATGTTTAGCGAACATATCTATAGCTTTATATTTTGTGTTTAGATCATTGATCATTTTATTTTCTTCTGACTGCAGTTGATTTAACCTATAAAACAATATGTTCTAATTTATTTAATACAGCTGTGCAGACATGACAGAGTGATCCAAAAAACCTTTATAATATTAATTTAACATTAAACATTTATTAAGTATACAAATTACATAAAATTGCACAAAATGAATATAAAAACTCTGGGTGTATTCATAGTGCAGGATATCTTGAGGTTTGTCATATGTCACAGTAATGCAAGTGATTGTGAGCTGTAATGGATGTGCAGATGCACATATCATTCAACCAGCAACTACTCACCATTCCAAAAATATACAATATACATATGTTTTTGCTGTGATCTACTTATTTGTAATAGATAATAATTATAATTCTCATGTGTTTATTACCTTAATAAAGATTATTGAAACAATATTGTTCAACCCGAGTTTAATAATTAACTCTGTTTCCTGACTCTTTGTATTGTACAAAGTATGTTAAAATGCCTGTCACCCTGGGAGCTCTCAACTGGCATTTTTCTACAGGAATAACAAATGAATGTTTCATTCCTAGTTTCCTCAGTCACTAAATTCAAAACGCTTATCGTTTTGCTATGAATATTATTATAAATTAATCAACGCAACGCAAGCTTAATGTTAAATAAACTTTTTATTAAAAATAAAATGCTAAACAAAATTTAAGTGATGTGTTAAATTTAGAGATTTAAAATAGTGTTAGTTCACAAATTTATACAATTTCCAATTCCCCCACAGTAAAAGACAAGACAGTTAATTTACCATTTTTATATGCCGAAAGTGGACTGATTTCGCGGAGCAGACTGCTCGACGACAGTACTCGAAGCAGACTGCTCGACGACAGTACTCGAAGCAGACTGAAAGTGGTATCGAGGTGGACTGATTCCAAACCACCCCATGTCTGTTCTTCCCCCCTTCTTAGTGATCTCGCTAACTCAGCATCCGTCTATTACTTTATAGAAAATTACAATTTAGGATCCCTTTTCAATATCAATTATTAATTATATATTTTACATAGTGGACTCCTTGGCTGGGCCACAGTTGTACTGGATCAGTTCAAATTATAACGGCTGCCAAACTTCAAGATAACCTGCACTATGAATAAGATTAAAAACAGCTGGCAATAGATGTCATTGATGCAGTTGATATTGTAATATGTATTATTTATTTACTTTGGTAGAAAACCTTAATTAATTTTGCTGGATAGTAAACATTACATTTGGCTCTGAATTACATAAAACTTGCACAATATATAAAAGAGCATTGGAAAAACTACATTTAAAGTAATTTTGGATGTCTCTTTCTCCTGCATTCAAACATAACTCCAACAATCGTTTTGTGTCTCTAGATGTTATTATTGTTTTATTAGTATTTTTGACAAATAATATTTGTATAGAGAAGTCAGTAACAAGTTAACATAAAAAATTAAAAAAACAAGTCAGTAGTCACAATTATAAAATTACAAAAAAAGGGAAACACAATAACTAAATGGATTATATAAACAATACTACAATAGATTACAGATAGATGATTGGAATTATACCTATATAGCAATAAACCATTGCCAGAAAGGTTTTCCCACACCTGTCAACATTAATGCCAAGCTGCCAAATAACAACAAATACAGGCAATATATAATTGCTCACAGCAAAACAAATACAAACGTAACAAATTCTGACAATACTGAACAGCCGCAACATATTACTCCTTATCTTTTCCCCATGGAATTCCTTGTTATCTTCCATTCGTGGCTGAAAAACTCCTCTATCAAATAAAAGGATCCTGAAAGCAATAACTTTCTCAGGCTGTTTTTGAATGTTTTTTCTTCGTGCGTTAATTTTTTGGGGAGTTTGTTCATAAGGATAACACCAGCTTGACTTGGCAGCTTTTTAAACTTTTCAAGTCTGTATGGCTTCTGTCGATGGTAATTTATTTTCCTAGTGTTTTTACCCATGTACTTGTCTTTCGACAGTAGTTATATATTTAAATTTGTAGTATATAATAGAACTTACTCAATCTGTAAAGAATCCTTCAGAGTAAAAATATCTCTACTAGTACGAACAACCTTGTTGCAAAGATGTTTTTCATCTGTTAACAAAGTAAAACGAATTACAAAATATTTATAAATAAACTAATGTTGATATAGATTAGAGTTTATAGAACACATAGCCAATTAAGTTATTATAGAAAACACTACAGTTCTGAAATATTTTGTAAACACATTCACTTTCTCAATCCATCTATTTGTGTACTACTAGTTATAATACCAGAGATCATTTTCCAAGGTAACTCCTATCATACAAAAAATTAATGTTGATATAAATGTTCAACATAAAGATGATGTTTTACTACACAAATTTATTTTGATATTTTTCTTTTGTTACTGCTTATTTACTAATACAGGCAATAATATTGGTGTATATTTAACACCATATTGTTGAAAAAAGTATTATAACCTTTTTATATGACCTAGATAAGAAGTAAGTACAACAAATTGTTTGAAATACTCATTAGCTGATGTAACCCAGAAGTCAAAGATGTATAATAAGCATACAACATAGCATACAAATACAAAGACATAAATAATTACATGACTGAATCTCATGTTATCTAAGGACATCCTATGTTTCGGAAGGAATTAAAAAAGACATGTCAAGAGTGTCATCAAGCCTCCTTCCTCTTTTCAACATGTAATTTAGGATAACATTAGTTATTATAAATAGGCAATATTGAGTACAAATAACTAGATATTTTTAAGCCAATCTGTACCAAATTACTAAATAAATTTATTTAGTAATAAATTAGACTAATTATTAAAGACAGTTTCCTCTTTCCTTGCTGTACACTAAATTACTCTCTCTTCTATTCGGTGTCATCCTAACATTTATGCAACTCTTACTCCTGGAAATTTGAATAATTTAGTGAAGCATTTTCTGCAACTTACGACGGATATAGAGTGAAGCTGGCTGGATTAGTACATAGGATGTAACTATTGTAAAAGATGATCTGAAAGGTAAACTACTTTATTCATCATTAACAACTCCAAGAGTTGGGCAATAATTGTAATAATATAAAAACTAAGGGTTTTTATTAAAGTTTATTAAGCATTTATGGGCGCCAGACATGTTAATGTCAATTTTGAAAAAGGTGACTCTAAATATTTATGATCTCGGGTGTGAGTTCTTTCAAAAAGTGTACTTTCAGTGATTTGTTGGTCTTTTGAAATGAGAACACTTGCTTCTGAAATTTTAACATGAGTTTATTAAAAAACAAACAAAATTATTACATGAAATAAATCATCAATTCATTCATCAAATAAATTTATTATAACTAGCATCCTATCAATTATTAGTATATTTATTTAACCTTTGAAGAAGGTGTATATTTTGTTAAAGATCTTGAGTTTAAATTATGTTGCAACAAAAATTATTTATTTAAAAAACAAAAAGAAGAACAAATCAAAATATCTGTTACTTAACTATTAATTTACTCTTATTTGAATATAAAATTTAAATCAATCAACATTTATTGATTTGATTATATATAAAAATTCTTTATCTTAAATATCGAATTATATAAAAAAAATGAAATTATCCTTAAAAAACATGAGACAAATTATATTTTATATTATACAGGAATTAAATTATTTGTGTTGTATAACACATTTTTACCAGTCTGTAGCTACTATACAACTTGATGAGCACGTGCTTCCAACTGCCTAGAGTTGCTTAGCCGTTATCTGAAAACTATGCACATCAGATCCATTTTCATCGCTCAAACTAAAGTTCGTATTAAAATTGTCCAATAACATTATTAGTTCTTTCTTACACTTAATACTGTCCATCATTCAACCGATCGACACGAGATACCGCAATTGTCTTTTTACATAACACGTTACTCGTCATAAAAGTCTTTATCCGTTTTTTAATACTTTTTGTTTTTTTAAAAAACACTCCACTATACTGTTCAAAACTACTGTCATTGAATTAGTCTGTTGCAGATTACATCTGACAACATTAAACCCTTGTCTAACACTTTTGTTAACTCTTGAATCACATTTTTTGAATACGAGTTTACCTTGAAAATATGTCTTATGCCTTCAAGCATTGAACTCAGACTGGGCAAATCACATGGTGTTTGTCCAATATCCGGTCTCCTGGACATCTCCCAAATATCACTGTGTAAGCGATATATTTCTCGTTCAGTTCCAAACTGTCTTTATTCAACTACCACGCAATTCATGAATTGTCCGAATCTTTCAATTTCACTACACACACAATTTATTAAATTTCCTGTAACTAAATTACTTTAAAATCTTTACATCATTATTTATTTTTGTTTGTAACAATTCAAATAAGGGATGAAGTTACTTTTAATGTTATTAATTTATTAATTTGCTCGACTATAGGGCGCCAGGTTTGCTTTAGCATACCAATTTAGAAAAAAGTGAATTTAATTATTTATAAAATCTCTGGGGTCGCAAGCTCTTTTTACAGTGTACTCACAGTGATTCTGGGTTTCAAAAATGAAAACACTTGTCTCTGAAATATTACATAAAAATTTATTAAACATAAAACACATTAGATTCATGTAACAGAAATAAAAAAAAGAAAAATTTATATAAGACATCTTACATCCTATCAATATTACTATCATTTGAAAAAGAATCTAATCAAATTATATTAATAACTTTAAGTTATTTAGTTGCAACTCCAAAAAATAATGAAAAAGGATTTTGCTTTACTTCTCATAGCAAATATTTTAATTATAAAAAATATAATTTTTACTGAAATTGAGAATTAGTTTTATTAATAAAACAAATAACTTTATTTGATCATATTATTTTACTTAAAGACTCCTCAACAAACACATTGAATCTTATTAATGAAATACATAATTTTATGATATCAAATATATATCTTGAAAGTATATAAAAAAAGTCTAAATTGTTCAAAGTACATATATGTGGTTAAATAATGAAAGTCTAAACGTGTTATACCAAATCACGTTATGTTCTTTATAAAAGAAAACACTTTTCCTCGAAGGATGATTCGTATCTTTCCATGTGACTGCGTGCTAATTTTAGAGATGCTTTGTCCACTATCAACGAATTGTCTTTTGTTCATCGCTCACGAGATTTATTTTGTTGTACATGTATTACAACCAATTATTAATGTCTTATGCTAACTTTAATTGTTCCATATATCTTATAGAAGAGTTCTTTGTCGAGAATTCGAAAATCACGTGGCAGCGATTGCACAACATAACTAAAAAATTGCAAGTTATTACGCCTTTTCATTTAAAAGTTTATTTATTGAAAACAATATTGTCTTAGCACTTTTGAAATTGTTAATACACCATGTCTTTCACAAATTTAACTTCTGAACACATTTTTTAATGTTCTAACAGAAACTCGGAGAACTGCCATTCATAGGTCTTAGAGCAACTAGCCCCAAACGAAGACTGATCTAAGCACGAGATTTTTCTCTCTTCCGCAAGAGAGCTGTTCCGGTAAACGTTACCAAAGTTCAACATACTCCCCACATAACACAAAATTTTACATATTCTATTTATAAAAAACAAATTATACTAAAATTGACATTATTACATATTTGGTTTTCTTGAAAATCTATTTTTCTTTTATTTATGAAGTTATTGAATAAAATTATGATTTGAACAGCCTGTTTTCGGCGCTAAACCGCGGATTTTAAATCTATTACAAATTATGATTTTTCACATCACCACAAAACCCCACAAAAGATTTGTATTACAATACAAGTATTGTACTATAAATCTTTTCTATATATATAAACTCAATTCGAAAGAAAAACCCAAAATGTGAAAAATTTTTCAATAGATTTTCAAGATTCCTTATTTCAGCAGTTAAGGACCTCATAAAGAAAATAAGTATCACTAGTATACCTAATTTAAGAAAGATTCTCTTTTTACATAAAAACTAAAAAATCTATTTGCTAAAATCCTATTTCACTATCTCAATTTATTTGAGTCATCATAACTCATAAATATTAAAATATACGAATCAATTAGTGCTAAGCCTTATCTCTATTTATCCAATAAAACCCATCATCAGTTTCCTTTCCAACCTCGTTGGCGGAAACTTTCCATCAACATTTTTTTGTTGACAGGATCCCGTCACTCAAAGCTTATCTCCCAGACAGCCGTCTATATACTTTTTTTTACGTCTCATCCTCTTTGCCAAGACGACATTTCTACATCCTTTGAAAATCTACCTTTGACTCTAGATATTCATCTGAATCATTTTTTAATTAAACACAATTACAATTTAAAACCTCTCATTTTTAATTAATATTTTTACGAAATTATTTACTTATTACTCAACATTACTTCAATTCACCTTAAACTTTTCAATTATCATCTTATATTATTACTCATTTTAATTTAAACCCAATAACTATTTATTCTTTATCAATTCTCAATTACTCTTTGTCTTGCTGGGATAACATGTTAACTACTGATTTTACAATTACCAAAAACTCCTCTCTTCAACTAAAATTCAAAATATAACATCATTATTACAAAAAATATAAACTCACTTACAAAACTCATCTATTTATTTCAAAATTACTTCTTTACCATTGTATCATCTCTCAGTATTCTATCTTAAAATTATTTCCATCTTATCTTTCATATTTTAATAATTCAAGTTGCATTAATCCCCAAACAAATTCTTCATAATAAAAAAAAAAACTCCTTATTATTTACCCATATATTATTTCATAAATAATCTCCTTATTTCCACGTAGCTTCCTTTAAAAATCATAATAATCGCCGTATTTCGTAGAATTCCTTAAATCTCCTCTTGTTTCATTAAAATCGTCGCATATTTCCTTTATTTCATTAAAATCGTCGTATATTTCCTTTATTTCATCGCAGTACTTAAAAAACCTCTTAAAAACTAAAAATTTACCATTAATGCAACCTAACTACCTTTTTTATAAAAGTTTCTTAACAGAACAACTTCATTTTAAATACCACTTTACTCAACAATTCTGTAAAGTCATCATCTTCATATAAAACTCAAAAATCTCTCATTTAAACTACTTCTTATTAAAATCTTCTTAATCATCTATTACTTGTATACAAAAACTTCAAAAAATAAAAAAAATTATCATTGCTTTCCCAGCTAACACCTTATTTCATCAAAATCTTTAGACACCTTTATCAAATAACTTCTCACAATCATCTATTGTTTTAAATTCAAACCTTATTTATTAAAAAACGTTAATTATTTATTTCATTTATAAATTTCATCAAAATCTCTTTATCATTATTAATTTATTATTCCTTCCTTTAAAAAACAAAAACTTAACCTCCTTTACTCATCATTTAACATCAAAAAAACTTAAAAACTTTATTATTATCTGTCTTGGCAAAACTCACATAGATTCTCAAACTTTAAATAACTATTCTTCATATTTTCAAACCACAAATCACTTAAAACTAACAATTTTTTATCTCATATTATCTAATAATCCTTAAAATTTAAAACATCAAAACATACAACTTATCGTTTTACAATTTAACATCTAATTACCTACTCTAATCAGCTAATCAACATTTTTACAATTTTATAAAACTTTTCGCTTCATTTCATAAAAACTCTCCTTCCTGTCACGTCCGTCCGGTTTAATCTTGTATATACAGATCGATCACTTCTATATATATATCCTACAATTTATTTTCAGTCAACATCTGTCTAAATTTATTATTACATGAAGTTTTTCATGTAATAATGTCACACTTATTTATGCATTTTTCTTCCTAACCTCTCCTACATAGGTTCTTCTAACCGTCTACTTTATACCGTGCATACTTCTAATTGCTCTTTAGACTCTTACACAGAGTAACATGTTGTGACGTTGAAATGTGCAGTGGTTGAATACAATATCCCTACTTGATTCAAGATAAAGCCCAAAACACATCTCTATTTCACAACACGCCCTCTTATGCAGTCTCAGAATGCCTTATTCTTACGAATAAAACATTCTATTTTGACTACACAAACGCTCAACCATCCACCCAAAAATGTTCATGTACTCCTTAAATGCATCTACACGAAGAAAATTTTAAAATTCATAAAAAATTTCATTAAAATCGTTTCATCCGAAGTTGAAATAATGTTTATTTTACCAATCTTATTACTAGCATCGCCGATTTTCTGTTTATGTATTCCTTTCTAGATGTTATTATTCAAATTCAAAAAGAAAATTTTATTTTTAAAATTTTTTCTAAGTTTTTTTACTTAGAAATTTACTTTTAATTCTATTAAAGTTATTTAAGTAATCTACTTTTGTTCTTGTTTACTTTATTTAAAGCCAATTATCCTTTATTTAAGTAAATTTTATTTGAAAACACAAGTCAAATTAGAATTATACGTCAAAGGTTTTTTATTTTCCTAGACAGCATTTTGGTAACACCCTATATTTCGTCTCAATGTCATGCATAGGAATTTATACCTGACTAAGGAATAAACAATTTCCCCTTTGTATATAGAGACGCAATTCTTTATCTGCTTACTACTGATAAGAAGTGAACCTTTTAGCTCCAACTAGATTCTATTTCTCTCGTCATTATTGAATATTTTAATATTGAATCCACCTACTTAATATTGCATATTTTTTCTTCAACACTACTCGGGATCTTTGCCTCGAATTAATCTGCTTTATCTTAACACGTAAAGTCAATATTTATCTTAGTATAAACAACGCTCGGTTATTCACTAACAACCTTGCAGCTCCAATGATCCTCTCATCTAGCTAATCTGTTTTCGTCACGTTTTCTAAATATTAAGATCTTAATAAACATATAAAGTTGTTTACTGCTATAATCCAGCGTCTTTACTTTACAAATACCTAAACGTTTTCTAAAACTAAACTCTTAATATTTTACGCTTGGCTAATAATTATTTTCTATATTTTTGTCTTAGCTTACAAAATTCATTAGTACACACAAATTATTAATATTCATAACTCTTAATCATTTATTATCAAACTTAAACTTACTTATTAACAAAATCTTAACTACTTTTTATTAATTATTTTAAAAATCAAGTCCGTGTGTTTATAAAATGTCCTTACATTTATTTATTCATTCCAAATTTCAATTTATTATGACTCAATTATAAATTATACATCTTTTTACGATGGTTCCCAGATTGGTGAAAGATTTTAAAATACATGATTGAATTTTTTAACACATTTTTAATGTTAAATACTTCTGTCCACACGGACAGTTTGTCTAGCCTATTCATCACAACATACCCTTTCCTAACAAAAGATCCCACTTTGTTATTGTCTCGGAGTATTGACAAAATACTTCTTTCTTTCTCATTCTCAGGCATACCATCACCCCTCCTTCTCTCAAACATCTTAGAATCCAATGACCTAATTTCAACATCTGTTAGTTTAGGAATACTAACCCCACCATTCTTATATACTAGTACAAAGCCTTCTTTTACTATTTCTACATTTTTACTTTCAAGATTATATTTAAAGTTAGATTTCTCACAAAAACTTTTAATTTCTTGTTCTTGGGTTTGAAAGATACTCTTAAATTTTATCATTACATAATTTTCAAACTCTACATTTTTATGACCCACTTGTTTTTTAAAATAAACAGCTGATACCTTCGTTATTAGATTATTTACTTTTACTTTGTTTTTCAAATTACTTATACCTATTCCAACCCCACTAGACATATTAATTTCAACATTACCTATTAACTGTTTTAAATCATTGTTTTCAAAAGATTCATTCTGACATATCTTAGGCCTATTCATTATCTTAATTTTTAATTTTTCTATCTCAAATTTACTGTTCATGCTTTGCCCAAACTTTTCTATTTCCCCCAACATCTTAGACTTAATCTGACTTAAACCATCATTTACAACACACTCATTCTTGCTTATGTTAGGCTTAACTATTGTCTCATTTTTTAATTTTTCTTGTTCTACTCCCTGATTCCAATTATCAAATTTATTATCTAAATCTTGCTTTGTTTCCAATCTACTTTGTTCAAATCTTTTATTCACATCCTTTATTTCTTTCTTAAGTAATTCTAACATTTCCATTAAGCTTAAATTCTGATCTTCCTTTACCAAATTATTATCTTTATTCATTGAGTCACTTGAAACCTTATTTACTTCATCTTGCTCAGTTATTCTAACCTGTTTAGCCCCTAGATTATTATTATTATTTGTACCCTCCATTTTTAGTTATTATTATTATTATTTACCTTTAGTTTTAAGTTTAAATTTTAATTACCAACATCATTACCCTAACCTGTTCATTATTATTAATATTTATAGTTTCTAACTCCATTTTTATCTTATCATATCTAACACAAAAAATTTAAAAAAAGAATCTTTCTTATTATGATAGAGAGAGTCCTTACCTTGATTTTAAGAGTTCTCATTACCAAAATCACTGTTTTTTCGACCAAAAAGCCCACAGTTGCGGCGACATTTGTAACAATTCAAATAAGGGATGAAGTTACTTTTAATGTTATTAATTTATTAATTTGCTCGACTATAGGGCGCCAGGTTTGCTTTAGCATACCAATTTAGAAAAAAGTGAATTTAATTATTTATAAAATCTCTGGGGTCGCAAGCTCTTTTTACAGTGTACTCACAGTGATTCTGGGTTTCAAAAATGAAAACACTTGTCTCTGAAATATTACATAAAAATTTATTAAACATAAAACACATTAGATTCATGTAACAGAAATAAAAAAAAGAAAAATTTATATAAGACATCTTACATCCTATCAATATTACTATCATTTGAAAAAGAATCTAATCAAATTATATTAATAACTTTAAGTTATTTAGTTGCAACTCCAAAAAATAATGAAAAAGGATTTTGCTTTACTTCTCATAGCAAATATTTTAATTATAAAAAATATAATTTTTACTGAAATTGAGAATTAGTTTTATTAATAAAACAAATAACTTTATTTGATCATATTATTTTACTTAAAGACTCCTCAACAAACACATTGAATCTTATTAATGAAATACATAATTTTATGATATCAAATATATATCTTGAAAGTATATAAAAAAAGTCTAAATTGTTCAAAGTACATATATGTGGTTAAATAATGAAAGTCTAAACGTGTTATACCAAATCACGTTATGTTCTTTATAAAAGAAAACACTTTTCCTCGAAGGATGATTCGTATCTTTCCATGTGACTGCGTGCTAATTTTAGAGATGCTTTGTCCACTATCAACGAATTGTCTTTTGTTCATCGCTCACGAGATTTATTTTGTTGTACATGTATTACAACCAATTATTAATGTCTTATGCTAACTTTAATTGTTCCATATATCTTATAGAAGAGTTCTTTGTCGAGAATTCGAAAATCACGTGGCAGCGATTGCACAACATAACTAAAAAATTGCAAGTTATTACGCCTTTTCATTTAAAAGTTTATTTATTGAAAACAATATTGTCTTAGCACTTTTGAAATTGTTAATACACCATGTCTTTCACAAATTTAACTTCTGAACACATTTTTTAATGTTCTAACAGAAACTCGGAGAACTGCCATTCATAGGTCTTAGAGCAACTAGCCCCAAACGAAGACTGATCTAAGCACGAGATTTTTCTCTCTTCCGCAAGAGAGCTGTTCCGGTAAACGTTACCAAAGTTCAACATACTCCCCACATAACACAAAATTTTACATATTCTATTTATAAAAAACAAATTATACTAAAATTGACATTATTACATATTTGGTTTTCTTGAAAATCTATTTTTCTTTTATTTATGAAGTTATTGAATAAAATTATGATTTGAACAGCCTGTTTTCGGCGCTAAACCGCGGATTTTAAATCTATTACAAATTATGATTTTTCACATCACCACATGTTTGGAAATCTATTTTATTATGAATTTACTCTGTTTAACATTGAAAATCATTAGTCACGTTTTTGACTCATGTTACACCCACTATGATTACCCGCTATTTTAAATATTTAATTAGAATTAACCTTTTCCCGGTATTACAAGGAGTACCTAAGATCTACACAAAAAGTCTTTTAAGCTGAAACGTCTAGGGGATAAATCAGCTCCTTAAATAATAATAATAATAAAAAAAATTTACTGCCTGAAACAAACTGCATGAAAAAGGAAACTGAGCATTGTTTCCTTTCTGAAACTGTTCTGGAGACTGGGTAAGGTAGCAAAGTAAACATACAAAATTTATCTAAAACTATGATAGTAATTTTTGTAGATTATTTTTAATTTTAAGGTTATGTTCAATAAAAGTAAAATACCCCCAGTCAGTAAAATGGAAACGTGCATATGACACGTTAAACTATCACTGGGATACAAACTATGGGCTTAAAGAACTTCAGCAAAGTATAACTTTTTAAGATAAGTTTATATATTCTATTTTTTAAAATTATTACTTAATGATAGAATATTTGTATTAATATTATTGTTTGTTCAGACATTTGCCATCATTTGTGTATAAGAAAATGATGTCTCATGACGTTTTGAGAGTATGAATCAACTCCCGTTATCAAGTGCCTAACTTACAAACTAAAACATGCAGACAGAACACACGCCTAGATGTCTAGGCCTATGTTCATAAACTAAACCTAATGAAAAAACACCCAGGACAAACTATGGGCGATTAAAAACTAAAAAGAAACTCACATGTGATCAGGAACCCACAAGTCAAAGAGATCATGAATGGAGTACACAACAGCTGACAAATACCAACCAAAATAGGTCTGTTCACAACTTCAGTCACAGAACAACGGGTTATTGGTGACAGTTGATTCATACTCTCAATTTGTTGTGTATTGTTTCTTATACACAAATGATGGCAAATGTCTGAACAAACAATAATATTAATACAAAAGTTTATATATATTCACTCCATTTCGTGTAACTTACTTGTGATGTTGTCTTATGCGTTTTGGAATTTATTTGTTCTATCGTCAGAATTTCCCTCGCATGAAGTTATCAAAACACAACGTTACAAGTAAGTCACATGAGACGGAGTGAGTATATATACAATTATTTTAAAATTAGTGACTTGGATACTACAAAATAACTTTTTAAGTAGTAGATCAAGAGATGGTTATAACATATTTGCTGGAGTTCCAAACTTGAGAGGTGGCTTATCCATTGATAATCATGTTCTAATTTGAAATGTACATTATGAACTTTGTACATATAATGATACAAAAACAGATCTCCAAGAGTTTGGCTAAATAAAACAAATGTGTTCTCACTTTATTGTTACCTGCATTTTCTAATTGATCACTGTCTTTAAAGACTCTAGATAGATCTGTAACATTTTTCTCAATATCTTCAATATCCTTCTCCGACTTCAAGCCATCGGTTTTTCTAAAATAAGAGGTAAAAGAAAGATTTTTTAACAAAGTTAAAAAATAGCTATAATTACTAAACAACTTTGCATAAAACCACTTGGTGCTCAAAGTGCCTGACAGTTTCAATATAATAAAAAACAACATTATTAAATAAAGTTTACGAGTGCTATCACAGTTTTTACCTAGACCTGTGAATGAAGCAAAAACGATTATTACTCAAGGTTTACTGAATCTTATAATTATACATATTTTACTACCCTTGTAACTGTGATTCAATTTGTTTTTCTGTTTTTTGGATAACCAGGTCCAGGTGGCCTAGGAGATGTACAAGGTTTGTTCAAAAATATCCGATCTGAAAATAAATAAAGCAAGGAAAGTGACCACATGTGGAGAGGTGAATGGTATCTTCATGTCCATGTGTGAATTTTTTTTAACTCACAGAGAGCATCAATTGCTGGCAGTTAGCCATTGAGTGAGTACTCTGCAACAATCCAATTTTAATTTTTTATGAAATGTTAGAATGATTTGAACGGTAGTATTATATCTAATGTTACAAGTTTGGGAATACTCTAGTAGAAATCACTCAGAAGATTCAACAGGTTTATGACAATGCCATGGATTTTACACTGATTTAGGAGAGGTACAATAATTTCAAAGAAGGCCAAACATTGGTGATAAAGGACAGGCCATATGAGTCTGGGAGTGTTTTCTGAGCCAAAGGGGTATATTTTAGTACTAACTTACATCCAAAATTTCACTGATAGTTAAAAATCTGTTTGTTTTATAATTAAAACATATTTTTATCTATGATCAAGGCCTATATTCTAATAATAGAAACCATGGTGTACAGATATTGTGCAAACATTCTTACTTGTACATGTGCACCGAAATACAAACAAATTTTAGTTTTTTGGTGGTAAGCTGTCATGATCCTAAATTGAGCTTCTACTCATTTTGGTCATATGTGAACCATATAGTTATATTGAAATAGATACTATTAGCTTTGCTAAAGTTTTAAACTTATCATAAATACACCTTGTATTTGGTTGAAACGAAATTATGAGAGTCAAGTTTCATATTAGTTTTTTACTAAATACTCCAAACATATGACTTTCCTTTAATTGAAGTTTGAGTAATTAAATCTTCATATTTCACTAAAATTTTATCCTAAAATTGGTGTAGCATTTTTTTTAAAGGGAATTATATCTTTTACAATACTTTCATTCCTTGGTTTTATAGCTACAACACTGAATCAATATTTTGGATAGTTATACTTTAATCTGCTTCGAACATTAGTGAGTGATTGAACAAAATTTGATAAATACCTTTAGAATTAAATTTTTGTGCATTTTTTTCTTATTGTGGGTACTCTAAATTTTAAGTTATGTGATTATATTTTATAGCGTATAACAATTTTGAAAAATAACTGAAACAGAAATCATTGAAGACAAATATAGTAAAGGCAAACATTTTAGACCAAAAATGGATACTATAAAAAAAAACAGAATTTTTATATTTTTAATAATCTTACCTACCTACTTTGTGTACGGTACTAAATTTTATATTTAACTTACTCTCTAATTGTTTTGAATAACAATCAGGGACAAGTTAATATTTATAATATTTTATTAATTTATAATCATACACAATATTAAAATAACAAATTATCTCTTGTCTTAAGATCTCGTTCTCTTCGAGTTTACTACCTATAGGTCAAATTATTTCAATATACTTGCATAATATAGTTTATTTGAATTATTAAATGCCTCACACTTTTAACTTATCTATTAAAAATCTGTTACAAAATTTCAAATTATATTGTTCTTATTTAGTTCCAATTTCCTTTGTACCATATATATGTATGTATATAGGCCTATTATATAACGAAATCAATAAGCTTTCCAGTAATGGTCTAATATTTTAAAAAGAATATAAAAATAGATACATTTGTTGGACACATGTTAAACGTTTTGAGATCGCCGACAAAGGTAAAGCGTTAGGGGAATATGTTATAAATCAGTCAGAACACCATTCACAACTTTAAAGAAAAAAAAGAGAAAAACACTTAAATTAGACCCAGAATCATTGTAGGCAATTAAGTCATAAATAACTATAATATTAGAAACCTAAGGACAATCACACACAAAACTCATAAAATGTAACGGGACAACAGTTTTCTAAACGGTCACAATTTTGAAACATTACAATTTGATTGGCTGACAAAAAGTAGCTGCTTACGTTCATTGGTTAAAGTAAATTAAGAGAGAGGGAATAATTATTTTTTAGCATCGACAAAGTAAAAATTATATAGAGAGTCTTGATGAGAAACTCACAGCATAGGGTCGGCGAAATAACGCCAAAAGTATTCCTAATGTAGAAATTGGTATTTCCTATAAGTTATAATTCCAGTTAGAGTAATAGTAAAGTAATAATTGTTTTTTAACACATATGTTTTAACCGTGTTTGTTTTTACAAAGTAAAAGTATTTAACACCTTAGTAATCTTCGTTGCAGTACTAAAGAGGTATATCTACAAAGTGTTGAGTGCATCTTCATGGTAATTTGAAGTGAATAATTTTATTCATAAATCACGTAGTACAGTGTAGTGTTTGGTGAACATCGTTAACAAGTAATAAAGTGAAAGTTCTTCACTCAACTATCAGCACTGGATTATTTACATAGGAATACAACAAAAGTGGATTTGGTATTGTACTAATTATAGACTTTAATTGGAAACTAAATTGTTAAAATTGCAATTCTCTGTATTATTAAAAATTTCACTCACTGTATTAATTGTTCATTAAAGAGCTCCCCCTGAGCAAATAGTGTAAAATAAAAAACAAAAGTAATTGGAAAATAAATTCAAATAAAATTAGATATTTCAGAGCTAATGTTAAAGAGTATATTTGGACTTCATCATTAATAACTTTCCTTATGTGTTGACAATCCAAGGTATGACTAATTAATTCATAATTTTGATTTATATAATATTTCTGAAATTATAATATAATAATTATCGTTAGAATATAGGTTAGTCCTTTTACAAATTTAAAATAAATTATAATGATTAAAAACTTTTTGTACTTCTTCCAAAAGATATAATGAAAATGTTGAGTCTTAACTATTTTCTTCTTGAATGAGTTTTGAAATTTAGCTAATCTTAATTAATTATAAAATGTTACTTAGCTTTTCGAACCAAGTCTATTCTTAATATATAGATTCTTGTTTCTGTCTTCTATTCTTTTAATAATTATCAATTTTTACTGTATAAGTTGCATTTACTAATTTTCCAACATAAAATGTAAATTCAATTTTCGTACAGGAGTTAAATTAAAAAATTATATGCTAGGTATGAGAGCAAGAATGGAAGTCATCATTTTCTTTGTTGTGAAATTTTGCTTTCCTTCATATTTTATCTCTCTATAGGCTGTATAATAAAGAACAAGATAATATTAGTGGCTTTTATTAGTAGGTAGTTGTATTGTTTTTATAAACTTGACTTTAGGCATATACCTGATATCGCTGAGTTTGTTGTATAAATCCAAAAATTCATTACTGTTTTCCGAATAAGTTGTTTTCAGTTTATGTAACTTCTTTTCGTGTTCTATTTCCAGCAATCGTAGTTGGCGATTCAAACGTGCTACTGAGCCGTCTGTATCTTTGTAGTATAATTTCTTGTTTATTGTCATGTTCACTAAAAAACAAGTTAAGTTTAGATTGTTGTATACAAAGTTGCAACATTGGTATTGTACTTAAATGAATATGGTACCTTTGTCTACCAGATATATAAAAAAACAACAACAAATTATGAAAACAAATGATGTCTTTTTATTTATGACCAATTTGAATTTGAAGAGGATAAAACAATCTATGTTTTAAGTTTCTCAAACTTTCGATCCACCATCTTGGAATATATCAGTAGACTAATTTGAATTTACAATTTCAAATGATAATGTGTATTTTTTAATGACAATATTGGTATTAATAAAATTTTAGAACTATTCTATTTTAGTAATTTTATTTTATTACTCAATATGCAGAAAATGTTTTGCAATGGAGATCAAGAGTTCCCCTGATATCCAAAAGTGTTCAATACAAACTCTTTGAATCAACATTTATAATGATTTTTTGGAAACTATTGTTAAGTTTTGTAGAAAATTGGTGTTTAGGACTGTTTTGGTTTCTAATTAAGCACCATAAAAATAAACGGTGTAAAACATTGCACACATTTTCACACACTCATCCCCAATACCAAAAAATCCTAATCATCATCAAAAATGTCAGTTTGGTAGTTTTTGATTTTTACCCATCACAAAACTTTTTCATTCTACGTATACATACACAAAGACGTGATAATATAAAAATCACAATTTAAAATAAACAGTAGAAAAACATTGCACAAAATTTCCCACTCATTCATACCCTAAATCAATAAAAACAAACCGAAACTAACAGTGCCATTTCAGTAGTTGTCAATCATATATGTATTTAAATATACAGTACTGCTGCGGTAAGAATGAGCGTGCAAGGAATTCAAAGGGTTAGCAAATATTTTTGTTGATACTGAACCTCTCACTACCACTCTAATTAATAACAATGACTCAATGGTTTCACACGATAAATACTCCGAAATGAGTTACAACTGCTAATTTGAATGCTTTTCTTAAACAAGGTTTACACAACCATGACCAATTTATGAATGAGATTATTTAATATTATTAAGTACCACTTTACAAATAATAATTAAACATATTTTATTATTTTTTGATACTTCTTCAATAGTCAATGATAATATTATAAAAAGGGAGGAAAATATAATTAATCTTATATACAAAAAATAACAACTAATGAAAATATTATAGTATTTACTGAGTTTTGTTTATCTATAAAATATCTCTCTACCCTCGTCTCCTAAATGTTTTATTTTCTGTTTATGTGTTTATTTACACTTAACTACTCACAGCTGTGGAAAATCCCAACCTGATAGTTTCTAACCGATTAGTACGGTAGTTGTTAAAGGGACTTTACTAGTCTAGTAGTCTAAATGCGATCAGCACATGTACAGTTCCCTCTTCCCCCCTCATATGTTGTGTGTATTCTTGTGATTGTCAAATGGGCCTAAACTTGTTTATAATGGCAGCAGTCAAGGCTCATTTTTGTTTTTGTCAATTATTTTTTATCTATATATTTTTTTAGTTGTGATTTTGCAGACATATTATTTTGCTAAAATTATATGAACAAAATTAGTAGAGCCGATTTTGAAAAAAATTGTATTTTAAACAGCTCCATAATCGATTTTTTTTTTGTATTTTATCATTACTCACAAACCATTTTTGAAGAGATGCAACCAATCCCAGTATTTGGATAACCCAATTGTTTGGGTTATTAGAGTAGCTATTTGAGCAAAATTTGATTAAAATCGTTGAAGCTGATTTTGAGAAAATAATATTTTTTGTTTTTTAATGGGAACTATACCAACTTATTTAAAAACATGTTTCATTTTGTAAAAAACTGATTAAAAAGACCAAATAAATGGTTTATGCATTTGGGCTATTATAGAGCACCACACATATGACAGATCTACTAAATCATTTAAAAAAAAACTTTTTTTTTATTACTAAGAGGACCTCAAAATGGATAGGGTATATACTGAATAATATTCAGTTCTTTATTACCCTTTTAGAGGGAATTTAGTGGGAAAAATAAATAAAGAACAATTAATCAAATAATTGTGTTTTATTTTTAAGTTTCCAGTGATTGTGGTTAAGGATAAATTTGAATCATTATTATACTTTCAATATTGAATTTTTGTTCCAAAATATAGCTTTCCTTTGACTACGGTACATAAAGTAAGAAAGTGTAGTATGGTGATACTATAAAAATAAAACTGATGATTTGTATTTGTTGAAAGTTAGCTCTTAATAACGATTTGATGAAATTTTTCTCAAATATACTTTTCAAGATCACAAACTAAACAAATTGGTTGTAATTTCCCAAACAATATTGTTTCATCAGTTATAGATTAACATATTTTAAAATGACTATTATATAAAGCCTAATTTTTCAAAATTGGTTCTACAAATTTCTATAAAATATTGTTGTAATATGAAAATTGATAGTCTAAACTAATGTGCTTTAGCACAAAGTGAAAGAAAATTATGATTCGAGACCATTAGGGAAAAAATAAATATGGTACCTTTTTTTATAAGATGATGATGAGCGAGAGGTATATATATAAATGGATTATGAAAATTATTGGAGGGTTTATTTATGTATATACACACAAATTAATGGTTCACAAGAGCCGAGGTATTGATAAGAGTTATGTGAAGTAAGATTCTTGATCCAAATTTATATGCAAGCAAAAGTTATAGTTTGAGATAAAATTGTGAAAAACAAATGGTGTTCAGTGTTCCTTTAGTTTTTTTTAAACAATCCTTGGCGATTTAAAAAAAAAAATCATACTTTATTTCTTAATAATAAAAAACATATTTGCAAGATAATGATGGGTCTGGGCTGGTGGTGAATTGTTATCTAATCAAATTGTTATCTAACCATCCTAACTGAAATTTTGTAAAAAAGAAAAGAAATATCGTTAACAGCATGTGGTGTACCCAAGTAGTCACCCATCCAAGTACTAACCACACCCAATCTTGCTTGACTTCGGCGATCCATAAATGCATTGAATTCTGTAGTTTTGAAGTTGTGATTTTTCGGTGAAAAAGTTAGCTGGATTGAAAACATATTTTAATATTAAGAAATAAGATAATTATGTAGAACATGATTTTAAAAAATCACCAAAAATACCTGTAACTTTCTTTGTAAATAAATACCAATTGAACTTTTGAACTAAAATATAATTAGGGCCTAGAGATTTCTAGTGGTAATTGTTTACAAAGAAAGTCACAGCTTTTTTGCAATTTTTTGTGACTTTGCAAAAAAACTGTGACTTTCTTTGTAAACAATTACCTTTCTAATACTTCACAAGGAAAATAAATCCAGTACGTTATGCTGAATACATTATTGCAATCATAACCTACAATAAAAAGCAAACAAAAATTAATAGTTTAAAATAAAAAAAAAATAAAAATCAAAATAAAACAAAATTGTTCTTATTTGATTTTAATGTTTCACCTTTTTTCATTTTTAGGTTTTTCACCTATAATTACAATTATTAAAGTACATGTAAATATACTTTTAAACCGGTGGGAAACAAACCAAACTAACCAAACAACAAACTAACAGTTTAATCTTTAATCCACATTTGATGTTTCATAGTGAAATTTCCCTACAAAAGTTTTTGGAAAAGTATGGCAACATCAAATTTCCCTTTTTTTTAACGCAAGAGTAGCTCTGCTCGCTCGAATTGGTTGTATAGGCGAGGTGCTAGGTGCAGTTGAGTATGCATGAAAAGAGTCAGAGAATTTAACTTTTGATTTTGGTAATGGGGACCTAGGTGAGTGTAAAAACCCATGTCGTCGCCTCCGAGGGTGGTCGACAACTTGGGGGTGGGGGCGCAAAGTTGCAAAAAACGAAAATCGGCAAACCGCTTATAACTCCCTTGTTATTGAACGTAACTCAATGAATTTTTTTTAATTTGTAGGTAATAATGTCACCTAAAAGAAATGTTATTAACAATTTTCTTTTATTTTTATTAGTTTCGAGATAAAAATTATTTTAATTTTTATTATTTTAATTATTTGAAAATATTTTCATTTTTGTTATGGTAAATAAACAATATTTGTAAAATAAAAATTATTTTTACATTATAAAAACACTGTTATAGGAAATAGACAACATTATTGCTCAATATGTAGTATAATTAAACATTTTATACATCAGTAAACTTACATAAAGACATTAAATTGTTGAAAAGCTGAGAAAATATGATGTAGACAGTCATAATGCGACGCCGGAATCTACGTGGCATCTTTGTAAAACTACATGCTAGGCTAGTATTGTATCCAGGGCTATGTTCCCGACTACCCAAAAAATCTGAAAAAGCGCAATAATGAACTAACTACGTGGCATGATATATCGTTAAAGATTGAAAATATGTTTTAGTATTAAAGCGTACTTTTTGACAGTTTAAAATTATTTAAATTGTAAGTACTTGATTATAATTAGTATATTGTTACCAAAGAGCCTTCTGCATTATAATCAAAAAAGGCACTTCTCTCATGTAGCAAGGGCAAGATTTGTTGCATTTTTTACATTTACACGGTGGTAGCAGGTCTTCTGGCAAAGACGGTTTGGTCATCAACACAGGGCGAATGAGTCCAGAACAGTCTTCATAAAACCCATAGTTTGTAATACTGAGTTGGGTGATGTTAGCTTGTAACGCACTGTTCCACACATGAACTTGAGCCCAACTGCGAAGAACATGGAGTTTCACGCTATCGCTTGTTGTTGGAAGGGATGCAATGTTTCTTAACGATGCTGGATGAGTTGATATAATTTTGAATCTACTCTCGTTACAGGTTAATCCTTTTTTTCTTTATAATCCTTAGATATAATGCTTTCTTATTTAACATAATCTTCATCAGTCAACTCAATTTCCCCTAATTTCTCTAACAAATCCCTATTTTCCTCGTGTTTTGCCTCTTTCAATGCTGCTTTCTTGGTTCCTACTTTGCTAGTTGTATCACAACTAGAAAATGCGTGAATGGCAGGTAGAACACTACTCAGATGATAACCGTATGCTTCAGAGGCAATGTGGCAGCCTAGGTACTTTTGTTTGGCAGAAGTTCCAGTTTTAATCCATAAAGCCGGACATTTTATGTCGCAAAATTCTTCCCAAAACCGTATGCCCAAAACAAACACATCAGTGTCAGGACTGTGTACGATCACAACAGCTGCTGTGTTGTGGACAAGTAACGCTTCTTTGGCGTTAAAAAGAAGTCTTGTATCAGCTTCAACGTGGTTACATTTCAGTTTCAGCACTTCATAAATTTCATCATCAAAGCCCTTCTGCATACTAATTTCACCGTCGACAGAACCACCAGAGGTACAATAGTTTGCCTTTCGGTACTACAACTCTATCTAAGAGGTACGATGCAATGATAATAATTAATTGGTGTTTGTTCTCGGGGACGCACAAAAACCTTTGCCACTGTTTTGGAACTTTTGTATGAATTCCTTGGATGGAATAACGAAGTGGTTCCTTTCCACCTTTTCTCCTTTCCTGTTCACATAGCTTTGTTGAAGGCTTGTCATAAATGTCAAACACCAAGTCCAGTTGAATGACTCCTTTTCCCTTCAACACTTTGCAAATTCGTTTTAACATGAACTCTCCTAAATCTTGTATTGTTTCAAAGCTATTAAGCACTGTAACAGGAGTTGATTGGAGTAATGCCATTCCATCAATTACATGTATTTGTTTGGAGGAGGATTCAGGCAGATTATCAGAAACCACACACTTAGTGTCAACCACGATTTCATTCACCAACAGTGATTTTGTCGGTTTCCTTAAGAGTTGACCAGATGTTGCCAGGGCTGGAGGATACTCTAATAATTCGTGTTGAACGAGGTTTTCTATGCTATACGAGCGCTGAGCAGCTAAGAAAAAACTGCTTACACTCCTATAATGCTCACACTCCTATAACCAATTGTAAAAAAAAACTAAATAAAACAACTCTTTTACACACATGCACAACAAATCCCAGCGCACACTACACAACGTCATCACTGGAGGACAGTTTACCGGAACTAAACCAAACCAACGATTCATGTATACTAAAGGCGCCTGACGAGACTTTCATGTTACGACAGGACTCTGGCTCGGAGCACGGCTATTAGTCGCTAGACTGCCGCACTTGTTTATGATATTTTAAATAATCTTTTCACTTAAAAAATACTATGTAAGTTTATTGAAGTGTAATAATACTTTATTACAACGTATACCGAACAAATATTGTTTATTTACCATAAAAAAATGAAAATATTTTCAAATAATTGTTAAAATAATTTTTAACTCGAAAACTAATAAAAATAAAAGAAAATTGTTAATAACATTTCTTTTAGGTGACATTATTGCCTACAAATTAAAAAAAATTCATTGACTTACGTTCAATAACAAGGGAGTTATAAGCGGTTTGCCGATTTTCGTTTTTTGCAACTTTGCGCCCCCACCCCCAAGTTGTCGACCACCCTCGGAGGCGACGACATGGGTTTTTACACTCATCTAGGTCCCCATTACCAAAATCAAAAGTCAAATTCTCTGACTCTTTTCGTGCATACTCAACTGCACCTAGCGCCTGTACTAGTAAGTGTGATTATACATAGATAAAACCAATATTGTATTATCTTTGTTAAAACCTGAACCTGAACTATATTTTGGGTCTGGGCACTGGGCAGTGAAGTGCTCTTGTACAACGTACAGTTTACAGTACAGGATAACCTAAAAAAATATTTTAATCTTAGGTAAGAATTAAACAATTGTTAATTAGAATTATTAAATTACTCCAGTCAGATCACTTGACAATTCAAATAATTTGGTGTTCGTAAAAATAAATCATTACCTATAGATATTATGTTCGGTATTTTTAAACCATTGGTGAACATTATTCAAAATAGAAATAGTTAGTGTTCTAAAATTTTACCTTGTTAACATGGATAAATGTCCAGTTGAGATCCCGTTGCGATTTAATATTGAAATTTAATGAAATGTGTTTTACATACCTCATTATTAAACAATTGGATCATCTTTAGCTGAACATGAATCAAGATAGCTGCTAATGTAGATAGATGCCTTAACCTCAAAAGCCTAGGACTTCGTACTTTTAAATTGCTTATTTTAGGCAGAAATAATTGATTTTGATACTTGAAAAGGGTCTTCCCAGCTAATAAAACATTAATAGTTAACATGTTAAATAAATATATCTTGTAATATTGTAAGAAACATAGACGGTAATTGTTTACTATAACTGCAACCAGTCTTATTGGTGATTTAAAAAAAAATCATTCTACATACCTTATTCATTAATAATTAAATAAGTTTACAATGTGGAGCTAACTTTTTCCCCGAAAAATCTT
Source organism: Aphrophora alni (assembly GCA_963513935.1). NCBI lineage: Eukaryota > Metazoa > Arthropoda > Insecta > Hemiptera > Aphrophoridae > Aphrophora > Aphrophora alni. The sequence goes on from OY740770.1 coordinate 108,022,246, forward strand.
GATTTCAAAACTACGAAATTCAATTCATTCACCGATCAACGAATTCAAGCAACATTGAGTGCGGTTAGTACTTGGATGGTTGACTGCTTGGGAACCCACACACAATTTTTTTGTCTTTAAGTTTACATGTAGGTCAGGAAAGGTGGATGTAGTAATTGTGGATATATAGTAATTGTTTACTTAAAGGTAGTTCTGAATGTTTTTTTTTATCGTCTACTACATAGGCCTACCTTACTTCTTAAGAATAAATAATATTTTTTTTGCGGCGGTCACTTTTTCTCACTGAAAAAATCATATAACGTAAAAACTTCCAAATCAACGTATTTATAGGTTGGACATAATGGCGAATATTCACATTTACGTCTCAGATATTTCAATTTTTTTATCTCTGATCACAGATCATGTGATGTGTTGTCAATCCACCATATTAATAATTTAATTTCAAATTATTAACTTCAATAAACCTACGAAATGTTTGGCCAGGTGGTTTATATATATATATAGCTACCTGGCCAGATCTGTCATGATATATAATTGTAGCGCAAAGTAAGCAAATTATTATATTCAATAAATGTACGAAAGATTTGGCCCAGTGGTTTTATATATGTAGCCATCTGGACAAACCTGTTGTAACATTAATAGCTACCTAGCGTAGGTAGTCATTGTGTAATGGGCATGTGTCAAACCATATTCTACTAACATTGCCGTTATGGTTTTACCTATAAATACATTGGATTTGGTAGTTTTGTATATAGTGATTTTTGTTTAAAATAAGTGACCGCAAGGAAAACAATAATTTATTCTTAAGAAGTAAGTTATGTAGTATTGTAGATAGTGATTTTTGTTTAAAAAAAGTGACCGCAAGGAAAACAATAATTTATTCTTAAGAAGTAAGTTATGTAGTATGTAGTGGCTAATTAAAAAATATCTCGAAAATTAGGAGCCACCTTTAAGTAAACAATTACCACAATATAGAGCCACCTTACTTGACCTTGTAAAGTAAAAATTCGTGTACAAACCTATTTTAACGCATACTTAACCCAATAGATCTAATCTAGAAAAGTTGAAATTATGTTTATTTTCCGTGAAAATGTTAGCCCTGCTGTGAAAACTTATTTTATTATTAGTACTGTCAAAAAATATTTGATTAATGACAAACAAGGTAAATAATTTAAGTTTGCATGATCTGTAGTCACGAAATTGCTGGAGATGGTATAATACATAATTACGTTACAAATGTGTTTATCTTTTAGTATCTACATCACCTCAATTTAAAATTATAGCAACAAATTGAATTACAATTTACAGAAAATAACAGAAAATATGTTTATCTTAATTCATCAGCTGATTAGGCAAAATTTATAACTCATTAAGGTAATTATTAAGAACACCTTGACCAACGTTTTCCTCATTAAAATGGTAAATATTGATTGTACATGGTAATCGGATTTTGTTATTGAAAATTATGAAATTGGTAACTATTTACCTTATATTCAAACAATCATATCATATTTTTTGTTGTCGGAGTTTAGTAGAAAATAAGAAATATCTAAGTACAAAATCCAGCTTAGGTTATGACTGCCCACGTTAATGTTAATAACTATGTTAGTCAAGTCAATGAATATGTGATTGCTCATTTCTTTAGGTCTGGCTAGGTAAATATATATATATATATATATATATATATATATATGCATACCTATTACAGCTTAATATTATGAAGTTGTATGATTAAAGAAACATGGGAAATAGGTTTGGACAGGTATATAATATATAGTCACCTACCCAGACCTAATAAAATTAATACTTATTACAATGACATAAAAAAACATCGAGCGATGACACTTGACAAACGTAGTCATAAATATTAACGTGGGGTTTCGTAATCGGAGCTTGATTTACCCTAACAATAATGATTCCCTTGTTTTCTATGTTTTATTTGACAGTGAAGAAATGGATTTTGTGACTTGAAAAATGTCTTCTGACAACAAATGTGATCTGATTGTTTGAATACAAGGTAAATAGTCAAATATTTCATAATTTTTAATAGCGAAATCCGATTACCATGTATAATTCATATTTACCATTAAAACTATTATTAATTTAAAATCAATGTTTTTATGATAATATATAGTCTATATCCTACATGTTGATGGAAGTATGTTTAGAAGGTTAAATTACCATTACTCTAATCTACATTTTTTGTTTAAAAACTATGTGAATAGGTTCTATTGAATAGGTTATGTAATATACTCAAATAGAGTCATGAAATTAAAAACTAGTTTGTCTTGAAATTTGGTATGGCAGATTTTTGGTTATATGTTGAAATCGCCGTTATAGTCAATTGCCTGTTTCTCATACGCGTGAAGTGGTAATTTAACCTCACCTTCTTGACTATGAGCTTGTGCATTGCCTATTTGTATGCACTTGTGTGATTAATTTTTTGTTTTCTTAGTCAGTGGATTGTGTACTTGAGGAATATGTAAAAAATTGGGTGTTACCCTGTCAAGCAGCCATATTTATTAAACTAATTAAAAATGCTTTTATGTTTTGTGCATCAGTTGACTAAAACTGTAGGTATGATAAATAAAATTAGAACCATGATTAACTTAAACATTTAAACATATTGTAAAAGAAATCCTAGCCTAATGCTCTTTTTAAACATAATTATTGCATGTTATGCGCAAAATTATTAAAGAATGCTCTAAGTTTCAATTTAAAAAATCCTGACATTGAGGTGCCAAAATTATAAAAGTAAACTAAAAGGAAAAAAAAAATTAATTTTAATGAGATCAGTTCTAAAAGTAAAAAAAAAAAAAAAAAATTCTCAGCTCTCTCGCCCTCTAGATTAAATTAAAGTTATAAAGAATTGTAACAAATATGGCCTAATTAAACAGTTTTATGGTGGTAGATGGTTAAAATTTACAATTTATTCAAATATCAAATTTCTCCAGCACCTAGAATCAGCAGAAAAACAATCTGATGTGGCCCAGCCAAGGAGCCCACCAAATAAAAACTATAATGAGAGCTTCCAGCTGGTCAAAAGAAGTAGGGACGGTCACTCTGAACACTCTTCGGGCACACTCAAAAGATGTGCCGAGTACTAGACCACGCTTTGATGACAGATGAAGGGGAAATCTCCTTTCTTGTGCATGCCCCTGGTCCGCCGGGACATCTAGTAAATGTCTAGTTTCTGCATTACTAAGCGCTAATGTTGATGAAAGTAACATTTTGAAGTCTTTGATTGTAGGCAAAAGCAAAAAACCATGTCCAAAAACTATTATGGACACATTACCAGTTCACTACTACAACTCAAAAAGTGCATGGTTCACTTCAGATAGGCTATTACAATGGATTGGTTTCACAAAAAAGCAGTGTCAGACATCAAAAGATATCAAACAGAAGTTTTGAAAATTCATGACTATAAAGTGAAGGTAGCACAACTAGAAGTCGAACAGCTGACTAGTGATAGTAAAAAGATCAGATGCATGTGCTTGCCAACGATCTCAACCTCTCTGATCCAGCCTATGGATCTAGGCATCATCTGCACAGCCAAACGTGTATACAAAAAGAAGCTTTTAAATGAAATTTTGGAAGTCAAAGAACCAGCTAGCTGCAGATGAAGAGGGCAAAAGACATTACAGAACTCTAAGATTGCAATATCGGATCCATGAATTTCTTTTTTGCAAATGCTGTCAATGATATAAAACCATCAACTTTGATTAACTCATGGAAGAAACTTTTAATAAATGTAGAGGTTGAACCAGAGATGGCTGGATTGGAAAGAGAAGATTTTCACAACACTCTCCACCAAGCTGGTGAAGACATTGAGATGTGGCTAGAAGGAGATGAAGATGATCCAGGTTATCGTATTTTAACAGATGAGGAGATTGTTGAAAGCTCTGTAACAGATGAACATGACCAGGATGAAGCAGATAATATTACTAACTCTAAGCTAAAACTTAGTGAAATTAAAGAACATCTAAACATTGTCATTAAATATGTTGAAGATAACAATGATGATAACATATTTGCATATTACGAACATTTGAGGCATCTGCGTGAGTTAATTATTAAAGAAATTAATGTCGAAGGAAGACAACAAAATATCACTAGTTTCTTCAAACCAGTAAACATAGGCCTATCAAGTGTGGCCAATGTAGGTGTACCTTGATTGACATGTTCTACTTCTGTCCTGCACTAGTTATTCTCTATTTTGTAGGGCCTTATACTGTATTCTATTATATTATATACTAAATAACCTTTGTATTTCTTAAATTTAAAATACATGTTCTTTTTACTGAACAGAGTTTGAAATATGTCCCTTGGCTCATTTCATAGGTTTTTTTGTTATACTGGACTTTCATTAATTCGAACAACCTAGAGCCCTAATTAGTCCGAATTAATGAGGTACCACGAAACGTGGAAGTGGATTTAACTGGGCCTCTTATAATCAAAGATGGAGCAAAGGTTTGGATTATTGTTTATACTTGAGCGGTATATAAAACATTCCATTTAGAATTAATCTTGTCTCTTTCTACAATTGGTTATATCTTAGGATTTAGAAGATTCATCGCATGTCGAGACAACCGAAAATTATTTATATTGATAATGGTACAAATTTTGTTGGTACTAACATTTTTTTATAGCAATAGATGGGAATATGTTGGGAAAGAATCAACAATTTCAAGAGTTCAGTGCTAAATTATACTTGCAACTGCTGCTTGGTGGGGTGGTTGGTGGAAGTGTATAGTGCAAACTATAAAAGATATTCTAAGACATGTATTAGGTAAGGCTACATTAAATTATGAAGAATGTCAAACATAATTTGTGATCTTGAAGCTGTTGTTAATTCAAGACCCCTGACTTACCTATCAGAAAAAGTTGGAGACTTAATTCCACTAACTTCAGCAATGTTTTTACAAGAAAACTAAAATAGTGATGTTGTTGACTTGGACATTGTAGACGATATCCATTTTTTAAAGAAATTCAGATACTGGCAAAAATTAAGAGGATACCTAAGACGAAGATTCAGATCTGAATATTTAAACCAGTTGTTGGATTTGCGGTTAAATGCCTTTACTAAAGTAAGAAAAAAATATACAGTTTTACCGGAGGACCAATCCAGCTAATGCTGAATAACTTTGTTTGAATTAAATGCGAGCAGTATCCAACCCGAAATATCATGTTCATGTCCGGTTCTTATTTTCTCCCTTTTGGGAGTAAAAAATGGCATCGTTAGCGGGAAGTTAAAAAAGCGAAGAAGGAGGAATGACAACTGATTAATACAAATACCTTTTAGCTCTTTATGAACTTTACTGAACACTAGTTATTGTATAAACCAAATAAGAAAGACTGTGAGTATACTTATGTGGGTGATGTTATGTTAATAGAAAGTGATGGAAAGAAGTGAATGAACTGGCCACTGCCAAGAATTATGTATCCTGGGAAAGATGCCACAGTTGGAGTGGTGAGACTCAAGACAGCAACAGGTGAAATAGTTAGACCAGTGCAAGGAGTATACTCTTTAGTCATGCTGCATTGGAAATTAGATGTGTTCAGAATAAACAGCAAGTTAAAGAAACTGAACCACAAATTCCTATTCATAAAGTTATGAAGACTTCAAGTGGATAAGTGGTAAAACCCTAAATTGTTACAATATGAACTCTAACCTGTTTAATATTTAATGTCTTTGGTTGATTATTGTTTTTGTTTTGATTAAGTAAATATCTAATCAAATGGTGGGAGGATGTTGGAAATGGAAATTATAAATGAAAGAATAATATTTTTTGAATTGTAATAACATTAGAAGATCATCTGTATAACAATTATATGTCTTATTATTGTAATTATCTTTGGTTTCTTTTTGGTTGTGTTGACTGAATTAAGTAATATGAATAAAAACCTAGCATACTTATTATAAAAATAATTGTATTTTTTTTAAATATTGGTCAAAAGGTAATAATCAAATAACTGAAGCACTGAAACATTTAACAAGGACAGAAGCAAGTTAATATTGTAGAAGAAAAAAAAAGAGGAATAATTATAGAGCGAATAACTTGAATTGTTCGTATATAATGTACATAAATTAATTAACTATTTATAACAATTAAATTTAAAATGTTTTTGTTTGTGTAAAAGAATTTTGTATGAAAAGAACATAATATACATAAACATAATATCCCCTTTCCCCTTAAAATAGTAACCTAATCTACCCATGTTTTAGGATTACTCTGTTTTTTATTGCTTACCAACCTTTAAAAATATATAAATGTACACGTTATAATACCTACTGATATTTTTTTAGATAAAAAAATTGTGGCTGACAATGTAAATTGTAAACAATTACTGAATCTTTGGTAGACATAATGTTTTTAAGGTGGGCAATTATTAAGAACAATGTGACTACGGTAACAATAATTTGTATATATTTTTAAAGAGCACAATCCATTGAACAAGAAAACATAAAAAATAAAGTGTGCTTATAAATAGAAGATAGCTAACTTTAAAATCAAGAAAGTAAGGTTATTTACCGCTTCATTTTACAACGCACAACCTCTCTACCTTGGCTTGTAGTTTTCTAATTGTACTCTCGTTCGTGTTGAGTCGTGTCAAGAATTTCCCGTCCAGGCTAGGTTCAGCTTTTTGGAATTGATTTTAAAATACTTTATGACTCGTCTGATTTTTTGAATTTAATTTGCTTTTAACTTTAAACATGGTCGGGAAGCTTATACGTTGCGGAAAGAACAACCCAGAACACTGGAAGTCTAGGCTGAATAATTGTCAGGCCTGGTCTGAGCGTTTCCTTCACCGAGTTTAGCAGCCCGAACTCAATGGAATCCCCTCTATTCAAATACCTTCCACTAATTATATTTACTTTATAAGTAACCGACTATCTCCAATTCTAAATTGAACTCGCCTTAGGCGTGGCTAGTTACATTAACTTTCCCTATACTTAATCTAATTATTATTCTTATTTTTACTATTTTCAGTTTATTTTATTGAAATTTTGAAGTTTTCAAAATTCTTCCTTGAGATCGGATTTTTTGGACCATCTCAAAACACACACACACACACACACACACACACACACACACACAAACACAAACACAAATAAACTAAAATGTTTATTTGCCCTGTGTTATTATATAGTTCCCTGATGTACATTTCCGTAACCAAGTTACCATCATCGGAGAGATGTGAAATAATACTCAGTATCATTATCATCTGGCTATTTAATTTTTACTAAACAATTATTATATTACTGTAATAGTTTTAATACTGTATATAAATACAAAAGATTGTAGGTCTAAATTTTATAATGCAAAGATCTAAAGATTTATGACATCACCCATAGTTTTTATCATAAAAAGATTGAACAATTTTTACTTCTTTCATACAATACAATAAAATATTTAGCATATTTATTTGTATTTAACCTCTCAAAACTAATGTCTACAGCTGGTAGTTCATCTTTCTCCATATTGTTAGTTTTTATTTGTTTAGTTTTTATGGTGTTTTTGTTTTTAAATGCACACTTAAGATCTATTTTTGTTATGAACTTGCGGTTTTAAATGTAATTAACATTTGTGATTTCCTTTTTCTTTCAGAATTGCAATACTTTTGGAATTTACATCCTGTTGGTCCTCTTGACATTTATAAAGTAAGATTTTTTAAATAAAAATGGACGAATTTAATGAAGATGAACCCACATCTTCTGGATTTGCTTCTATTTATATTAAATGTGAAGCGAATAAACCACTTACAAATGTAGGAGATTTTGAACTAAGTGATAATAGTACATCTAGTAGTATAGAAGAAAAAGTTTTGCATAATATGGAACCTTCTCAGATAGAAATTGGAGGTAAGTATTTTTCAGATTTGAATACAGAAGCTGAAAGTACCCAAGAAAATTTGGTCGATTCTGAAATGGATGACGATTACTTGGAAACTAATAAAGGAAATAGAGATCAAGAAAAAGATTTAACTAATAAATTTTTAACAGGGGAACTTTCTTTCAGTGAATATGCTGCTAGAATGGTAGAAGTGGATGGTGATGATATTGAAGATGATATTGTGGAAAATTTAGAAGCCCCAGTTAATATCCAAGGTGTTCCTAAAGAACAAGAAGAAGACAAAAGTATCATAAAGACTACAAGTAGTTCTAAAAAAAAAGGAAGAAAAAAACCAAGGAATAGGTATAATCTACCTCCTGCATTAAAAGGCTTAATGGGTGAAGCTAACTTACGTTGTGCTCGTGGTGATCACGATTCTGCTATAAAAATGTGTTTAGAAATCATACGTCAAGTCCCAAAAGCTCCTGAACCTTTTCAAACTTTAGCCGGTATCTATGAAGAACTTGGACATCATGAAAAATCTCTCCAAATGGCATTAATTGCTGCACATTTAAGTCCAAGTGATGCATATCAATGGATTCATCTAGCTGTAACTTCTGAAGAACAAGGAAATACTAAACAAGCTATAACATGTTACTCAAAAGCAATAGTTGCGGATGTTTCAATGATCGATATACACATGAAAAGAGCTGCCTTGTTTGAACAATTGGGAGAGAAAAAACTAGCATTAAAAGCATATTCACGATTGCTGTCTGTTATTGATGCTAAAGAAGAGGAAACTATCATGGACTTGGCAAAAATGCTTGCTGAAAAATACCATCAAGAAAATGAGCTCCATAAAGCCAAAGAAAGTTTAGAAATATCTTTTAAGAAATGTCCACATTTAGTAACTAGTGAATATGTTAATATAATGTTGGAAATTTTAATTAGTTTAAAAGATTATAAGCGTTGTATTGAAACAATGGTTGAATTTTGTGGACTGGAAGTTGAATTTGAAACAACAGGAGATGGTACTTTTGTTGTTAATAATTATTCTTTGGAAAAACCATTAGCAGTTGATATCAATGCAAAATTTTTTATTGTCTTGATTCATTTAAAGGCATTCCATATGCTTGAATCCCTATTATACAATTTGTTGTTAATTAATCCTGAAGAAGCAGGAGATATATATTTTGATGTTGCTGAATGTCTAATGGAAGAAGAAAAATATAAAGAAGCTCTCACTTTATTACATCATTTAGTAAGAACGAAAAATTTTAATTTACCCGCTGTATGGCTACGATTTGCAGAGTGTCATAAAATGTTAGGCTGTTATGAAGAATCAGTGAAAGCATATCTGTCTGTTGTCGAGAAAGCTCCTCATCATTTAGGTGCTCGTCTTGCTGTTGCTGAACTATTAAATAAATTGGATAGAAAAGATGAAGCAATAGCAGTACTCACTCAAGACGAAGATAGTGAAATTTTGGATCCTGCATTGTTATATGAACGGTGTCAACTATTACTTGACAATCCTGATCAAATTGATCAGTTTTTAGCTGTAGGACAACTGTTAATTTCACGACATTGTGTACAGATTAGAAATCGTGATGAAATGTACGCGCTTACAACTCAACGCTCAGACAGAAAACGTTACATACTAAAAGAAACAAGATCATCTCGAGTAGCTGTGCCTACAGATAATGGTCGATTAGATTTTAGTCATAATATAAAAGAACCCAGTATTGAAGATGAGTGGAAACTATTTTGGACTATGTGTGAAAAGTGTTTAGAAGTGGATCGACCTGAATTGCTTCAGCGTCTTGCTTTTTCTGCTCAAGGCTCGCAACGTTTCATAAAATATTCACAAGAAATAGATTTACTTTGTCTAATTTCATGTTACTACAATTCGGATGCATACTATGGCTATAATATGGCAAGAGGTATTGTTGTAAAAAAACTTAATTGCTCACGTGCTTGGAACTTTTTTAATTTAATGCTGCTTCGAGCAGATGATAGTCGACATAATAGATTTTTGATGAGGCTACTCACAAGAAATCAATCTCATACTGCTCTTGCTAATCTTCATGCAAATAATTGTTTAGTTGCAGGAACATACAAGTATGCTCTAAGCGAATATACATCAGTATACCAAAAAGAAAACTCAGCATTAATGGCATTTTTAGTAGGTGTCACTCTTTGTCAAATGGCGTGTCAAAAGTTTTCAGCAAAAAAACATTCTTTAGTTGCTCAGGCTATTGCGTATTTTTGGAAATATCGAGAATTAAGAGGCCATGATGGTTTACAAGAGGTACATTACAATTTAGGCCGAGCTTTTCATCAGTTAGGACTTTTACCACCTGCTGTATTTCATTACAAAAAAGCAATCGAATTTTCCAGTCCGTTTTTGGAAGAACATGATATTTGTAATCTCAAAAAGGAAGCAGCTTTTAATTTACATTTGATATACATGGCATCAGGTGCCATTGATTTGGCACGAATGTATTTGGAAAATTATATAGAAGTTTAGAAATATTATTATTATTATTTTTTAATATGTAAATACTCATTTTAAAATCTTAATCTTTATTAAGATAACATTTTAATCTTTATTTTAATAAATTTTAATCTTTATTTTAGTAATAATAATAATGAGCTATGTGTAATTATTAAGTTAATTTTTATATATTAAAATGTATATTTACATTTTACAGCAAGTACTTTAATATGACTGAGTAACTGTTTGAAATACTATTTACACTATCATCCAAATAAATATGTAATTTTAATTATATTTCTTTTTAATTAAAACAAACTAAATAGAAAATTATAAGTTGTATCAGAAAATATTTAAAATATTGAAAATTTTCTAAATTTTGTTGTTTTTATTTTTTTATTTAGATATCCAAAAACAATAGACAGTGGTCAAAATGATAAACAATAAGAACAATCCAATTTTTGAAGTTCTGTTAAAAAATATTCAATAATTTGTACAATTTGGTTTAGTAGGTGCATAATATTATTTTATAGAGGCAAAATAGAAATTAATTTTTAACAAAAGGTTTTAAACTTTAAAGTTTGAAATGGAAGTGTCGAGAGAGAATTCAAGAAGGTTAATGTTTGTTGAGTTTTGTGAATTATGTGAGAAAATTAACCAAGCTAAACGAGAGAAAAAAACAGAACTGTTGAAGAAATACATAACCAGCTACCGTCAAAAATATGTAAGTACTGAAACAAAATAAAGGCTTTGTGTGCGTAAAGTTGTGATGATTGAAGTAATATAAAAATTAATTGGGTGAAGTTACTTTATTAAATTTAATTTTAAATAAAATGATTTGCACAGCTTTATGGACGCCAGGAAGCTTTACGCGTATCAATTTTGAAAAGTTAAAGTTTAATTATTGTTAACTAAAAAATTCTCAGGGTAAAAGTGTACTCCCAAATGGTATAGTGGTAAATAAGAAGTCCCTTCTGTGTTTCTGAAACTGAACATATTATTTATTCAAATATATATTATTAATACACATACATTAGTTTATTATTTGTAATTATATCATATTAAAAATAAAAATAATTATTTTGTCTTGAATAGACCAAGTTTCTTGTAAATGACTCTACTTTAAAATTAGTTGCAACTTTGATTAATTAAATTTTTATGTGAGCATCTTTGTCTCATATAGAAAATTATAATGCATCGTTAAGTTAGAAAATTTCTATTAAAATTTTAGTTTAGATATTCTTAAAATACTTACTACATTTAAATTTACTTGTTTAACAAAATTCTAATCTATCTCAATCACATTTAAAAATTTTATCATTAATTTTTTTGTACAAAGAAAGCAAAATAATATTGTCTGTTATCTGTGTTACCACATTGCAGTATTTCCCAAAGTAGACTTAGGTTGTAACGTGAAGCTCTCGCCCTGAAAGTTGAGGTTCGCCATAGTCCAACGTTGCATCTAAGTTGTCTCAGATTTCAATTTAATATTCATGATTTTCGCACATCTTGTCGCTACTAATAAAACAAAGTTTATGTTTTGATATTCAGAGTCTTTCAGATTAAAATACCGCTTAAATTTTCTATATACCGAACAAAGCTTAATTCGCACAATGTGCTCGGCGTACACTTACAAAAGACCAACTATTTCTTAAACAAAAATATGTCTGTCCATCTCTGATATTGTCCAGTAACCGATTCTAATATTAACTGACTTCAAAATAATAGTATTTTACATTGTTTATTATATAAAAATCACTTTCTTATAAATTCCATTGTCCTCGGACTAACTCTTTCACCAATCAAAAATACGTGTGTCCATTTTGAACGCTCTCGTGTAACTGACCTTAACACTGTTTCTCCTCTAAGACTCTACCCAGACTGCTCTCATTAACCGACCGCTTGCGCGCTTTCAGATTCCGGATATCACACACCTATCACGTGATTATAGCCTCAAACCCATAATCACATGATAACAAGTAAATTTACTTCATTTACACACTATTTCACTCAAATACCAAGCTAATCTTAAGACTACACATTATTATAAATACATTTTTGGAAATTTATTTTAACCCATCTCGTCATGCTAGAAACAGCAATAAAGACCATTTTTGCTTGACCTTATTAACTTTCGTTTGCTTTTGATCCAATTACATCACGCATGAATTTTACCGCGAGTTTCATTCATATGAAAAAATTCAAAATATGCACATTACATGGTTTGCAAGTGAAAATATTGTTGTACCTGAACTTAAAATGAAAATGAAAATAAAAGAGAAACTCCCAAAGTATTTATATGTGTATTAGTAAATTTATAATATTAGGCATTGTTATTGTTATGACCTTTCTCATGCAAACACTGATATTTGAGATTACTAGTCATCATTTTTGTACAATATTCACTAAGACATTGTATGTAGGTTTTATTTAAAAAAAAAAAAATCACTTTAGCTGTGGACAATTTTTCAAATTATATAACTCATGTACAAATACAATTAAATATAAAACATATCAAACACATTTCCAAAAAAAATTTATACACATTCAATTATTAATTTAAAAGCCATGAATCATAAAATACAAAAAACACAGTAGTGCAAAATAAAATACAGTATTAGTATATTGTAGCAATAATAAATGTATTACAGAATTAAGTTTAAAAATGAGTCTTATACTCTCGTATCTGATCTAAGATACAACACACCCAAATTCACCATTTGTAGTTGAGAAATTCCTCCTAAAACGGCCCAGACACTCAGAGTTGTTAAAACCATTATGGTCTTTAAATTTTTTTAATTTAAAATTTTTTTAATTTTTATATTTAGTAATATTAATAATTATTATAATTACTGCTTGAGATGACAAATTCTTAGACTATTCAAGTTTATGATGCCTAAGCCGGAGGTCTTCTAGGCTTCCATGCCTGATATTGTTTTGATTTTATGAAATAATGTCTAAGTTTGTTAAATAGAAAAAATAATTAGTTAACTTCACAAATTCCCAAACAATTTTGGCAAAGACCAGAGGCACATTTTTATGAAATATAACATTGTTATTTACATTTTGTTGATACTACAGCTATTTTAATGGTTGTGTGACATCACTAAATGTTTAATGGATAAACACACTCTTTATTTATGTTCTCTTGAATCACCTAATCAATTACACTAATCAATCACCTAATCAGACAGACCACATATTAGATACCCACATCTCCATAACCCACTATAAACTATTTGAGACACTTTTTCACTTAACCTAACCTAACCCTGTTGATTCTGAGAGTTACTTTTTCATTTGACATCTATTTTTGTTAAGTTTCATTAGAAATATAATACCTATTTTATAACTTTGTGATCAGACTGTAAAATCTATGTAATTAAAGGCATACACGATTTTCTGTGTCAAAATTGTAGGACAAAAGTAAAATTTGTAAGCATTTATAACTTCTCATTTTAAAGATCTCTATCACATGTGGTCAGAAGATTTCAAAATTTTCATTTAAACGTAAAAATGTTTGAAGTGAGATTCATGTATTTAATTATCACACAGTGGCAATCTATTTGAAAGAATTGTTGCTATTAGTTGTGTCTAAATATGCCAAATATTAAATATAAAATTTTCCATTTTGCTTATTGTTTATATGGATTATTTATAAAATTTGCTTTAACATAATTTACTTCATTTTAATATTATGGGTTCTATTATTTATTTATTTTTCAGAATGACAATTTCCATAGGATTCTTCGTTTCTTGCTTCCGAACTTGGACCGAGATCGTGGAGCATTTGGAGTTAAAGAATATACTTTAGCTAAGATATATATACGTATTCTCTGCATAGATAAACAAAGCAAAGATGCTCTCAAACTCATTAACTTCCGGTAAATATGTGTAAATATAAGTTTCACTTAAAGAGGAAAAAATAAAGGTTCAATTTAACATCATCATAAAGAAAATAAATTTCAATTAGCAACACTTGTGTTTTCAAAATACAATCACAAAACATCAAATACTTTATTTTTAATAGTACAATGTTTCTAAATCATCATTTCAAGCTTAAGTAGACCTTGGTGTTTCTGTAAACGACTGTGGATGTTGACAGTAATTAAAATCTAGTCTTGTTTATGATTTTGCTTATAATAAAAATTGCAATGTTGATCAACTTTTGATTACAAGTCCAGCTTTATATATTTAACTTAGTTTTAGTTTTGTTTTACTTTGTAAAAAAATTGAGATGTAAGTTTTTATTGTTTTGTATATCAGAAACGTTAAAAACATTTTTAAAATTTTATTATTTTTTTTAACGTAAAACATTTTTCATATAACTTTTCAAAATTTTCTGATTAAAACTGTCTAAACTAGTTAAACCAATTAAAATTTATTAAAAAATCAAAGTTTTACTTCTTTTTTTTAAACCAAAAATTTTTTTAGTACAAAAGATTAATAATAAATCTTTGGTGTAAAAGCTTGTTGCATATTTACATTAGTCCTGCTAGGTGGCTAATCATTGGTTGACAATGGTTAGCCCATATATGTTCTTATCACTATAATTCTATCTTTCATGACCGGAATTTGTTACTAATTGTAGCTCTTCGCCTTCTACTAAATGATGTGTCAACATCAACATTTTTTAATGTCCTCATGGGATCGAACCCAGAACATCTTGCCCACAAGGTGATAACTTTAGTCTCTTGACCAAAATTTGGCTTTGGCTCCACCCTGTGGAATACAAAATTTACATTATTTATCATGTAATGATGAGGATAGTGTATTATAGAATAAATGTTTGATTCTAACTTTTGTAGCTAAATTTATAAAAAAATACGATATATATGTGAATTAAATCTACTAACATTAAGAAAGAAAAAAATAACCTGTGCCAGCAGGTAGAGATTGTTGCTAGAATTTCATATGAGAAGTATGGGCTCCTTAGGCCAACGCCAGCTACCTTGGATTGATGCAAGTTGTACACTCCAATTAAGATATGGTGGCTTTCAAAGTAAAACCACCTTCAATTTGGAAACTTCAAATGATTTTATTGATTTTAAATAACATTTTAATTTTG
Organism: Aphrophora alni; assembly: GCA_963513935.1. Taxonomy (NCBI): domain Eukaryota; kingdom Metazoa; phylum Arthropoda; class Insecta; order Hemiptera; family Aphrophoridae; genus Aphrophora; species Aphrophora alni. The sequence goes on from OY740770.1 coordinate 108,037,643, forward strand.
TTCCAGCATTATTATTTTTAAAATATATGTTGTCACTGAAATGTCTAAAATATAGGTGAGAATTTATATTTCCGCTTGATCGCCAACACAAAATTTGTAAATTGTTAATTGTGAAGTATTGCCAATAATTTAAAAAAAATGATCAGTCCAAATTCATTTTTAAGTCATGTACCAAATTTGGTTACTGACAATATATTTCTTGTAACATAATTTTTTATTTAATGTATAATAAATATTTGTCAGAAAATTTGGGTTTCTTACTTTTCAGTAACAAAAAATAGTTATAACTCGAGAACTACTGCAACAGTTTCTAAATAGTTTTTATAGATACAATTAGAATTAAAATCATATACAGTAGACTCTCATAAATTCGGATCACGAAAATCCGGACCGGACAGTAAAATTTTTTTAATAACAATTTGCCGCTTTAGCGCGTTCAATTTTCATGCGATCTTCCGCATTGCATGAATGACGTATTTGTAATGATTCACAAGCAGTGGAAGTTTCCGCGCAGCTGAGGTAATTGACACGCCCTACTCTGTGTTTTACTTAATTGCAGTCCAGTACTGTATTATGTACATTACAGTAACAGTACCATTAGTTAATGTGTCAGAGTGTAACAAGTGTCATTGGGTATCGGTATGGGCTGCTAGTGATTGCATGTGCGGCTTATCACCTCTCGTATCGGCCCCGCGGCCGACTTATCTCCGACTCCGGGAAATCCGAATTTTTCAGAATCCGGACCGGCCGTCCGCTACAATAGTCCGGATTTATGAGAGTTTACTGTACCATATTTTTCTTTTAAATGTTATTTGATAGTGATGGATTGTCCACATGTAATTGAAAATAATACCAACTTAGTCTCTGAAAAAATATATGTTGAAAATTTTAAGTAAATTTGTAAAATAAATAGGAAAATCTGGATTTCCTATTTTTCAGAAGAAAAATGTGTTTTCATATTATCCTTCAAATCATAAATAATAATTTTATACTTTTTTAAATATTTTTTATAAACTTATTATATTGTTATAACTTTGGAACTACTGAACCAATTTTAATCAAACATAGACTAAACCTAATCAGATAATGTACATACATAGGAAAGAAAACCACATGGAAATTGGAATAGTGGTTCTTGAATTTAAAACTTACAGACTGAGACATTGCATTTTTCATGTATATATATTATTAGGCACTTTGATACTTCTTAAGCAGAATTCTGCCCAATAATTGCTGTGGTTATATTGGCTACTCTGCCTTAAACAGCCTGTTTGATATATTTTGTACCTCTTACCCTGCTGGAGTTAGTAAAAGTTGGCCAATAAAGTTGGATAACCTTTTGTATTCACTAATAAAGTGTTACCTTATTTAAAAAAAATAATAAACTTATTTATATTTTATCTCCATATTATAAGAGTTCCATATTAAAATAAAATAAATGTTTACATTATTTGAACCGAACCATGATAATTTGTTTACCAAAATTAGAGTTTGACTTGACTTGTACATATAATGATCATAGGTCACCTAAAAATGCTGGTAGTAGTGTTGGAGATTTTGCAGAAGTTGCATTCATGGTGCTGAGTAGCCGTTGCTCTGCAGGAGGACAGTTGACAGTGGATGATGTGAATAAACATCTAGATAACATTGCATTGAAGCATGCAGAACATAATCCTCGTAAGTTCAGTACAGCTTTATCAAACCTTATAAATATTTTCTTCTTTTTTTTAACACAATAGTGTATTGGTTTTGTTTAGGTTTTACCAAATTTGTAGGTCAGCTGATAGACAGTGGTCTAACTTGGAATAGTCATATCTATATCTGGAAAATTGTCCTCTTCAATTTTTGTACTAACAACACTTATGTCCTATTATGAGCTTTTCTATCTACATCTGAAATACGGAATTATCATATGGGAGACTCAATTTACACCAAGGGGAGGTGTAGTGGTGGTGTTATAGCTGGTTTAAAAACAATTGAAACCAACAGGAAGGTAATCAAAAATTTAGAAATATTATCTTTTCCAAATCTATATATTTTTGAGACCATTTTTAATAATTGGATCAAATGTAAACGAATTCGTAACAAAAATTGTTATAATTATAACATAAAAGGAGTAATTTTTGCATTATCAGCCTCATAAGCTAAATGTTTACAGAAAACTTTCTTTATAGGCTGCTGAAGCATTTATTAACAAACTTCACCATTAGTAAAAAAAAGACTTTTAAACTGATTTGTAACAGGGCATAAGTTTTTGACTTAGTGCTACGTATAATTCTCTAATATGTGATGATTTTTATAATTTAGAAAATGGGAGGGAAAGTGCCCTTTGCTCTTGCAAGGGTAAGTTACTAGCTAGCCTTTGATACAAATCTAATTGCTCTCGTATGTACAGGGTAGCTACAATAAAATAAACTGTAAAAACCAAAATTTGAAACATTTTGGGGAACCCTGTGTTTTCTATTGTAAAACTTATTGCTACAAAATGATGAGGGTTTAGAGACCTTTAAAATGAACTATCAGACCAACCTGTTTACATTTGAAAATTTTGAGATTTGAATGCAGGAAGTCCTGTTTTGGCACATTCTGTACATAAAATTAAATGAAACTATATTAAATGGGTTCCCTGCAAGCGATTTAAGGGGGATGCATTTTATTTACTTGTAGTTTAAACCATTCTCTCATTGTAGATTGTAGACACCCTATCAGACTCACTGTATATAAGACTTGTAATTTGGGTAATTTGCTTGTAATTTTCACAGCAAGTTAAAGTGTAATTTTGGTACAAGTTAGTACCAACTTGAAGGAAACATGAATTGACTGATCTTAACCAAATTTTGTATTAATATATAACGAAAAATATATAAGTTTCATAGTAATTTTAAAAATCAAATTATTTAAAATTCAAAACTCAAATTTCATTTTTTAATTTTTCAAACAATACTATCTTGCAACTGATGACTAGATAGTAGTTATGTGTAGCTCTTGCATGGTTTCAAAGAAAAAACATTTCTTGGTGATCTTGGTACTTTTATTTTATTGAAAAACTTTTACAGTCTTAGCGCCTTGTGCTATGCATTCCGCCTGACACATGGGTTCCTTCCTCTCTCTCCTCCAAAGTGTTTCTTCCGTCTTGGCCCTACTCCTTTTTATCCCTACACACAGTTCACAGTTGACACTTGTCTCAAGATGACTTTATTAAACTATTTGTAACTTAATAATTAAAACAAACATTTTTTAGTATAAAGCACAACTTTATTTAAAATTTACCGACCATGGTATCGCTGGTTACAGCATTGTCAAGGTAGGTACAGTAAACTAGCGAAACCATGGTCGGTAAATTTTAAATTAAGTTGTGGTTTATACTAAAAAGTGGTTGTTTAAATTATTAAAATGGAATACCACCAAGCACCTATGGTCTTTAGCATAAATATTTGTAAATTAGTAGACTAATTAATTTTATTCCATCTTATTTTTTGTCATACTTTTCAATTGTGTATTTTGTGACTCTGGTTACTAATTAGCCAACAATTTTGATTTAAACTCACATGGAAATTCATTTAAAATTTACAATAATGCTAACTTTGCTACACTAAGTTGAATGAAACTATCTTTCTTAAATAATTGGGGGGGGGGGGGGCATTAGTTTGAATGTACCATTAATGTTGTAATAACAATATGAAAGAGCTTAAAACTTAAATATGGCAGTGAAAATGAAATAATTATGGACAGAATACCATGAAACTTATTTATAAATGATATTTGGGGATAACACATTTAGTAAGGAACCACAAATTTCAAAATGGTGAGGAAAATTAAAATTTAGTATTAAATACACATATTAAATGCTTCATATACATATAAAAGCTTCATTTTTTCATTACTAATTACAGATCCATAAGTTGTATGATTCAGCAATGACTCGGCAATATTTCACTTTTCTACATATACGTAGTAGGCCTATAGGGAAACTTATAGGATGGGTAAAAAAATCAGTGTCGATTTTTTGCGGATAGGTATATCCATTTTGAGGTTCATTGATTTATCCACCAAAACGTTCCAAATTGAAATTCTCATTGTCCATTTAGTTAACTCAGTGCTGCTATTAATATTGCTAAATATTAGAAATAAATAAATTTGTCTTGAGAGGCTACATTTGAGTTTAGATTTATCAAAATTGTTGGAGCAGCTTTTTGAAAAATCATATTTTTTTTCTTACCTTTAAATTTGTAATTTTCTAAAAAAAATAACGAAAAGTCTCATGATATGAACAAAACTATTTTTGTGGACTCAGAAAACCTCAAAACAGATATATCCATCACATAAATGATTTTATACTTCGTATTATATATGGGAATAAAAAAAATCAAATTTGATCATATTTGAAAAAGTTTATCATATGTACAGAGTGTCCCACCAAAAGATTGCTATTTATTCCAGACATAAATAAATCTAAGGTGAAACTTTGCAGCTTTGTTTCCAGATATATGAAATGTATTATATTGTGCATCCCATAAGTTTGGGAATGGCCTTATATCTTTGGTTATAATAGAGATAGAACAATCGAACCAACTGCGTTTGAAAGTTAACATTATTCTGTATCCACAAGGTGTGCCAAAATATTTGTTACAAATACAGGGTGTGTACAAAATTTATAAAACTTTTTTCAATTTAAAAATACAGTACTACCTCGTTTATCCGGACCTCATTCAACCGGATGTCCGGATTATCCGGATCGATCCGGAACAAAAAATAAAAAATTTAATCAAGGATATTATAAAGCAAAAGCTTAAAGTTTCAAAATATTTTAATAATTACTGTACTGTATTTTGAATAATATTTTAAATAATATTTATAATATTTTGAAACTTTAAGCTCTTGCTTTATTTTATCCTTGAATATGGAGTTTCAACAAGAAATATCTGCTATTACATTAATGTTGATAAAAACGTGATTTCCTCAACACTACAGTGTCGCCTCGAGGTATGAGGGCGGGTTGTTGATGCACTGGGAAGAGAAAGTGGAGGAGCAACGACCTCTGCGTCACCATCCCCCTACCCCGATGCGGCATGACAGTATGAAATAAATACAAACCAGGTGCATGTTTACAACGCATCATAAACCATCATGTCATTTTTACAACTTTATTGTTGTCGGGTTGCTAAGACTCAAGGGTGTAAATCAGTAAATGTGAACATTTTGTCACATCTTAAAGCGGTGCCGCCAGCTTTGGGAACCCACGTTCTTTTTTTTGGCAGTTGGCACATCACATCTCCAGTCGGGAGTATCGAGGACGTTAATGAGAATCGGCATAGTATTTAGAGATGGGCGTTGTTACTGATATTTATTTATATTCGTGTGTTAGCGTTTGTCCGTGAAAATGGCGACGAAATGAAAACGTAATGTGCTTACAATGGCCCAAAAGTTAGACGCATTGAATCGTATAGACAGGGCCGCTTTGAAACGTCACACCAAATTAAAACAGAGGAAGATAAATGACTTTTTTGTAAATAACAACTAAACCCTGTGTAAATTAAAAGCATGCGTAAATATTTCAGGTGTATAAATAAAATGTTTTTCGTCATTTACAGTACATTGTGTAATTTCGTGTATTGTGTAAATTGAATGACTGTGTAAATATTGTGTTTTTTCATTATAAATGAAAGTTTTTGACTTATAAATGGTAAGTTATCATTTTATATTTTGTTTTATTTATCTTTTTATAATTTCTGATTATCCGGATTTTTGATTAACCGGATCACTTCCGGTCCCAATTAGTCCGGATAAACGAGGTTGTACTGTAATGTAATTATACTAAACTCTTATTATTAAAGCTACTTTAGAGACACTGTAAAAAAAAAAAAAAAAAAAAAAAAAAAAAAAAAAAAAAAAAAAAACCCTCTTTGATAGCTTAAAACACGACAGAGTTATGTAAGTTTGAAAGTTTAATAGGAAAATTTCCTGATTCTGTGTTATGAACTTAAACTGTTGAATTGATTGATATCAATTTCACTTAAATGTAACTACCCAATAAATAATAACTGTTAAAAACCTTTAATTACAGGGAAATTTAGAAGTTCTATTTAGATTAACTAAACAAGAAAGTTTGAACCAGGTTAAATAGCCGGGTTTTATCACTGAACTTTTGGCCGTTGTACATTATTATCTGGATAGACAAGGTGAGACTAGTTCTGTGTTGTGTCACACTTTCCCTATGGCTAGATACGATTAGATTTGTTTCAGTTTTCAGTAAATAGTTTGCAAATAAAGTTTATTTAATTAAAATGGCTACCTTTACCAAACGATCATATAACAATCCTTATGATAAGAGGGTATGATAACGGAGTGTGTTCATACGAAGAAGTCGACAACTTATTTAATGACATTAATTCTAATAGGCCACCAATCTCCATGACAACAGCTTATAGGACCGTGCAACATTTTCAGAAACAGTCAGCGTAAAAAGCCATGGGCAGTCTGGACGACCTGCATCTGCATCAAATAATGATAAATCTGTTGAAGTACTACAGGGTTTTGTTGAAGACCCCCATTCTTCAGTAAGGAAAGCCTCTCAGGATGTTGATGTTTCTTAAAGTTCTATCTACCGAATATTAAAGAATAATAAATTTAAACCATTTAAAATACGGCTTCATCAAGAATTAGCAGAGGATGACTGAATACTGTGAGATCATTATGAATAAATGTATTCAAGATGAAAACTATTGTAGATCTATTCTGCTTTCTCATGAAGCGAGTTTCTTTCTCAACGTGAGAGTAAATCGGCATAATATGCATTATTGGTCCCAAGAAAACCCAAGATGGATGGCTGAGTCATACATGCAACATCCTGAAAAGGTCAATGTTTAGGCAGGTCTGATTGGTAAATGTATTGTAGGCCTATACTTTATCTTTTTCTTACTTGGGAAGTGTTGTTTCAACAAGTGGAGGAGCTGATGATGATGATGTGAAGACTCGCATTAAAAAATCAAACGCCACCTTTGTACAACTGTACCCGATTTGGCGGAATCGAAACATCTCAAAGAAAACGAAGCTTCGCATCTTCAACACAAATGTTAAGTCTGTTTTGCTGTATGCAAGTGAGACGTGGAAAGTTACAAGTTTAATTACGTCTCGGCTGCAAGTTTTCATCAATAGGTGTCTTCACCGTATCATGAACATTCATTGGCCTGAGATCATTACAAATGAGGATTTATGGAGAGAAACAGGTCAAATTTGGGTCAAACTGCAGATTCGAGAGAGGAAGTGGAGGTGGTTAGGACATACACTGAGGAAGCCAGACGGAACCATTGAGAAAGAGGTCCTAGATTGGAACCCGCAAGGTGTCAGAAGAAGAGATCGACCCCGAGGAATATATATATTTTTTAAATTAATAAATTGATCACAGCACACTTCACAATTGGTAGAATTGGAGATTGACATAATATTTTACAATGCAACATAAACAATCATGTTTGAAATATACTTGTAATGTTATGTGTGACTTGTAGAGTGTGTCTTACCTTGAAGCTGTTCTAATCTGCGGCTTGTATGGTTATCATATGCAAATGGTTCTTACCCTCATACTTGCAGTGGCTTAACCATTGTCTATCAAGAAAATTTTTAGTCAGTATTATAATTTATCAATTAAATATTGTATTTTAAATATTTCACACCTGAATGATTTTCAATTAAAAATTCAAATTTATAGGTGGAGTTGACGAGGAATTAACTATAATAGTTCAACGCATGTCTGCAACAGAACAAAAGTGGTTTATTAGGATTGTGCTTAAAGAAATGAAATTGGGATTTGGTCATATTAAAATCTTATCTTTGTTTCATCCAGATGCTAAAGAATTGTATGATGTATCTAATAGTCTTGTAAAGGTTAGTAAAATGGTTTATTATTATTTTAACTTTATGATTGTTTTAAATATGTCTCAAGAAGGAAATACTTCTCAATTTTTTGTCTATTATTACACATTTTCAATTTTTAGTTTTATAAGAGCCATGTTCGGAAAGTAAGTACTGTTTCCAAATTTGATACTAGAGTGTTTTATTTGTCTCATGAGGTCCTGCATATATTATATGACTACAGACACATTACAGAAAAATCCATTGTTGTTGATGGTTTCTTTTTTATAAATAAAATTGTATAACACATTAATAAAATAAAATCTTTAAGAAAGATATACTGATTTGTGAACTGTATATAGTGTTTTTTATAAAAGAAATATAAAACCTGCAGAAATTCATCACCAGATTAGGTATATTTATGGTGAAAATGCAATAAGTGATTGAATAGTTACAATGTTTTGGACAGTTTTGACGAATAGAAACGAAGTGGGCAGTCATCTGTTACTAATGATTAGTTGGTGTGTAAATGAAAACTTTGCGAAATCAGACAGCTTATGATTTTGTCACTTGCTAATTTCCACATTAAAAAAAAAAACTATTGAAATTGTGATATTGTTTAAATTACCAGACGTTATGCTCTTGATGGGTACTAAAAAATACTTTCTCCGAAGCACAAAACCAAGTGACTTTATAATACTCTCACTTTTCTCATGTGATGTAAAGATGAAGATTTGTTAAGCTATATTGTCATTGGTGACTAGATGTAGATATCTTGCATTACAGCAAAATAAAAATAACAAGGCATTGAGTCGAGGCATGCTTAGTCTCGGTGTTGTGTTATTTTATAATATTGTTTGGGCACACACTGTTGCTCAATGCTCAAACTCAAGATTTATCATGCCATTTGGCTGGGAACAAATAATGGATAATCCTGTGTATCCTGTGCTTTCTCTTGTTCTTGCAGAGATGTTTTCACAGATGGCTTCATTTTATGAAGGGAAATTCAGAAATTGGTGGTATGCTGCGATAATTATCTTATTATTGGTGGTAAATATTTACGGAAATGTAGTTTAAAGTATTGACTTTTTTTGGACAGTAAAATTGTTTAAAATAAATTTCTAATTTTTTGTTTTCAGAGGATAATGGTACTTACTTCTCAAACACTCATTCTACATATCTTGTGGATATAGAACTGCAAATTTTTGTTTAACGTCTTTTTTATTGTTACATGTAGTTTAGTCCTTAATCTAATGTTATTTGTTATATTCTAACAAAAAAATATGTTACTATATTTAACTTTATCACTCCTCATAATAATTTTTAATCTGTCTTAACGGTTTTTGGATTATTTACAGCCTCTAAGCCCATCATAATTGTAGTTTTTGAAAGTTGAATGTCACTTGAAATTTTGTCAGTTTGGTTAATCGAATGATTAAAATTTAACATTATTTTCTTATGAGTCTAATTCAAAATAAAATTTTGTATAGGTGTGTGATAAATTAAAGGATCCAAACATTAGACTTCATGAAATAGAAATTGCTCTGTTTGAACCATTCAGACCGATGTTGGCAGAACGTTGTGATGTACAGAATATTGAAAAACATTTTGAAAAAACTCCAGGAAAACGATTTGTTGAAACCAAACTTGATGGGGAACGCAGCCAGTTGCACTATTCAAACGGAAAGTACAAATATATTTCAAGGTATGTTATTTTTAATAAGTTGATTTAAGTATTTAAGTTCAATTTAAAAAGTGAGAAGTTATTAGTAATTTAACTGTAAATTTATATAGCTAATTGTTTACTGTAGTGCCCCAATTTTGATTTATTGTTGGTTTTTTTTTGTTCTACATACCTGTTTTTATACGAATTGTAATATTATTTTGTGAGCAAAAATATTTTTCAGGGAGAAAACATAATTTTAAGTTTTCTAAGTTTAGGTCCATTAGAGATTCTGCAGTCTAAGTTCAGAGATTCTTGCGCTTTGCGCTAAATTCAAATTAAAAAATGTACAATATTATAAAAGTGAAAAAGATTTTTTGCTGACAAAAATGTTACTATTGTTATAAAGACCGGTATGTAGTGAAAAAATAACGGGGGGGAATCAAAATTGGGGCGCTGCAATAAACCATTACCGTTGTATGATCCTGTAAGTCTTCAGAAAAATAGACCGAGTGAAATGTATTGGAAATTGAAGGGCTAGAGGGAAGAAGGGGCCAAGTCAGTAATATCAAACTTTTCAGGAGAGCACTTTTAAGATTAATTTTGACCCATTCTTCCCGCTACGGCATTATTTTCAATCTATTATTTAATAGTGACTAGACCCATTTTTCCAACAAAACTTTATATGAATGTGAAGTACTCAGCCAGGCCTACCACAATCCAACAATAACTAATTTTGTGAAAAAAAGTGACGGCCCCTTTTCCCCTCTAGCCCTTCAATTGTTTTGGACAGAGTACAATTAAAAAAAACTAAAGACAATTATTATAAGAAATTGTTTATTAGCAACAGACAAACCCAAAAAAATAGTGGAATTTGTTCAATAATATTCTCAAAAATAGTAGGTATCAAGTAACAACATACGATCCTTTACATGTAATTAATCTATTAACTAATATAAAATATCTTCTGAACTGAGGAAAAAATAATGAGAAAAATAGTTCGTTTTCTTCTCCTAATATTTGTGTAATGTACAGGGTGTTTCAAAAGGGACTTTACAACTTTGAAAATTCATATAAAATTATTCCAAAAAGGTACAGAGCTAGTTTTAGTATTGTTTTAAAGGGAAACACATCAAGTTTTGAATCGCTAGTGCCTAATCGCGCCGTACAAGCGCTAGCGGCAGTTACGTTAAAGATGGCTGCCTTCACTGGACCCGAGTCTGCTAGCTGTGTAAGTTTTGGTTTGAAGAATCGAAGTCGTCGACAACAGTTCAGCGAATTTTCATACCAGTATGCTGAAGATCCTCCTCGTAGGCCTACAATTTATGAGTGGCATAGATGTTTTGTAGAAACAGGGTGCTAAGTGAAACATAAGAAATCCTCAGGTCGCCCAAGCACATCTGACAAAGTCGTTGAGCAAGTGAGACAAATTTTTGTCAACAGCCCTACGAAATCGACCCGGCATGCATCTCGTGAGTTGCAAGTACCACAAACGTTTGCATTTGAAACCCTACCGATATTCGCTTTTACAGTCAATTAAAGACACTGATAAGATTGCCCGTAATAACTTCTGTGTGGATATGTTAAATCGAGTGGATGATGATGAACATTTCTTGGACAACATAATCTTTTCTGCCAAGTCAACTTTTCACTTAAGTGGCAAGGTTAACACACATAACTGTAGGATTTGGGGCAGTGAAAATCCACATGAAACATTGCAACATGTTCGTGATAGCCCTAAAGTGAACTTTTTTGTGCGTTGAGCAAGAGGAAAATGTGCGGCCTCATTTTTTTCCCAAGAGAGAACCATCAATGAAATATTGTACCTTGATATGTTGCAACAATTTTTGATACCACAGATCGATAAGGATGACCGAGAACGAAATGTTTACTTCATGCAAGATTGCACACCACCACACTATCTGACTGATGTCCGGGATTTTCTCAATGACTGCTTTCTAGGTCAATGGTTTGTCCGTGCTGTGCCAATTGCATGGCTCCCCCGTTCCTCAGACTGACACCGCTAGACTTTTTCTTCTGGGGTTTCATAAAAGATATGGTGTACGTACATCTTTTGCCGGCCACTCTACCTGAACTTGTGGCAAGAATTTACGCTGCCGCTGAGCAAGTTACACCTGAAATAATAGTGCGAGTCTGGGAAGAAATTGACTACCGATGGGATGTCTGCAGGATAACCAACGGAAGCCACATAGAACATCTTTAGTTTAAGGTAAAAAAACTTGAAGTGTTTTCCTTTAAAACAATACCAAAACCAGCTCTGTACCTTGTTTCATTAAATTTATATGAATTTTCAAAGTTGTAAAGTCCTTTTTGAAACACCCTGTATTTCACATTACTAGTGAAAAATCCTCACGGGTTCTCTATCAGATATCAAATATGGAGTTGAAGAATAATAAAGATCCTGGTTTTGATAATATTACAGCTCTATCAATTAAAACTGTATTTAAAGACTTTTATATGTATTGGTGTTATAACGATATTGAATTTCTGCTATGAAATAGAAAATGAAAATCACCTAAGGGCTCATAACATAAATTTCAAAGCCTGATCTCAGTAAATATAGTCATAATCAAAAGGAATCCATTTGATAGCCCATTTCACAAACATCTGCCATTTCAATCATTTTGTAATTAATTAAATAAGAGTGAAATGAAAATGAAGTTAAAATTTTAAGAAGAAGAAGAAGGGAATAAGATGTTTTAAGGAGGCATTTAGGACAATAAAAGTCATGACTTGACTCAGGACACCATTTAAAATAGTTTTATAAAATTTCCGCTCCAGCTATTTCAAGATTAGTATATTAAATAAACCAACAACCTGAGATTAAGATACAAAAAAAGTAAACTTCAATTTCAATAGGTAGTAATTTTATAAAGTAGAACAAAAACTAATGGTGAGTGAGCTACTTAATCATAAATTTATTGATCAGAAAATTTTGGGAAGCTTAAATAAATGTGTTGCTCTGTTGACTTTAAAATGTTTAATTTATGCAAAACTTGTATTGGAGAACTGTAATAGAAGGCAGCAAGGATTTTGTTAGCAGACTATTATGTTTTGATTTAAAAGAGCATATTAATTAAATGTATCTTAAGATAATTTGTTGATAAAAATTCATTTTGACTTTGTTTCAGGAATGGTTTTGATTTTACAGAATATTTTGGCAGTAATTCCGAAACTGGATCACTGTCACCATATTTATTCAAACAGTTAAAGCCACAAGTTAAAAGTTTTATACTAGATGGAGAGATGATGCCTTGGAATACTAGATATAAAAGTTTTGGCAATAAAGGTACCATATATAATTTCCCATACCTTATCTGCTATTATGTGTTATAAGGTACCATATCTTATTATGGTTGTTCTGCAACAGAGTTAACTTAATTTTATAAATAAAAAATGGATACGCTATATGATTTTGAAGGAAATCTATTCCTTACAAACCTTTGTTAAGAAGTTGGAAATATTGACATTTTATCTTTTTGTATATTTTACAGTTTATTTTATTTATTAGGGAAAAAAGGGAAAAAATCAGTATAATATATGGGGAAAAATATCTTTTACTTATACCTGAACATAATTTCTAAAACTCTTTATTTTATGGGTAAAAAATTGTATAATAAACTTGCTTTGTAGATTTAAAATATTAAGAGTATTGCAGTTTTAAAGAAATCACTGAAGACGTTTTTCGTTTCAACAGCATGTTATAGTGCTATTAAATATTTAAATAATAAAATTATATAGCTTGTTTATTATAAATTGGTTGTAAATAAAATTAAAAACTGTTTATAGTGTTTTGAATTGTTTAGTTTTAGTATTTGTGTTGTTATATATATATTTTGTTATTTATTTATTATTTATCTAAAATTTGTTTTGACAATGCACCTGTTTTATAGCTTTTGCTAACTTGAAATAAAATATCATGTGACAATAATATAAAATAAGTAGAGTTAGCATTGATGAAGAAAATCTTAGAGTTTAAATCAAGAAATTGGTAAGATTAATGGATAGGCTTATTTTCTTGTACCGTGAAAAATTTCCTTATTTTGGAGTTTTACATTTAACACTTTCAATGCGGAACTTTTCGGGTTAAGTTTCCCGAAATCGGATTTTTTCCCCCTGCAAGTTGCCTACAACGTAAACATTCAGGAATGACATCCGACCGTGAGTGAATCCCACCGGACATTCCAGAATGACATCCGCGTTGAACTTGTTAAACATGATCCATATTGAAATTTGCAGCGTGGCTTGAATTTCTTTACGATTTCTAAAATGTTATTAGTTGCCATATAACATAATCTACGTATAACGTTTGTGATTTGATTACATTCTTACTATTGTCTTAACTTCTGGTGAAGTATTTTGTTCGAACTTACAGTGTTTAGGAGAGTACATAAATAGCTTTTGAAAATGGAGTTTATCTGAAGTGAATCATCAGAAGTTAAGACAATACTAGGAATGGTAGAAGATGTACTAATATAAATTATATTCATCCAAACAGAAATATTGATTATCATTATAATTTTGTAGAATTAAGCCACAATTCAAATTTTTGTGGTAGGAAGTGCTGGCGGTGATTCATTTGCCATACGTAAAGAGAATGTCTTTGCGTGCAGTGTGCGTCAGGCAATGTAATCCAGCAGTGGGATTTCTTTTCACTGGCGACCGATTAAAGATTTAACAACCATATTATCCTGAAAAATGGTGGGTTAAGACTATTTGGACGGGTCTAAAAAGCTGGCTTAGTGAATCAGTGATCTAATGTGTTTATTGGAATAATCTATATAAATCAAAATTAATGGCTAAATGTGTTGTTAAGCGCAAAACGGCTGGACCGATTGCTTAAAATTTTGCATAGTAATTCAGGTTAACCCCAAGAAGGGTTTAAACCATGATTTGAAGTCGTAGGATGTTAGGGCTTTGCTCCACTGGTCTTCAAAGTTACCATGTTATTGCTATGGAAGAAAGATTTGTTTTGATTTTATCAGATGACTAATTAAAAATATTGTAAACAGCTGTTTATGTAAGGATTAGTAAATCAAAATTTTTAAGATATTATTTGTATAAGTGTCAAAACAAATTTTACATTGAGGTTATTAGTACTCAAAAGACCTTGCTTCGTTCAGTAAAACATAGACTAAAATAAAATAATTGAAGACCATGGTTTCCAGATTTACTGATTTTGTTGTTATGAGCACTTGATTAATGCAACAGAGGCTTAAGATTTAATGGAGTGTCAGTTGATTATGTAAAATATCTAACATTATAATTTATAATTTACAGGCATGAACATAGATGTGAAGTATTTACGTGTAGGTGATGTACATCAGCCATGTTTGTGTGTGTTTGATGTGCTGTTCTACAATGGAAAAGTTTTGACCAACACACCATTGAATCAACGTTTAACAATTTTAGAAGATATATTTACACCTTTAGAAGGCATTGTAATGCACACTTCACGAAGGGATGCTAATTCAGGGTATGTAAAAATTTCAAGTTGTTTTTATAATTTTTCTAATGGTTTTAGGTTGCAAAGTTTTTCATATAGTTTCTATTACTTCTAGGAAACTTGCCATGTCCAAGTAGTTCAGCCCTGAAATGTTTGGTGCATAAACTTTCATATTTAATCAGAATTGTAATAAAATAGCTATGGTCAAATTTAAGGTATTTCACTTTTGAAGAAAATATCTGTGATTCATTAGATCTTGATCAATGGTTCTCGAAATTTTTCGCTTGGTCTTATTATAATGGTAGGTACCCTTAAATTTTGAATTATCTAAAAAATTAAAAAGCATTCTATAAATATATAAATTAATGTAATTACAATTTTTTAAATGAATTTTCATCTCTCTGAGGTTACAGGGTTTGATTTCACAAATTTCTAACCAGATTCGCTGTATTTATTTAATGATTTACTATTTTATTCTTTCAAAAATTGTTACAGTTATAAGTTTAATTTTGGTAGTAAGGCTGAGTTCAACAACTTTTAAACAGTTACATATGTCTAAAAGTTAATATCTCTTTAAAAAAAAGTTATACACTAAAGAGAGCCTCTATTGTTCAATTTGACCAATAGGAGTTGCCCAATCCTTGTTTTCCTGCTTACCCTCAATTGCTTACTTATAGCAATGACTACATAAATACTATAAGACACGACATAGGATAGGGAAATAGTCTACGCTTTACGGGTGCTGTTCGTCACAAGTTTGACACACAGCTATCAGAAAGCGCTAGCAGCACCTTCTCACTTACTTCCGTCAGCATAGTTAGTGTTGTCAGTTCGTGCGCTGAGATAAGCGATTCTCGACCTTCCCTCGCATCTCTGGTCCCATATGTGGCATCAGTGCGTTTTCTCTTACCCGCCTGAAACATTGTTTGACCGTAGAGCCACCTAGCACCAGTCACATCAACTTCAGATTGGTCACATCAACACCACCTAGCGGGTATTGGTCAACTCAAGAATAAGCGTAGAATATTTAACATGGCCATGTCGTGTCTTATAGTATATATGTAGTCATTGCTTATAGTGAGTACATGTGTGATATTTTTGAGGTACCCTAGTTGGTCACCCATTCTTCACCTAGTCTTGGGTGATATCCCCCTTTCATTTTCTCTATCAGGTCTGTCATGACCAAATTTTGTTTTATTCCAACTCTGATGCTATTAGAATATTCGAGGCTAATGATCTGTTTTTTTATATAGTTCATTTAATAAATAGTGAAAAAGAAGGTAATTTAACTACATTTTGCAGGAGTCTGAGCCCCAGTACCTGTCATTTTAGTTAAAATTTTGAGTTATTGTTGTTTGGTTTTTGGTTCAATTGGTTTTTAGTTTTATGTTAAGGAGCATTTATGGTATATTTTATTAAGACAATTATGATTACAACGGTTTTTCTCCTTAAAAAAAAAAAAGGGGGGAAAAAAGAAAAGAAAATCTGCTATTATTCAAGTTATCACTATTTGTTACTCTGTTTGAGCTTTTAGTCATTGTTTCAAATATAAAGTTATGAGCTCTATAAATAGTTAGATTTTTACAGGGAAGAAGTCCTAGCCGCACTAAATGATGCAATAGATAATCGGGAGGAAGGCATTGTAGTGAAAGACCCAAATTCTATTTACAAACCAAATGCTCGGAGAGAAGGTTGGATAAAGATTAAACCTGAGGTAAATATCTTCAAAATTACTTTATAGTGATTCTTATTTAAAAATGTATAGATTGTATTAATACAGTATATGGCTAAAATAATTTTACAACTTTTAAAATTCATAGATCTGCTCTAATGTATTGTTTCATGTGTAGGATAAGTGCCCAAAAATATTTGCAGGTGAATATAGTACCGGAACCATATATCTAAAGCGTCCTAGGATTATAAATTAAAATGATGACTTTTATACTGCTAGTGGTTTAGATGTTTTATTGAAACGTTCAAAGAAAACTGGTAGGTTCAGTGTGTCACAATTTTCTTTAACAATCCATCCAAAATTTGATTACTTTCCTGTGGAAGGAATTGGGGGTACCTCCATAGTCACATATGATTTTTTTAAAATTAACAGTAGAAAATAGTGCAACTTTACTGGGATGCCAGAAGGTTGATGGACTGGGATCCAGGCTAGCCATAGGCAACAACAGCATTTTTTTAAATTAACATACAGTGGGACCTCTCTTAACCGGCCCTGGTTGAACTGGCCTTCGGTTTAACCAGGTAACTATCTGCTACACTGTCATTTACAATTTGTACTGTTTCTCATGCTCATCACAACTGTTGTACAATATCAATATCAATCTGTCTCAGAGTTGATTTATTCTATTGATGACTTGTACTTGGGTCTAAGATATTATTTTTACAATGTTTATGTGTAACCATGTGTATTGTATTTATTGTTTATTATTGAGCATTTTGTAAAAAAATAACGTAATATTTATAAAAAAATTGGCTTGAATTTGCTTTCAAAAAACTCTACAAAATAAGGTACAGAATCAATCAAGAATGTCTTTCAATAATTATTTTACTATAAATGTACATTACACTTTTGTTTTATTTGATTTCTTCAACATATTTGTATGTTTCTTTTCACAACATTATATCTACAGAAAAATTAAAATTTCATTTGTAGTTAAACAGTACTCTATTGTGATTTGTATTTATTAAAAGCCTACACAGTACAGCAATAATCAGTTTTCATCTTTTTAGTACATATACATTTTTATTTTGTAAAACTATACTGCATGCTCTTTGTAATTAATTTACCTTTTTCTCGTGTTTAAAAATTGTACAGTATAAGTATTTTAATACACGTATACAGTTAAAAGTTAATTTTAATGTCTTTTCAATTTAACCGGTCATTTTACCAAGCGGCCTAGCAGCCGGACTCACACTGGACGGTTAACACGTTCACTGCGGCAAACGCCAATCGGCGTTCAAGAGTGCTACGTCATCTGCTACAAACGCCATTTCGCGTTCGCGCTCTTTTAGTACTCCCACCATTTTGTAGTCCCGTACGTCAGTGCCAGTCAGTCAGAGGGAATCAATGCGTGTGTACGGTTGTTGTTTATAGGTTAAGCTGTCTACTAATGCTCCTCGTTTTTAATTTTATTGTTTCAAAAAATATCACAAATAAACTTTTTTTTGAACTCTTGTACAGTAGTCATTGTATATATATATTTCTAATGGTTTTACTGTTGAATAAAAGGTAAGCAAACCTATAATAGATATTTTTCTTTATTTTCCTGATAAAAAAGTGTTTTATCATTAAACGTTGATAATATACTATATAACGCCATTTGGCGTTTCCCGCATGTTTTGTGAAAAACTACGTCATGTGCTATAAACGCCATTTGGCGTTTATCATTTTTTTAATTATATTCACTGCAAATTCACTTTTAAATGATTAAATATACATTCAACAAATATAAAAAATACTTATTTAACACTTATACCGAAACCCTCACTGTCGGACGTTAACCGAAACCCTCGGTCTGTGAGACCCCCATATAAAATAATGTTGTATTTCAGCATTATAACCCAATAAATAACTAAAAATGGTAGAATAAGACTCAGTAACTTTGGGTTAAAATAATACAAATGTTTTTTTGTTTTGTTTTTCAAATTTATTTATTTAGAGAATCAAAATATTTTGTATCAACAGTTTGTTTGTTCTATAAACAAATATTGAATAACAACTTGTTTTATAAAATAACAAAAAAACACAATTACTAATATTCAAACAATACAAAATTAAAATACATATTTATAAGGAATACGTGTATACAAGAAATTCATAAAATATAACTGAGATTATAAATTGAAAAAGTCAACAAAATAAGCCCAACTAAACCAAAAAGTTTAAGAAATGTTGTTGGGTGAGTGTTTTTCATCTGTCACTGGTGTAAAAATGAATGAAATATAACTGTATCATACTTACAAGAAAAATAAGTTTAGGTCCTTTGTCCAAAACGTTCACCTTATCTTCGATCTTTTGCACATTCGAGGCACACCTTTCGGCTACACTCCAGACATATAGCCTTCTCACACGTAATACACTTATATGCAGTTTTTCTCTTTTTGTATGAGGGACAGGTTGCACATGTTTTCCTCTTCTCCAACCGATCACTTGGGCCAGCTGCAGGTTGAACCTCTTCTTCATCTTCTGCTTCAGGTATGTTGTCTCCTAGAGTTGTCTTGATGGATGCTCTCAACTCACGCTGTAGACTTGGGATGGCCAGCCTCTTCTGAAGATGAGGAACTATTAAATCATATCCCAAGTCCTGAACAAAGTCAAAACGTTTCATCATGTTTGTGTCTCTGTAGCTCATGTAGAGAATGAAAGTGTTGACAGAGGAGATGTTTAGCAATCTGTAGAAAATGGCGAGTGGCCAGCGCCTGGTTTTTCTGCTAGAACTAAAGATAGCACACTTCATATCAATAATGTCTACTCCACATTTGTTGAGGTTGTAGTCACATATTATTTCAGGCTTTTTCTTTGCCTCATCAGTGGAAATCGTGTGATGCATGGTCGATATAAGAACTACAGCTCGGTTTTTCTTCGGTACAAAGCT
The DNA here is from genome assembly GCA_963513935.1 of Aphrophora alni. Lineage (NCBI taxonomy): Eukaryota > Metazoa > Arthropoda > Insecta > Hemiptera > Aphrophoridae > Aphrophora > Aphrophora alni. The sequence goes on from OY740770.1 coordinate 108,057,231, forward strand.
TACAAGTGTCGTTTCCCCCCTAAACCCATAGAGGGATGACAAAACTGGTCTTGCGGGATTCTGCAAAAACTCCAGTGGGATTAATTTTTTATCCCTTCTTACTGTACCTACATTTATGTCAACGGCCTCTTCAGAAGTTCATCTGGAACTTCAATCGATGTAAACCAATAATTGTCGGCAGTGACATTCCTGTTGCTTCCTATGATTGGTTTACAAAGTCTAACAACTGCCTGAGTAGGGATGTTTAGGCACTTTTCTTGTTCCGTCAAGCCGATTGAGTCACTCCCCTTACCCGTGTATATGTACACATTTATCAAGTACGACGTCTTGGCATCACACAAACACATTATCTTGATTCCATATTTTTTTGGCTTTTTGGGCATATAGATACGAAAACTGCATCTTCCCCTGAAAGGCACTAGCATTTCATCTATAGTTACATTAGCAGCAGGAGAATAGACACTCTGGCTGTTTGTGATAAAAGTTTCAAAAAGCTGAGATATTGGAGCTGCTTTGTCACTTTGTTTTCTAGCTTCGCGTGTCTCTGCATTGTCAAATCGAAGGCACATCAACAGTACTTCATACCTTTTTTGGGACATGGTTGCAGAATAAATCGGACGTGTAAAGGGTCCTTTCAAAAACAAAGAATTGATTTTTTCATTGTTTGATTTTAGGACTGAGGAAATTAAAAGCAATCCTATCAAAGCGTTAATTTCTTCTTTGTCCGTATCTCTGTAATTGTTCTTTTTTGTTTGTTCCGACAGACCTGCTCTTACAGTTTGTAGTTTTTTATTTGTGTTTGTAACAATTACGTTCACCATGTCGTCATCAAATAATAGACCCCAAACCTGGGTTTTTGTAGGCTTGTTGCCTAAAACTCTTCCCCTTCCTTTTACCCCTGGCAGAGTCCTTATTATGTTCCTAGCTGGTGTCCTCACGTTTCTTGTTGGCTCCTTGCTTGCCCATGCATTGGGAGGACCAAATTGTTTTTTCTTTGATCTTTCCAAAAAATATTTGTCTTCTTCTATAATCTCATTTTCAACTGTTACACGCTGCTCATCCTGTCCAGCTTCTAAATCTAACAAAGTCTCATCATTCTCTTCTTCACCAGAACTTGTTTCATTGTTGCGACCAATATCTTCATCAATAACAAAGTCTGGATCCTTATCAGAATCATCGGCTTCACTATAATCCGTGTCGTCATCGTTCTCATTTTCCAAACATTTACGAAGTTCGTCACTAAAATCCGGATCACTTGGCTTCAATGTTTTTCGTTGGCGACTCATTTTCAAACACTAACTTGTGATATAAAACATGAACATTTAAAAATAATCACGTAATAAAGATAATTATCCAGCAATAAACGTAATCGAAACCCTCGGCACAGGAGACCGGGCGCTGAAAAACGGTAAGCGAAACCCTCGGTCAGGCAGACCGAACACAAAATAACGGGAACCAAAACCCGCGGTCTCTGAGACGGGCACGTAATTGAAAATCGATAAGTCACGTCTGGAAGCGTCACTCGAACTGAACAAAAACTGCGTGAAGGTCAAGGTGAAGGGGAGGGAGGAAGGTATTGGGAGGGGTAGCAACCGCGCTCCAGCAGTGTTGCCAATATCAAAAAGTGAAAATTCCCTGCGGTCTGTCAGACCGGGGTTTCGGTATAAGTGTTAATCAAAAAAAGAAAAAGAAAAATTTCAGCATACACCATAGACCTACACTTTTTTCTAGCAGTGAACGTGTTAAAAGGGGTTTTACTGTAAATTTAATATATTTACAAAGAACCCTTTAATTCAGGTTTAATTAAATTTGATTTCAGCCATTACTTATACAAATGACACTAAAATTAGAATTTATTTGCTAACTCTAGCTCATCGTAAATTTCTAATTTATTGATTTGCTATTTAGTTTTAAGGTTCACCAAAATGATGTACGATTTTAAATTGAATCTCAGGTTGTATTTTTTGTATTAGTACACTGGCTAGTTCAATTAATTGTGAACTATAATGCTACAATTTTAAACAAGTTATTTATGAGTAACATACATCTAAAATAAAATATGTTTTAAGATGGATGATACTTTTTATTATTATTAAAATAATTCTAGCAAATAATCAATTATTGCATAGTTATTCAAAAACAAATTCTTTAAGTTACATAGGATTGATTTTGTGATTATACATTTTGTAATATAACATATTTCATTTACTTTTCCTTTTTTTTTTAAATGGTCTCAAAATTGAAACACCAAATCATAAAGGTATTATTTATTATTATTTATTGTGGCGTCTAGTCAATTTGTCAAGTTCAATTTGTAGATTATTTTACATAAAAATTTTCTTTATCTCGAGTAACTGGTTCCATTCCAGTTAAAAATACACAACATGCATTAAATTATTTATTTATTTTTATTATTTTAGACACAAAACAAAAACAATTTGAAGTTAGTCTTTTCGTTTGAATTTTCTTTGAATGGACTTAAAATGATCATTATATCAATTTTCCAATCATAACTTTTCTTATTTATATTACAGTTAATTCTTTTGATCATTTTTTTTTTCTTATCGTCTACTCTTCTTTCAGTAAACTTTTTCAGATTTCACTATTTTAAATTATGATTAAAGTTGATATTTGTAGATATATTTCTTTGTCATGAGCTACACACATCCTCCCTTTTCAGAGACCAAGGCTAAACTGTTTTTCTTTGACATCCTTTTTGTAATTATCACTTTAAATTTCTTATGAAGTTCAAACCTCCATTTCCTTTTTGTTAGAATAAATTTATCTTTTTACCTTCTTAATCATTATTATTAAAAATTATATTATCACTATTTACCACATTAATTAATTTTTTTATTTAACATTTTTTTTTTTCATTTAAAAATCATAATTTAAAGTTCTTATTTTATAACTACTGTAAATATAATTTGATTTACAGAACTTCTAATCCCTCAAGTTTAAATTTATCTATATCCCAGTTAAAAGTGATCTAATTTTATATTTATTTATTATTTAAAAAAAAAAAAAAAAAAAAAAAAAATTATAATCCAAAACATTATAATTTAATTTGTATAGGCTATTTATTATTTATTAATTTTGTGACATAAGATTTTCATACTCTATTTTAGACCATTTCAAGTACGAACTGGTATCCAATAATTTCTGAACTTTTGAGTCTTGCGAAATAAGATAGGCTATATGGCTGACCTGCCACTGTTTATTTTTATCTCTAATTCAATACTAAATCACAACTAACAAGTTTAAATTTCCTATTAATTATTTTTAACACCAATCGCACCATGAACACTATTACATTTTACAATTTGAATTCTAAATCCATTAAACAAGTTTAATTGACTAATTTGGTAAAATAGGCATTACATGTCTTATAACTACACAATGAATAACCTTACTTTTGAAATAATTATATTGGATTACACTTGTATCAAGGGATGTCAGTTGTATCAAGAGGATCCATGTCCTGGATTCCGATCTTTGTATGTTGTGCCGACAAACGGAGGAGCCAATGAATAGGGAACATGTTTTGAGATGCCCCAGGCTTGGTTCTGAGCACCAGATTTCGAAGAATTTTCCTAAATTGTACTGGGATGCCAGGAGACTCATGGGTTGAGTCTCACATAGTCTGCCATTGGAAACAACAACACTTGTATCAAAAGATTTAGTTTTCATAGTCCCTTGATGTAGTCTTTATTTAGATAATGAGTTTAGGCATGACAAAATTCAATGGAACTTTTGAATAAGTAGGTTTCATCAAGATCAGTTTATGAAATTAATACAAGATAAGACTATTTTACTTCAAAACACACAACAATTGTTTACTTGCTGGATACAACTTATTGTCAGTAGGAATCATTGCCATCTCGTGAGTAATTATTGAAATAGCCCCTTTGGGATTTAGGTGTGGATTACTGTGACATTAAGTTCTGGATTGTTTGTTATCCTGTAGAAAAGTAGATTTCACTGTGTAGTATTAACATTAGATACATATTTATGATGGTTGTGAGTGAAATAAATTATCATAAATACATTTTGTGATTTTGATTACATAACCTATTATATTATTATTTATTTGTTAGTTTTGTGCTTTTTTATAGCTGAATTTAGAAAATAATTGTTTATTATATTTATTATTTATATATTATATGACCAGTTGGAAGGATTGTGTGGTGAATGATAAAATATTCCAAGTGTCAAATTAGTTGCATAAATTTTGTATCATGATAATAAATAAACTTTTTATGGCAATTAACTTCTCATTTGAAAGAAGTTTATTTTATCGATCATAAGATGTAAGACTACAACAAAACATTAATCGAGAGATAGACAATAAATTGTGGAGTAGGATTATCTTTTACCTCACTATCTTGCTTCCTATTTTATATACCCTGTACTGGGGGGGGGGGTTCTAGTATTTCAAATTTTGTCCCCCATCTTGACTTGCCATAGTTAAATATTTAAATGATAATTGTATTTTTTACCTTCTACTTGATCTTGTAAAATAAAATATATAGATAATTTATTTCTAACAATTGAAAAAAAAATTTGGAACCATTTTTGAGATAGTAGCTCTGAAAATTGTTTTAAAAGTATAAGATATTTAGCTTTTTAGTTTAAGTAAAGCTTATAAAATAAATGATCCAATCACTTCCTTCATTTTAGTATACTCCTGGAGCTATGGTGGAACTTGACTTGCTAATTATTGGAGGCTACTATGGGGAAGGAAGAAAACGGGGCATCATTAGTCATTTTCTGTTGGGTGTTGCTGTACCTCCGCAAACACAAGGTAGTTTTCCTATAGCAATGTTTTATTTATAGAAAACCAATCACATTTGTTCTAATAGAAATATAGAATCATATTTATTATAATTCTCTATAGTATATATTCACTCTTCAATAAGAGGCTTCGATTTGAGACAAAAGGTTATGAAATTTGAACTAATTTGAACAAGTTTTAGAGTTTAAGCAAATGGGTTAACGAAATTGTAATTTTTTTTTTCAAAGAAAAAAGAAAATTTCAATTTTATATCTTGTTAATGAATTCAAAAAATAATTTTTAAATACTTTTATAGGAAGCAACCCAATAGAATTTCAATCCTTGAGTAGAGTTGGATCGGGATGCACAATGGAGGAATTAGCAGACTTAGGAAAGAAATTGGATCAGTTTTGGAGGAAACTTAAACCTGGTGAACAACCACCAGGCCTCAAATGGAGAAAAGAAAAACCAGAGTTGTGGATTGAACCTCAGAACTCTATTATTCTTCAGGTATTCTCTTATATTTATCTCTTTAATCATTGTAACCATGTAAATCTCAAGTGCAGGTTCTTTTTTTTACTGTCAGCAAAAATGCAAATTTATTTTAAAAAAAAGTAAATACCTCATTTATACTTTACAAATATCAAAATTAAAAAGAGTCATTAGGTTATGGAAAGATTGAATTTAATGAAATAATGCAACAGTGTGTACCTTTATCCAAAATATTTTTTCACCTTTATCCAAAATATTTTTTCCATCTTACATACTCGTTAAAAATGCAATTTTGTATAGTATTCTTTGAAGCTTTGTTCCATAAAAGGCCAGCTTGGCACTTAAATTGTGATTTACTTCTCTCTTTTTTTGGAACACATGGTATATTTTTTATACAGTTTAATTTTTATATCATTTGCTGGTATAGGGTTAATAAAATGCCTTTTGATGATCTATTAATGGTTGTCCATACACTGGTCTAGGTACTTGTAATCCAAACTTTTTTAATAGTCTCTATTAGTTGTTTAAATGAAGTGTAGTAAATTTTTTTGATCTAAAAAACAAAAAACTAAAACCGCTAATCACTTGGGCTGGTCAGTAACAATCACTGTTTTCATTATTACTGTAAAACCACCATTAGTTTTATAAAAGTGGAACCATCTAAATAAACTGTTCCTTAAAGAGGTAACAAATAAGTAACCCTACTTATTTTAGAGAAACAAACAGCTCAACATGTTTATTGTTCTGAAGAAATGGTTTCACCCTCTTCTCCCCCTACACCTATCATTATGGTATATGTTGACTAGTTATACACAATTCAATGATATTAAGGATCAATGAAAAATTCAATTAAATTAAGTGGTAACCGTCCGAAACTTGAAGTCTCCTCTATGGTTGGTGGAACAACAATTTGAGATACTAAGACATGTGTTAATGAGATATTATCAGTACTCAAATTCCATTAACGTTAGAAAAGTTTTTAGAAGGAATGTATCTTGAAGGAATAAGTTATACAAGTTTTGATTTTTTTAAACAACATTCAGTGATTGACAGTTGGGCAACAGGTGAAATTTCATACTTTTTGATTATATTAATATTACCAGGTAAGGACAAAATGTAAGAAATAAATGAAACAAAATGAAACCATAATCCCCAAGTTGAGAAGTGTAAAATATTTCAGTGATCACTTCTGAACTATTCTGATTTGCCCTCAACACTTTGATATATATCAGTGAGAACTTAATAAAAATATCCAATGAGTATATTCAATTGTCATTTCATGGTCCAAGGTATTGGTGTTTCCAAGAGTGAAGTTGCAATAGCTAAAATTTCTGTACGCTATAACATTTTCAACTGCTCCAAAATATTAAAATAAATAAATATATACCGGTGTTTCAGACCACTATCTGTAGTGCCTAAACGAAACCAGATAAAAATTTCCTTCCAATTAGAACCCCCCCCCCCTTTCGACCCCAAAGAATTCAGGAAAATTATTTTCGACACTCCTCAATGACCCAAAAGGGCACTGGGGGGGGGGGGGACAGAGTGGTGTTTTTGGAAAATTTTCAAATAGAAACATAGGTTGTGTGATACCTCATTTTAAAGGTCTCTCTTTTCTGAACATTTTGGAGCAAAAAAAAATTGTTATCTTTTCATTACTGTACAGGGTGTGACGTAATATATTTTTTTAAGTCTTTAGCGGTAAATGTGACTGCCAGCTCCCTAACAAAGATAGGGCAACCATTTTTTTCTCTAGTTTTACAATAACAAACCCTTTCAGGAGATATGGGGTAGTATGGAAAAAAATTCAAATAGCAACCTAAATTGAAAATTGTACCATTTGAGAGATCTTTTGAAAAAAAAATTTTTTGTATTGAAAGTTTGGTTCTATCTTGCACCATTGAATTATTGTAAAAAAATGGTGCAAGATAAAAAATATATATTTCGTCACACCCTGTACAGTACCTAATGAAAAGATAACAAACATTTTTTCCCTCCAAAACGCCACCCTGCCCCCCAAAAGTGCCCTTTTGGGTCATTGAGGAGCGTTGAAAATAATTTTCCTGAATTCTTTGGGGTCGAAAAAGAGGGGTTCTAATTGGAAGGAAATTTTTATCTGGTTTCGTTTAGGCGCTACAGATAGTGTCCATGTGGTCTGAAACACCCGGTATAGTTTAGATTTTGTATGGATAAGAAGACACATGCTTACCTTGGAAAGTGGTCCTTGGTATTACCTTATAGTACACAAGTAAAGAAACACACACACACACACACACACACACACACACACACAAAACCACTAAAGTTCTGATATATTTTGTAAACACTGTTCACTTTCTCAATCGGCAGAGTATTACTGATTGATAAAGTGAACAGTGTTTACAAAATATTTCAGAACTTTAGTGTTTTGTTTTTGTTTTGTGTGTCTGTTTTCTTACTTGTGTACTATTAGGTATTACCAAGGACCACTTTCCAAGGTAAGCCTGTGTCTCCTATCCATACAAAATCTAAACTAATAGGCCATTTACCCTATTAAACTCTAACTTAATACTTTCCAGATGGTTAAAAATAATTTTTAGATGGACAATTTTTAACAGTTCTCTACAAGAAGACTTCTCCCTTCATCAGATAAAGGGAATAAAATCCTTTTTATGAAGGTAAATTAAAAATTGTAGTTGAAGTATAAAATGTTAAAATTAACTTTATTTGTGACAGGTCAAAGCTTCAGAAGTAGTACGAAGTGATGAATATCCTACAGGATGTACATTAAGGTTCCCTCGAATTGAAAAAGTTCGCTACGACAAGCCATGGACTGACTGTCTAACTTCTGAGGAGTTTTTTAAATTGAAAAATGTAAATGGTAATATTTATTTGTGAGTTTAAGTTTAAAAAAAAATCCAAATTTATTTGATTAGGTATGTCAGAGTAGTTATTATTTGTTTGTTTCACTATATTGTATTATTATTACTTGAAATTAAAATGTGATTGAGGTTAATAATATTTTATCACAGAGCAATTTATATATAGATGAATTAATTATATTGAAAAATTTTTTTGAAGTTTTTATTTATATTTCAGAAGCAAATTACGATAAATAAAAAAAAAAAGAATTAATGTAACCATTTCAAATAGACTATCTTGATTTCGATGACAATGACTCAAACCAATGTCCCAATCTGCAGGTAAACGAAAATTATCATTCACTAAATTGAAATAAACCAAATTGAGCCTTAATCGCCGGTGGGTTTATTTGATTTATTTTGTTTTTTTCCTATTTAATCTTGAACCATAATTTTTATTTTCATGCAGCTTAACACATTAGTAGGGTTATATGATCTGTAATCCTTTTTTCCTTCTTTTGGACCGTACATGTCTTGGGAAACATTCTGCATCACATTCTATTGGTAGCAACCACCTTTGCCTTCCCCTAAATCTTTCTTCCCACTTGAAACTCCTTTATCATTGATCTCTTCAGAGAATTTTTTGAAGTGACCATATTTTCACCTTATCTAAGATTCCAGTCTAAAATTTGCTTTATTGTCTTCTTTGGCTCTTTCCTCTATGTATGTCTAATGTTAAAGAACATTTGGAAAACTATAATGGAAGAAGTAGCTATCACAAACATAGCAACATAAAATGTTTGATCGATGGGAATTTTGTTAGTCTTGTTAGAATCCAAATTAGTAACAAACATGTTGGTGTTGCTTTTGTAATAGACTCCTGAAAACACTAGATTGGTCTCTGGTCTCTGTGAGACACTTTACATTAGTTATAAAAAATTATTCAAGTGCATGTCTTTCTATTTTAGTCACTACTGTTAGTTAGTTGATTTTATATGTTTTAAATTACTGACTATCAATTACAACTGTAGTTGTTTAATGATAATGTAATGATTCTGATTCATGTAGTCTTGGGTAAGATCTCTCACTTTTATATTTCCTATCATTTCTCTCTTAATCACTCTTGTTTTTTTACCCTGATTTATTAGAGTATTCTAAGGCTAGATGTCATTCTTTGTTTTTTATTTTTTTTAAAATTATTTTTTGTAAGGTGATGACAGACAGATTTTTGCTTTTAAAGAATACACAAAACAAATATAATCCATGCTGGTTTCCTCCTTTTAATTGTATTAGCTACTGTTATGAGTCCAAAGGATTGTGCAAGTTCCCTAAATTGTGTGCCTAGTTCGAATTTTGGACAATGACCTTAAAATTATCGAACCCTTGATTATTTCAGCTGGGCTCAATTTTTTGAGCTCAACACAATTTTCCGAGCAGAACTTGATTTTATGAGCGTGACTCAATTTTACAAACTCAGCATGGTTTTCTAAGCAGGTCTTGTTTTTATGAGCCTGACTCGAAAAAAAAGCCCAAACTAATGTTATAATACTGCAACGAAAGTTTGATATAATGCTACTGATGAATTGAGAAAAAAGAGTTATAAATAATAATGTCTATTTCTTTGTCAATTATAGTTACTTCGCCTTTCCTTCCATATTGCCTTCTTACATATTACACCCATTTTAAAACAAAAGATTTAACGGAAGCTCAAAAAAACTTGTGCTCTATAACAGCTTCAGCTCGCTAAAAGACTTGATAAAAATTCAAGCTTGTTTTTTAGCTTGAGCTTTTTAAAGGCTCGAAAAAGCTCGGGGTTTATTAAAGCTCGAGCTCAGCTCTATTTACTCGAGGCTTTGTTCTAATTAAAAATACAGGCTCGCACATTCTTACAATTGTTATTTAAATAGAGTATTTTGATAAATGTTCAGTATCTAAAGAATCAAGTTTTCATATGGTATACAACAACATGCCAGAAATTTACTTTTATGGGTTGGTAAACTTATGTAAAAACAATCATTGTTTTTGTGAAGCTGATTTCTCTTACTGTTTTTATTTCTTGTAATTTTGTAAATTTCTTGTGAAATATATATAAAAATTCACTATAAAAATTGTGAATCTTTTGTATATAATTGAATTTATGTTCAGTTATATCTGTGAAAGCCATGTTATGTCACAGTAAAAAATCTTCCTTTTTCTCTTTCTAAAGTAAAAATAATAATACAAAATGTTGTTTGTATATTTTCCTCATATAAACATATTGTTTAATCTCTACTGTATAAAACTATATACAAAATATCTGAGTTTTAATTTATTTTCAATTTATGTTTAATTTATTTTCATATGCCTATAAATCACCAAAATCTGTCTACAATTCTAACCAGAAATTCTAAATTTAAGAGCATTGTTAAGTTTAAGTTTAATTCTAGTTCTACATTGTTAAGTTGGTTCCAAATTTTGACTATACATGCTTACAAATATGTGCAGCTTACTTACAATATTCCTTTTCACTTTTCATGTTTTGGATTACAAACCTCCATATAATTTAGCAAAATTTCAACTGGTTTAAAGTTGTTGCTCATTTTGTAAATTTTGAGCGTAATGATACAGACTTTATTGCTAACTTTAAAGTGTTAAAATTATGTGGGAAAAGTCGCTACACAAGTGTGGCAGATGGATAAAAAATTTATTAGGCAATGACCTTAAATAACCTCAATAGAGTGATAATATTTTGTTTTGTTTTCAAGAAAACGACAGTAGTAAAGGTTACCACAAGTGCACAACGTAATTAGGTATTTATTACCAATTTATTTGATTGAAATTAGTAATCTAATGATGCAGTTTGATTTATATCACTTTTGTCTTTTTGTGATATTCAATCTTCTGACAGTTTTCAATATTTATTTTCAGTATTTTCTTATAAGAAATTTTTGGGGAGATTGTAATGATTACTTTTTGTTTGTTTATTTAATCTTTTATTTGTGTATGTGTGATAGAGAGTTAATGCAGTATTTCTGCACTGATTATTTAAAATTCTTGTTAAAATTTAAAATTTATTTTGTGAAGATTGAATGAAACAACAATTTTTACTAAACATGTTAAACACCATTTGTAACAAATGTTGCTGTGATATCTCATTAGATCCAGGGGATAATAAAATGTTATAGAAAATACAGAGAGACGAATTACAAATAAAGCGAGATGACATTTTTTATTGAAGAAAATTTCTAGGTGGTTTATAGTCCCGAATTGTTTCCTAAAGTGTGACATAGTTGTCATGAAACAATATATTAGTAGTCTCTTTTATATTCTAGGAATCGAGTGGTAAACTGTGTTCAACACATATTACACAGATGTTGCCAAAAACCAGGAAAAGGAAAGTTCTTCAACCATCAAAAACTCTCGGAGAACAATTCTATAACTATGGACTGACTGAAGTGAAAAGGCTTACAAAAGTATTCTCCAATAAAGAAATATGTGTTCTTACAGGATATCAAGAAATGTCAAAGAAAGAGGTTGAAATTAAAGTTGCAGAAAATGGTGGTGATGTTGCACAAAATCCAGGTAAGCCTGTAAATATATAAATAATTTAAAACCTATCTGCCCTTTTGATGTAAAGTTTAATGAATAAGATGTTGTTTATGTTTTAAATTACTCATAGAAGTCCCATTTTTTATTGTTGGTATATACAGGGTGTTAGAAAAGTATGGAAACAGCGTAATATTTTAAGAACTGCTTTAAATAGAAAGATGTTAAATCTCTCATTAAAATCTTTTAATCTGACCTATCTACTCAGTGGTATAAAAGTTTAGTAGGATATACAACATTCCAAAAATTAAAAAACCATGATTTTCCTCAACTTTTTAAATATACAGTAGAACCTCTCTAATCCGCCCTCGGGTGGTCCGTTACTCCGGTTAATCCGACCGTGCTCGAGCTCGCGATATTGTGCCGACTTGTCGATGACTCACGGCCCGTCTGGCACCATTCTTTCCAGTTTGTTATCGTTTTCCCGCTTCAGTGCTGTGTCATCCTGCTTCAGTGCTATGTCATCTCTCGTGTTGTTTCTATTGATTTGCTATAGTACTTGCAAAGTTTATATATAGACTTTATTATATAGACTTTTAAAAGTTTATATATCACTTATTTCACTTAAAAAAAATCTCTTTATATAATATGTAATAAATATTGAGTTTTTTTTTTCCGGATAATCCAACCTTTTTTGCGTTCCGACCATGCCCCCAGTCCCGAAGGTGGCGGATGAGAGGGGTTCTACTGTAACTCTATTATTATTTTTACATATTCAAACTGGTCAATTGAAGATACTTAAAAAGGACTTTAATTTATCTTTAATAACAACCAAGCTATGGCATTTTAAAATTCACAATTTTACAAACATAATACTAACCATTCTTTTTAGATCTAAGTGAATAAAGATTTATTATTTGGTTATTGTGATGTAAAGTAAGCCAAGATATATTGGAAATTACATATCCGGTACAGGGTGTTCTAAGACGTAAAATGTAAGCATACATATTCCTTAATTATACAAATTATTTGAACCAAATAGTCTTATCGAATTTTGGTAACCAAACTAACATATCAATTGAAAATCTAGGATATATTTTAAGGTGGGAAATAATTTTCCATGTACAGAATGATCCAAAATTTACGATTTTTCTTACCTCAGAGTTTTATAACGAAAGTTCAAAATGCTTTCCTTGGGCAGTTTTGCAGTGTGCTAGTCTTGTATCGTTTACAAGATAGTCTAGTGTATATTAGTACTTTCATCACATTCCCCATCACTTCAGGAGTAATGAGAGCAACTTCTCTAATTTTCAATTTGCTAATTCATTTATGTCATTAGGTTTAAGTCTGATAACCTGTTGTTTAAAAAACCCCAAAGTAATAATCAAGTGGTGACAAATCTGGTGACCTAACAGGTCATTCAATTGTCCCACTGCAACCTATCCATCTTTGTGGTAATGTGTTTACCAAGAGTTGCCGCACTTGTAGTACATAGTGAGGCAGTGCTTCATCACTATCTATAAATTAAAAATAGTAGGCTACAGTATTTCAATTTGACTATTTAGACATCCTTCCTGCAACAGTAAATGTTGTGTCCTATTATACATGAATGATTCTAGCCACAGAAGATGCTGCCCTCGAATGCCAAGTCCTTCACATTTTTTAAGTAGTAAATTAAAATCAACACAGTGAAATGCTTTTGAAAGTTCTAAGAAGAGACTCACTATTAATTTTACTTTTATAATCCAGACCTTTCACAACAAAGTCAGTTAACTAGACTATTGGGTCTACTGTAGATTTATCTTTCTGAAAGCCATATTGGCCACTGAAGAAAATTATATTTTTTAAAGGACCACTTACATTCAGGAAGAATATAAATACATCAATACAATATTCAACTTGCTCATCTATGTTTGTAAAATTGTTGAGCATCTCCCAACTTTCTGTTTTTAAAAGAAATTTAAACAAGTTAATGGTTTCAGGTTGATAATCTATAGTTTGCATAAATTTGGATGTTGGAAAAATAGTAAAATGATTATAAAGTTTAATCTTCTGTACATAGTGCATAGAAATTAACAATTAAACACTAATAATTTATATTTCAAATCAAGGCTGTGTCAAAATATATTACAATTAAATGATAATTTACTGTTTAAGATATTATGTGGTTCCATTTTTACTGTCTTGTAAATCTCAATTTCCTTGAATACACTCATGTATCTACTCTTTTCGCAAAACTGTAACACCTTCATGTTGGTCTTTAGATCTGTGTATTTGAAATCAAAAAGGTGTGCAGCAAAATTGGATTTTATATTGTTAGTTATATTTTGAATATGGCAAATGTTCCTTAAACCCTTTACCAAACGATCATCCTGTCTGGTCCTATTAGTAGCTAGGGCGGTCATTACAAATCAACTTGTAGACTCCAGTACGCTCAACAAAACTTTTGTTTTAATTTTTGTAAACATTCTGTTGTAATTTATTGTTCGTACTGTAAGTCACAGTGATATTTTTTTTGAACAATTCGTATTGTAAGGTATGGTTAAAAAAATGTCCAAACTCTGTGGAGACGAACTTTTTCTTTGGGTTACTAAGCAGTGGGAATATTTTTATATTGTTTTTGTTCTTATGCTTTCAAACTATGTTATCAATTATAGAACTCATATAACATTTGACACTCCTATGTGTTTCAATATTAATACTTCATTATTGATCAGTCTTCTGCAGTAAATGGAAGTGCCTAAGTATGAAACTATGGTATTCTGCCCTTTTATGTTGTATAGGTTGATGAGAATTGTTGTGTATAGTCTGGTCTGTGGTAGTTGGCTTCCTGTATATTTTAAATATAAAGTGATCAGAAATTTTAGAGATGGTGATATCAAAGTAGTTTAAAGATTTGTTTGATTCAACTTCGAGGGTGAATTTTAATGTAAGATATAAGAAGTAAATGAATGAATTTATTCTAGAAGTTATTAAGAAGAGTCAATTGTCTGGTGCTACGATCAAATAGAACAATAATGTCATCAACATATCGGTGGTAGAGATTAGCTTATTGTGGTATGTGTTATCAGAGGAACCTCAATGTATACATTGTTTGTGTCTTGTGTTCGTGTTGAAATTTTTATGTGTTGTAACAATATTTAATGTTCTGATGCCCTTATGTGAATGATATTTTCAACACCTGATGATGGATGAGTGATATCATCTTAAACCAATGTAGTGTTTAGCACAAAAAGATGATCATTAGACGGACATATAACATATACTATTTTATTAACCTATCTATGCATGTTAAGTATGTTGATTGAGAAGAAACTGACATCATTTTCAGAATTTGAGTAGTGCATACTCAACATCATGTGCTTTTATAATGTTTAAGAAAATCTACATGCTCGCCATATGTATAATGTGACCTGGATCCATTGCTTGAATGTGTAAGTCATTAAACCATCTGAAAGCTCTGTGTCATTTGTGACTAGTATGGAGAACGTGCAATGAATGATGATTCAATGGTATTGAAATGTTTTAAACTTTTTAAAGAACGATGTGAAAATGTATATGAAAATCAGTAGAATGGGCAATTGAAGATTTTAGTATGCAGTTGATGAGCAAATTAAAGAGAACAGACAATTCACCATTACGTTACTTTTTCGGAATTTTCATTAAATTTCACTTTCTCTTCTTCATGAAGTTATGTATGAGAAACTGCAATATCAGAAACTGTGTGCATACTAAGTGTTGAAAATGCTTAAAAAACAATCCCAAATGAAATTAAAGGACAATGCATGGGTCTTTTTGAAATGATACAGTGAGCAAGACGATGACTTCTTAAAATGTATAGTTACTGGGGAGAAAATATGGATGTTGCACGCAACTTCTAATTCAAACTAAATGCTTGTGGTTTGGAGACACATTTTATTGTCATGAAGGAAAAAAACATTTTCCATTCAAAAGATCATGTGTCTAGTATTTATGGACAAATAAAGAGTTTCGTTTGTGACCTTCTTGAAACAAAGTTTCACAATCAAGGCAGATAGTCTATTAAAAAACTCTTGAGAAATTGTATCATGTGATCAGAATAATCATTGTGGCATGCTTATTCAAGACAATGCTCTCCCATACACTTCCACTGTAATGCAACATCTCATGACCTTTGACAGAGAACAATTTGATCATCCCTCTCTATAGTGCAGACCTCACACCAACCAATTTTCATGTGTTCTATTATCTGAAATTCAGCTTTGCTGATTGACAGTTATTCAAAGACGTGGTCAACATGTGTTTTGCATTGCAGACAGCATCTTTCTACCATGAAGGAATGCAACACCTGGTGCCCTGTTACAACAAATGTCTCAACAATAATAGAATTGTTCACAAGTACTATACATTTGTATGCCAAATAGCAATAAAAATGGCTTGGAAGTATATTTTTGTTTTTTCTTAATAATCCATCAGAACTTAATTTGTGGATTTCTGTTGTATTTTAAATGAGAGTTTTAGGAGATAGTTTTTTCCCATTTATTTTGGTTCTCGGTTACTTTTTGTGACAAAATGAAGACACCGTGCCACAATTTCAGATAGACCTATGTAATGACACATTAAACATTAAATTATTGGATAACAAAGTTTGGAGTTTTGATACAATATGTGAAATTTCAGTATTAAAAATACATATTATAATCTATACTAGTTTAAATTTCCATCAAGATTAAAAAAAAAAAATTGTGTTATGATATTTTCATTCTTGTTGTCGATTTAAGTTTATTATTTTGTTTAGGCACTGAAACATTTTGTGTTGTCGCTGGCAATGAAAATAATATAAGAGTTCAAAATGTTTGTAAACTGAATACGTTTGACGTTGTAAAAGCTGATTGGTTAATGAACTGTATGGATTCATGTGAATTGCTGCCATGGACACCTGTTGATATGATCAGCAAATCCGAAACCACAGCAGAGAAGATGGCATTGCTCTATGATGAATATGATGATAGTTATACACAGTCTGCTACAGAGCAGTCATTGAAGAGGTCACTTCAAAAAGTACAATTGTCGGTAAGGAAATCTATGTTTTTCTACATTTAAATGTTCATTTATTTTATTTCCTTATCTTATATTCCTTCTGATTAAACCTTGACATAACAAAATGACAATTAAATTTTAGTATCTTAAAAAAATTGTCTTCCATTATTTTTTGGAAGTAGCCTATCTGATTGTTCTTTAATAGTACACTCTTAATAGAATAGGCACTTGCCTGAACACTGCTTGAACAGTCTAAATAATAAATATCAAAATATTGCAAAAATAGGTATAAAAAATTATTTTGTATCTCTATAAGCTGTGTTCAAGATGTATCAAACCTGAATTATCCTGTGGAAACCAATGAAGAACGGAAGTGATTTCCAGTGGGGAGTTATTTAAAGTCTGTTAGATTTTCATTTTCTGCAAACTGATGAAATGATATATATATATATATATATATTTTGCAAACCATTCTAATATATTGTATGAAACGCTAATTGAGAGACCCATTCAGTTTAAACCTACAAAGATAAGATGCAGGAACACAGTTGTAGCTCAGTATCGCCCGAGCGGTCAGACGTGCATGTCATCGAGCATATGTACATAATCTTGAGTTATATTACTTTCGTAACGAGCTCCACATGGAGTGAAAATTAAATATTCAGTGGGCTTTCAGCAGTGACACAAACTAAGGAATGATTCAACCGTTTCAAAGATGGTGACTTACATTCTGCTAGGCTTTCAATAATTTAAAATAATGAGATCATTTACCCAAGTGCGAGCTTTGTACTGTCTGGTGTCACTATTTGAAAACTTTCAGACAAGGCTAGCACTGGTTTGGTACATTCCATTTTCAACAAGAATTTAGAATGGAGACACTGTCCTTGAAATTCATGAGAAGGAGCAGAAATTCATGAGTTACTATGAAGGAGCAGAAGCGACTCCATCTGAATGCTTTACTGGACGTACTGAATTCTGCAAACAATAACATTATCTTCCTGAACATTGTGATAATGGGTAATGATTCAACTTTTTGAGGGTACTATCCAGAACCAAGGCACAGTGTTATTCAACTTCTATGTGGCTAAAATAAGTATAGAATGTTTGCAGCTAAATTAAAGTGATCTTTACCATTATCCTTAACTCCTGTTAGGTGTATGTCATGCAGCAACGTGAGTTTCCTATAAATTGGTTTATGCAGGGGGTGGTGGATCTTTAAGAGAGTTTGAGTTTGGGAAGGAAATTTGGATATGGGGGGAGGGGAATTAACCTGACACATACCCTCGACTAATCAAATACTAGAGCTCAGCCAGCCAGTTCCATGAGCAATTAAATCTATGCTGTTAATTAGAATATATAATATAAACTAAATCAACTATGAATAATATTAAGGGAATGACTATTTAAAAATAGTGGTCTAGGAAACAATATTAAGCCAAAATGGCCGTTAAATACCTATTAAATATTTAATTTATTACGGAATTTGGAGATGCTCCGCCGAAAATCCTAGGGTGTCTGACCCATCCCAAAAGGGGGCTACTTAGCCATTATTTGGTGGGTGAACAATTTGGGAGGTACCTGTAAAATTGGTTATCCTGTAGACTGAAGAGATGCACTTCCTTAACCCTGAATCTTCCAGATGTTAAAGGTTTTGTAAAAGTTTTGTTTTCTTAAAAAATCAATGAAAAATATTATTTTTATACAAAACCTAACTTATAAGACATCATTTTTCTCAGAAAGATGTATAGAATTCATCTATGTAATAATTTTTTTTTTTTGAAACGGTTTTGGAGTAAGTATGTTAGATGTCAAAAAATGAAATTAACATTTTTCAGAAAAACCTGTATCGTCCAACATCAATAGCTTACCACCTTTTTCTAAGATATACAAAAGTTTTGTGTAATCTTTGTGAATATATTTAGAAAAAAATAAATAGATAAATTTGTTACATTTTCAAAATTAAAAGCTTATTTTCAAAAATTCACCAAAAATTGTAATATTTATGAAAAACCAACTTCTATATATCATTATATTCAGAAAGGTTCATAGAATTTAGTAGTGTAATGAAAACAAAGTTTGAAAAATAATTTTGGAGTCAGTATGGCAAAGAACAAAAAAACACACAAAAATCGAAGGCTAAATTTCACTTCAAAGTTCAATTGAGCATAGAAAATTTTGTTTTACTTTTTTTTCAAGTATTACAAACGTTTTCTAGTATAAATGTGAATAACTATTGGTAAAAAAAAAAATCAAATTCTAAAATTTTCAAAATAAAAATAATGTTTTCCTGTAAAAGTGGACGACAGAAGTTAGGTTAGGTTTGTTACCTCGACAACCTAAGCCTAACTTGTAACTATCTAAAATTTTAGCTAGATTTCACTAAAATAATAAACTCTACAAACAATAACACACAAATACACTTATACACTTGTATAATCAAATAAAACACTCAATATAAGAAAATTTGCTTTTACAATAAGATAAAGGTTTACAACTTACCTCTTGGTTAGTCCAAATATAAACCATTCAAAAACCAGAACTTCACTCAAAAAAATAAACTTTAGAAATAAAAACCACGTATATTGTAACTTGTATACACAATTTATATACAATTTGTATTCACAAACAAATATATAATCCAAAAACAAAAGCGCCACGCCTTTCCATGTCAATTTTTGTCACAAATTTTAGCTACATTCTGAGTTCAAAACAAAAACCTCAAAGTAACTCTACGATATATCAAGTAATACCAACTTGTAGAATGAAATCTCCTCTACAAGATTCTGTAAAGATTGGTTACAAAATATCGATTGAATAATCGATTATCTTATTTAGTAAACTGCTCCAAATGCCAAGTGAAATTTGTTACTTTAAGTTTCTACTGTGGTCAAGTAGAAATATCTTGCGATCTATGACACCATAGAACAATTTGTAAACCACAGATGGAAACAGAAAGATGTGATCTACAAAACAGTGTTTTGGTCGACCTGTTTGACAGAAAAATAGATTTGTGATCATATGGGAAAAAATGGCGTCGCTTTTACTAAAAACCGCTCAGTTCAAATCTTTGATTTTACGCATAAAAACTATGCGAACTTATAACTATAATTTATAACGTTTTGTGGTTTTTTTTGCATGATTATTCATCTACGGAATATTAGCTTTCCAACAGTATTTTATTTATTGCGATAGGACGATTCTAAGTGGGCGAAATGTTGAATTGCAAAATACGTGTTTTCCGGTTGTTAGAATAAACCATGCTTCGCCGAACGACCTCAAAAATGGTCGTCTAGTGTTTAGAGGGTTAAACACATCCAGTCTCTCTTACGGCTGGTGCACAACTTGTTCTCTAACCTTGATATGTGATAAGAATTTTCATCACCGAGGGAGGGGGTAAACTGATTTGATGCAAAACAATTCCCCTGTAATTTACCATTCAGGCAACCCGCTAGTAAGGCTGTTAGCATAGAAGTATCGCCGGGGAAAAAAGGAGGTGGTGAAAGGATTTCACCACAATCACAAGTATACACCACAAGACCAAAACTACTTTAGAGTACTATGTTTTCCATTGGCTTCATAATACCATGATGCTGGACCACAAGGCAACCATATCATGATAATCTTATTCTTTACATCAAATTACAGAGTTTCTTAACTAAACAGCACTTCTATAATACGTCAGATTCTCTACTTTCCTGACATGGCTCCTTATAATAATTTTTAGCTGTTCTCTAAGCCAAATATGCTGCTGAGAGGGACCATGTAAATCACAAGAAGATGATTTGCAGATTGTAATAACACGTTCCCAAGAAGTTTTTCAGAAATGGTGTCAACAATGAGGAGTCCATTGGAATTAGTTTCAGACCTCCGGGTGAGTTATTTGTTTTTTTTCCGAGCCAAAGGTAGAATATTTTTTGAATAGACCTTGTGTGTATATATAATTATCTAATAAACATGTAACAAAACAACATAATTTTACATGTACATGTAGCAATTGTGTTGTTTTGATATATTTGAATTTTGACAAAATAAGTTTTACATACATTATAGATTTATGTAAAATTGTTGATTCTAAAGAAAATTGGGTTATAAATTTGCATATCCAAATTATAATATTTGAAATAAAGTGAAATATATGGTTGAACAAATTTCTTCACACAATTTTATAGAAAATCAAATACTTTAGCTTAAAAAAAAAAAGAAAGAAAAAAGTTATTGCCATCTTCTCAAAAAAGTCAGTAAGGAGATGTCTATAAAAAGTAAAACTGAATTAGTTTGCTAGTAATTTGAAAAAGATCCTAATGGTTATTTTCAAATTATTCACCATTTATATTTTAATTTATGTATCTTACATTTTTAGGGTGATTTTAAGCTGTCGCAGAAAGAGATGGCAGACTTCGACAGAGTTATTTTCAATGGTCCAAGTCCATACGCTATTTTCCGTGAAAGTGTGGCATATTTTGATAACTTTTTAAAGGTACTATCATTTATCTAACTTCATATTAAAATAATTAGTGAATTTAGTGTAACTTCTGCAAGTGAAATGGCAAACTTCGGTTCCAGCACCAATCTTAAACACAAAATTAATTTTAATTTTTCGTTATACATTTTATTTCCATATGCATTCTATATCGGTTTTTACTACGTCTGATTTAAAATAAAACAGACCAACAAGTTGTCAATGAATCATTTTCATACGTAACTTTTTTCTTTATTTGAACGTCTTGAATCATTTATTGAAATTTATAAAATCATTTTTTACCCCAAGAAAGTGGAAAGTAGGATAACAATAACAATACTGTACAGGGACTACAGCGACACAGAGTTTGGTAAGAGAGAACAGAGAACAGTTTAAAGACCCTGATTCAGTCTGAAGAAATGTGATAAAACTGAATAATATGTTATAATTTATTAAATTAATACAAAAAGGAAGTTAACAAATAGCAAATTTATTCTGTCATCAAAATTTCATATGTTATAATTTTTACAAGTTAGAATTATTTAACAAATTTCTCAGAGCACTAACTTAATTCAATTTTAATATTAATTATGAGAATTTTCTCTCTATCTCGCTGATGCCAAAATTGCGGGTCTGAATGTTACAAATTTTCTATCTTATTAACCTTAAATATATAATAGTTCTAAATCTAATATTGGTTTATATATATAGTTCAAATTAATGTTCTTATATTTAATGATGGCTTATAAGCTAGTTTTACTATTATATAAGTTTTATTAAAGATAAAAATATTGTTTAAGTTCTTTATAATAGAAACTTCTTGCCAATTCCTTCATCTTTACAATGACTAAATGACCACCTATAAGGAGAGAGGGGGGGGAGGTCTGCCAACACACTTTGTTCTGTAATAAAAGTGGTATTATAATAAAAGTCTTTCCTTGAATAAACGTAAATTCATGATTTCTATAACCTAATCTCTTTAAACTGTCTCCGTTATTAAGAACTTTAATAATAGTCTTTACACATTTTTATCTTTTTTTTAAAATTATTTATATAAATATATATATATATATATATATATATATATATATATATATATATATATATATTTTACAGGTATTGTCTCTAGTTAGTTTTGCTAAAATATTGATCGATCATCAACAATATTTTGAAGAGTTTTATCATATGGAAACTTTAAAAGAAAACCTTATTTGAGTGTTCAGAAGTAAGTTTGAACTCAATTGTATAGTCAACACCTGATAGAAAATGTGTATAGTTGAAAATTCTAGTTGCAGTCATTGTTGGTAACATTTTATTTAATACTAAAGGGTTGTGATCTCTGTCATAATGATATGAAATTGTTTTTAATATTCCTAATAAACCCCAGTGGCTTCCATATCAATTTGGCTGTTCCATATCACTTCACTTTTAGTTAAAGTTTGTTATGTGAATGGAATATACTTCTCTGTGCCATCCTTCATCCGATTTGATAAAACAGCTCATAAACCAACTGGTGATGTTTCATTTGCAAGTACAAGTGGTAATTCAGGATTTTATTGAACAAGACTTGTTGACTTGTTTTTTAATTTGATTAAAACTGATATGACATTCCTTATTCTAAACAATTGTTTTACTTACTCACCATTTTCCTCAACACTGTTCTCTGCTTCCATGTTTTGTACTTCCTCCATAATTTCGTCATCACTTAACATTTGAAATGTCTCTATGTGGTTGTCCACTAATGCATAGGCATCAATGTTTTCAAAATCATCTCATCCTGTGTTAAGATTTTTAATCCATTCAGACAGTGGCAGTTTATCATCTTCATCATCATTCGATGAGTTTTTGGTTGTTGAAAGTTTTGCTTTATAAAAACACTTTGAGATTGTCATTGGAGTTACATTTTTCCAAGCATTATCTAATGCAATTGCACCCAAGACAATTATGTTCTCTGGTTCATTATTGTCCACATAAAACAAATCATTTTTTCAAAAGTAGTTTACGGTAGTGACATTTTAAACTTCTGATGACAACTTGGTCCATTGGTTGTAGTACACTTGTGCAGGTTGCTGCTAAGAACACCAAACTGATGTTTGTCAAATTCAATTTTGGATAGGCTGCACAGTTGTCAAATAAGAGAAGAATGTTTATGTTTTTTGATGACAGGTCCTTATCCCACTTTCTCAGTTTATCTTCAAAAATTTCAGACATCATCCACGCTTTTCTGTTTGGAGTATAATATACTGGAAGTTTTTTAATGTTTTTCAAAAAACTTGGTCCCAAGATTTTCCCAATAACCAGGAGCTTCGTTTTTTCGGTTCCAGTCATATTTGCACAAACAAAAGCAGTAAATCTTTTTTTTCAAAAGCTTCCCGCCAACACATTTTTCTTTTTAAATTGGATTGTCTTATCTGGTGTTAGCGTATCTAAAAAGTCCAGTTTCATCCCTTAAAAAATGTCTTCATCTTTATATGACTGTCAAAGAACTGACCATGTGTTATGTACCCAATCACGAGTAACATTCTCATCCACGGTCTTTGCCTCACCGCATATTTTTGCAAAGGAAATTTAGTATAGTTTAGTATAACTTTAGTCAAGCTTTAAATCTGTCTAGCCAGCCATTGGAGCATGTAAAGTCAACAGCAAACAATTTTCCGAACTCTCTTGCTTTCTCTTTTAGAAGCGGTCCACTCATAGGAATATCGGAATTACAACATTGTTTGAACCATTTTAGCAATGCTGCATCCACATCAGTCCGATCACATTTCCTAATTTTGTTTTAAAGGAAAACACCAAGTTTTTTTACCTTAAACTAAAGATGTTATATGTGGCTATGATGTCTATCCTGCAGACATCCCATCGGTAGTCGATTTCTTCTCAGACTCGCACTAGCATTTCAGGTGTAACTTGCTCAGCTGCAGCGTAAATTTTTGCTCTAAGTTCAGGTAGAGTGGCCGGCAAAGGAGGTACTTACACCATATCTTATATGAAACCCCAGATGAAAAAGTCTAGCGATGTCAGGTCTGGGGAGTAAGGGGGCATGCAATTGGCGCAGCACGGAACTGGAAAGCGGTTATTGAGAAAATCCCGGACGTCAGTCAGATAGTGTGGTGGTGCGCCATCTTGCATGAAGTAAACATTTCGGTCTCGGTCATCCTCACCGATCTGTGGTATCAAAAATTGTTGCAACATATCAAGGTTGATGGTTCTCTCTTGGGGAAAAAAATGGGCCGTACATTTTCCTCTTGCTCAACACACAAAAAACGTTCACTTTAGGGCTATCACGAACAAGTTGCAATGTTTCATGTGGATTTTCACTGTCCCAAATCCTACAGTTATGTGTGTTAACCTTGCCACTTAAGTGAAAAGTTGACTCGTCAGAAAAGATTATGTTGTCCAAGAAATGTTCATCATCATCCACTCGATTTAACATATCCACACAGAAGTTATTACGGGCAATCTTATCAGTGTCTTTAATTGCTTGTAAAAGCGAATATCGGTACAGTTTCAAATGCAAACGTTTTCTCAACACACGCCAAACCGTCGTATGTGGTATTTGCAACTCATGAGATGCACGCTGGGTCGATTTCATAGGACTGTTGACAAAACTTGTCTCACTTGCTCAACGACTTCGTCAGATGTGCTTGGACGACCTGAGGATTGTTTCACTAAGCACCCTGTTTCTACAAAACATCTATTCCACTCATAAATTGTAGGCCCACTAGGAGAATCTTTAGCGTACTTGGTACGAAAATTACGCTGAACTGTTGTCGCCAACTTCGATTCTTGAAACCAAAAGACACAGCTAGCACGCTCGGGTCCAGTGAAGGCAGCCATCTTTGACGTAACTGCCGCTAGCGTTTGTGCGGCGCAATTATGCACTAGCGGACTACGCAAGTCAAAACTTGATGTGTTTCTCCTTAAAACAACACTAAAACGAACTCTGTACCTTTTTGAAACATCCTGTATATGAGAAATATGAGGTCCTAAAACACAGTCTGTTTTGGACCCTCCTCCATTTGAAAAAGAAAAAAGCAGAAAGGCAAACTTTATTATTTATTGGGAAAAAATCTATCTTTAATCTGTGAAAACAAAATTAAAAAGAAAGAAAATCTTAAATAATATTTATAAATTTTCACAGATCTAAGAAAAAAAATACACCCTTATACACACACACACAGACACACTCAGCATTTAATCATTCTAGCCATCACACCTATACATAATCATACTTACATCCAATTATATATTACAAATTCACCATACATATTCAGCTTGCATTTTATAAACTTTAATTAATTCATAAATTATAATCCAGAAGTCTACTTTAGAATACATAAAAAATTGTTTTTGTGGTAACTTTTGTGTTAATAATGCATTTTAGTAGGGTTAATCTTAAAACTTAAGAGTCTTCAAAATTTAGAGGCATCAAGCACGTTTTGCACTCCAGTGAACTTGTTTCCTCATCTGGTTCTTAGTGCACAACTTATATGACTTAGAAGGAAATTGTTTTTATCTGTTAAAGAGATTTGCTATGGAAAATGAAGCTATTATTTATACTGGTGGGGAGTTGAGCACTGCTCTGAGAACTGTTCTGCCAGACTATTTGTTTTATACTATGACATCTTTTTTATTATAACATATTAATTAATAATCGATATAGGAAGTTTGCAATACTTTCGATATTAATAATACAAACAATTATTTGCCCTTGACATTCCTTCACATCAAAGGAGCAATAAGGCCAATATTTGGTTTGTCTGTCTACTTCAAGCACATGGGCGTACCCAGCGAGGGGCAGGGGGGGGGGACAGCTGCCCCTCTTGGTAGCAAAAAAATAAATCTTTATTATACATTTTGTTGCTGGAATTTAATACAATTCTTGAAATAACTATTTTAATCAATTGTATATTGAATGACCATGGCTTGCCCCTCCCTAGTTTTGATCCTGGGTACGCCCTTGTTCAAGCATACACTCAACTCTCGATTATCCGGGATAATATAGGGTTAAGGCTTCCCGGATAAGTAAAATCGCGGTTAACCCGCAAAACGGTAAAAACAATAGTAAATTTTAAAATAAACAGGTTAAATGAGTTTTATTAACATACATATCTCATAAACTGCAGTAAAAAGAGTATTATTATTATTATCATACACAAAAAGTAAACAAATTATTTACACACACAAAATAAACACACTTTTTTTAAAACTACTTCACGGGAAAATATTTAAATTACTGTACTGCAAAAGTAAAAAAAACATATTTCGAATAGGCTTAGTCTAACTTTACTGTTTCTGAAAATAATCAGTCATGGTTTTCTGTTTTTGTGCTGAGAAACACTTTTTCTTTATTTTACTTCTTAGGTTTCTCAAAACAATTTTATCAGTGATGAGAGCATCGTCCTGGCTCTCAATGTACTCGAGCAGTGACTCAACGTTTGCCAAGGCCATCCCATGCGAAACTGACTGCTGTGCGTGTGCGGCGGCGCGAGCAGCTGCCCCTCCCTCCACCTCTTCATCACTTTCACTTTCACCTCCCTCCCCGCCAACACCCTTAACTTTGTCAACAATCTGTTGGTCTGACAACAGTTCGTAGCCTTGGTCTTCCACGTCACAGTTCAACCACTGATTAATATTGTCATTGTCCACATCCTCTCCCCCTGGGACTGTTTTTACTGCTTCCGTTATTCTGCTAACAATATCAGCTTCATTAAATTCGAGAAATTCATCCTCTTCACAAATATGTGCAGTATCTGGCATGATTTTCTTCCAGGACCGTACAATTGTCAATGGTTTTGTTTTTTCCCAAGCAGAATGTATCTCGTAAATAGCATTGAGAATTGTAAAATCTTTCCAAAAAGTTTTAAGGTCATTGCCCTCTTCAATCCTCCTTTGAAGAAGAGTTGAACGATAGTTTCTCTTTAGTGCAGATATTACGCCCTGGTCCATTGGCTGTATTAACGCAGTGACATTGGGAGGCAAAAATTTTGCATAAATGTTGCCATCTAATGATTTCAAAGTTGTTTCATTCGGGTGCGAGGGCGCGTTGTCTAATAAAAGAACAGCTTTTTCCGGGAGTCCATTTGACTTTAAATATTTACGTACTTGAGGCACGAAGTTGTTGTCAAACCACAGTTTAAAAATCTCAGAGTTCATCCACGCAGACTTACTGTTGTAGTAATGAACTGGCAAGTTTTTGGCCTCTGTGCCTTTGAAGGAGCGAGGTTTTTTTGCTTTTCCTATGGCGACTAAAAGCAACATATGTGTACCCTTTGCATTTGCGCAGGTCATTATCGTCATCCGTTCTTTAGAGGCTTTATATCCTGGTGCACATCGCTCCTGTTTGAAAGCTAGAGTCCGGGTCGGTAGACATTTCCAATACAGGCCTGACTCATCTGCATTGTACATTTGTTCTGGGAGCAAACCCTCATCCATAACAAATTTTTCAAAATCTGAAATAAATTTTTGAGCAGCTTCGGTATTTCCACTTAACAATTCACCTTTTACACCAATATCACGGATACCGTGTCGCTGTTTAAATCGCGTAAACCATCCAGATGACGCGTCAAAATCACCCTCCATACCAAGTGCATCATGGAAAAACTTGGCTTTAGTCATACATATTGGCCCCGATACTTGCGTCCCTTCAGCTCTTTGCTGCGAAAACCACTCTAACATGCACTGGTCAAGCTCTTCAAACGTGGATTTTTTCATCGTTTTTCGGTTTGCCATACCAAAGTTTGTATCAGACGAACAAGCGAATGATAAAAGTTGATCTTTGTTACGCACAATATCCCGCACTGTAGAATCACTAATGTTATATTGGACACACATTTGTTTCACAGTAGAACCTCGTTCTATATTTTGTACAATATCCAACTTATTTTGAATGGATAAAACGACACGCTTACGTTTGGTTGCCATTGTTGCGCACTGCGAACTGAACTCGAGCCGAAACGTACTGAACTACGACTGGTGTGGGGTAGGTGGGGCGAGGGACATGACCTTGGCCGGCACCACGTGACTCACAGGCTATAAATAACTTGAAGGTCGACACGCACCTGCTACTGTTCCGACCCAACTACGAATATTATCGCAACACAGCTGCACATTGTACATAATAAATATTGGAATATTGGTCAATATTGGTATATATTGGTATCGCGGTTAAGCCCTCAACGCGGTTGATCCGATTACGGTTAATCGAGAGTTGACTGTACCATTATTGTAGTCAATAATATATTTTAGTTTCATTATATATTAAGAAGAAAATTCATTTTTCTTTTAGGCCAAACCATTTCCCTATTTGCTTGCTAATAAAACCTAAAATAAATAGAACAATTTAAACTATCGTTGAAAAATACAATCTAATATATTTACACATGAGACTTAAAATAAAACACATGTCTAACGTTTGCCCAACACAACTAACCAAATAAATGTTCCAAATAAGGACAGCCATGCATATTAATGGGTAGAAAATGTATATTAGTGGTATCTTTTGTATTTATTTGGAATCTCAAGTGTGAAAAGTACAAAACTTCCTAAAGAACTAATCTGTAATAGATCATTTGTGGATATCAGCGCTACTACACAATTCTTCTGTAGTGAACCTCCAATTGGTTAGAATACTGTATGTGCACTCCTTCCTGAATTTCACAAACTTTTTCCTCATCACAGGACTTTTTCTATATTTTAGAATGAAAAAGTAAAAGCAATCATTTATTTGTTGCATTGTTTGTAAGCAGTGAATAAACCATTTTACATCCTGTACAATTAATTAGAAAATAATAATTTTGCTGCCTTAGGTTGGCGATCCTGAGACCACAACAGATTCATTGTTGATGATTCCAATTCTAAACTTTAAGTTTCAAGGAGGAACTGTTGTTAACAAACTTCAGGGAACAACTCATGTTATATTGCATACAAGGTGAGAAGTGGAGCCTATATTTTTTTGAATGCATTAACAGAACCAGTTTTATATATTATGTAAAAAAAAATAATAATAATAATAAAAAATTTGCCGAGAATTTATTCATTTGAAAATATAACTAACACTAATAACAATTAGTAACAAAATAACATTATTTAATTAGACTCAAATAGTATTAATATTAAAATAAGACTGGTAACAATATACAAATAAATATTGCAACTGGGAAATATGTACAGTATGACCATAAAGTTCTAGGCCCCCTCCCTTATTTTTGTTAATAATTATAGTTTTAAAAATCCAAACTTAGGGATCTTAGTTTGGGCGTAGATATACTTTACTTTTTTCATTAAACTTATTAGATTTGTTACCATAATGCAACAAATTTTAATATTTCAGATGAATAACGTTTAATATTAACTTGAATGAATTAGCTAGATGAAGTAGTTAACTTTTTTTAAATAACTCCAAATATGGAGGTAAATGCTTTCCCTCTTAATGGCAAGTCATAATTGGAAAAATCAATAAGCCGTGTATCACCGATAAGTCACGTAGGCACTCTTTCTGGAAAAAGAGGCTCGGCGCAGTGCCTCGCTGTTTACATATTACGTACTTATAAACTGAACCGTTTCGGTTGACCCGGGTTCCGGTTAACCCGATTTTGGTTAACCAGGGTTCTACTGTATTAAAATTTTCAACCCTTATCCCCAAAATGGGGTAGTTTGGGGGTAAGTCAAGAATTTTAAATAGCAACCCCTATTGAGTGATAACTCATTTTAAAGGTCTTTTCAAAATAAGAATAATGGCGCAAACCAGAGGTCTCTAAGTTTATCCTACCCAACATAGCGACCGTTCAAATTGTGAATTTTACGTTAATAATTAGACCGGAATAGGGGGTTCAATAGGGGTTGCTATTTAAAATTCTTGACTTACCCCCAAACTACCCCATTTTAGGGGTAAGAGTTGAAAATATTGATACTTCAAAAAACTCCTCATTTGGTTATCTAAACTTTCCCCAAAGCAAATCTGTCTATTTCCATTAATAAAAAAAAAGAGGGGGTGGGACTTTATGGACACATGGTATATATATATTATTATTAGTTTTTGTCTGATTAAACCTTATAAATGGTATATAAAGAACCTAATCTGTTTTGACATGTGAAAATTATAATTATAATTTTTGTTTTATATCTTGAAATAAGTGTTTAATTATTATTTTCAGTGATCTATCACGCTTGGATGAGATCAGAGAAATTAAACAGAAGGAAAATTTGGACTTTTATATTGTAAGCCATTCTTGGATAGTAGATAGTTATGAATTAAAGGGAAAAATGGAAGAAAAACATTATAGCTTGTGAAAATTTGTTATATTTTTGTAAATATAACAATTTGTTATAATTGTTAAAAAAGCAGGTTTTTGCCTTTTTTAGTTAGTTTTGTTATTGTATTAAGTTTTTAATCCCAAGCATTTTTCCGTGCTTTTTAAAAATTGTAATTTTAAATCTTATATTACTGTGGTAACATTTTGTGAAAACTCCTATTGATACTGTGATTTATACATAAGGGTTTATTTGTTTATGTTGATTATAATATACATGATAGTATCCAAATTTAATTGTATTTTGTCATAAAACAATTTTAATTATTTTGTATATGCATTTAAAAAAGAATAAGAAATAAAGTAACTGTAATAGAATATATTTATTGGGAATGATATGTATACTAGAACTTTAACTACAATCCACTTAATGTATTAATTTCTCATTCCATTAACGCCCCCAAACATCTGCATACAAAACTAAACGCCTAATGCAACAAGTATTTTTGTTCTCAAAAATGAAGCATGGAAGAGGTTGAAATAAAGTCAGCTTATAAAATTGACTAGCCTATATTAAAACAGGGTTATCAATAAAGTTTGGGGTTATTTAAGTTATAGGTTCAAAGTAAATTAGGAAAAACAGAAATAATCCTGACAGCAGTTTATTAAAATTTTGCGTTTAGTCTTAAATATGCATAAATTGATAAAAATCTGTACATCCTGTGGGCTGGAGAGCACTTCATAGACAGCAGACAACAATTTTTTTTTTTTTCATCTTGGGAGTTTCAAAACAAATATTTTTATAAAAACTTCAACATTGATTTTTCAACACCAAACTATATTTATATGAGAATGTGAATGTATAAGTAATTTTTTAAATAACAACCATTTTTTGTCACAAATTACAGAACACTTCAACAAAATTAACAAAATTTCAACTTCAGTACGCACTAAATTTTCTTAATTTTTATCTGAAATTCCCATGGAGATGAGCACTTGAGAGAGAGACATTGTAGAAGTCTACAGAAACAGAACAATGCTCATACATTTTTTCTTGTGGTCCTCTATAAGCATTTTTGGAACTCACTTGTACTATACTGGAATTTTTGTACTATACTGGAGCTTAAGATTGTCATAAATTACAGATCACGAAACATGAAGGAAGCCTCATGCAGTTTATCAATATTAAAATGCCACTTTTCGACTTTATTTTTCAAGTCCTCTGTGATGATAGTTGGCTGCCTGTATAGCTAACCATGAACATCAGAGCTTCCTTCATTAAACAGACATTTACACACATTTCCCTCATTCATAATTCCTTCCTCAAGCTCAAGGAATTTCTTCCCTCAAGTTGTTGAAAAATTTCAGCAGAACAAATATTTTTTGTATTAAAAATTGAATTACAGGGCACACTTCACAATCAGTGTGATTGGTGATCAACTTATTGTTTTACAATGTAACATAAACAACTAACACAAGCAGAGACTTGAAACATACTGGCAACATTTTGGTGAACCTGTTAAAGTTCCGAGCACCTGACTTTGAAACTGCTCTGGTCTATGATGTGTGCGAGTGGTTCTTAATAAGTTGAAGGATCGGTGTATCAGAGGAGAAACTTATAACGAATGGCCTATCCAGTGTGGTAATCTGACAACTGCTTGTCAAAAGACTTGAAAGTCTTAAAAATATAGCACTGAGGGGTAGGTTCAAAAACTCCTTTTCTCTTGACATTCATTGTAGAAGCTTGCCTTTTTCTTCTTCTTAATGTCTTTATGTACATTAGATTATGAAGACTAGCGGAGTAGGTAACATACAAAAATGCAACTTTGTTGCATTCATCATGATGAACTGGGCCCAAGAAAGGGAGTGCACATATCAATAAAGATTTTGTATATTGTAAGTATTTTTAAGAAGAATTTTAAAGGTTTCCTGTTTGGAAAGTTATGCATTACTCTCTTTTCCCTTCAAAATAGAGCTATTTTCAAAGTTAAACTAATTACAACAGGCATGAAGATGTAACGGATTCATCAATTACAAAAATGTATTTTAACAATTTCACATTACGTACTATAAAATTTTATTCTTATTTATTATTTCTTTAAATTTCATAAAAGGTTTTATGATTGTAGTTTTGTTTTAAATTATTTAAAAAACTTTGATTTAAGGTACCATTTTTATATAGGATGTCCAATAAACAAATGTTATTTTCTCTTTGAAAGTAAAAAAGAAATTTTGAAGATAGTCTCTTTCGGACTGGGGGCCAAAAATGTAGCTAGCTGTACCACTCTTGCGAAGATACAAAAATTATACATTTAGTTACAGTAACTTTAAACTTTTTAAAATTTATTTATTAATTAATTTAGTTATACTTTTAGATTTTATTATTTTTTTTAAGTTGGATGTTAAAGCTGACAGTTTAATTTTTACTGCACAATCTTCAAACCAGTATAAACTGTGAAAAGTGAAATTTTCCATCATTAGAGAATTTTTAAAGTTAGCTTCTTCAATGAATATATATTGTTATATATATTATTAGAAAATTTCAATAATTCTTTAAGACAAGTAGTGAAAATTTAAAATAAATTTTGAAAAGAAATGTTATATATATATATATTATAATGATTATTAATAATAAAATTGAATGAACGATGTATGAGTTGAAATAGATATCTATAATCAATTTACATGACGGTACAATTATGAAAAATCCAGGATTAAACAAATATGAACAGAATTAAACAGAATGCCCACCAGCAAAAGATTTAGTTAAAATTTGTGACACTAGATTAATACAAAAAAAAGTGATTATTAATGTCTTAAAACCTCAAATCTGATATTGCTAATACAGTATACAATTTCGATTTTTTTGTTTACCTGGTTTTATACCAAAGCCATAATTTCTTTGTTTTTAAACAAAGAATTGTTAGAGTAAAGGATTAATCCTTTTGATGCAAATTTCATTTCCTTGAACATTTTTCCTTTCAATCAACATGGAATTTCAAGCAATTTCCAATCATGGTGTTTAATTTTGAGAAACTTTTCATCTTTGTATTTTTATTCAGTGCACTAGTTATGCAACCTACTATCTCATTAAAGACTCTGTGACTTAATACTCAAAGTTAGATTTTAGAAAGTTTTCTTCAGAGAAGAGTGAGAGAGACAGAGAAAGACTAAACTTGGACTTTAAAGATAACATTCTTATGCCTAGTACAGATAACAAATCTGTTTATAATGGTACTATTATAATTAATAAATATCCACACTACAAACTACCCAAACCAATAAAAAGAATAATAAAATGTAACCACCATCACAAGTAAACTGATGTAATTAGAATAGTATATTAACAACAAATTGTGTAAACTAGGCCTTTGTCCTAGTTCACTATTTCACAAATAGGCTAGATGAAATAATTGGACTCTAAGATATGTATATGTGAACCAATCGTTTTAATAGAACCATTTCCAAAAGCATTATTTTCAGTAATCAGTAAGTTTTACTTATACATTCATCCAAAAATGAGCAAACACATTAGAATAATGTATCCCTATTCCCTACAAAAATTGTAAATTAGAAATATGATAAATATTAGATTTCCTAATTCCTAGAATAGCCGTCTTAAAACAACAGCTGTTCATTTTTTATGTAGGAAAACAGATTGCAAAGTACGTGGAGTAGTACAATAAACTATTTGAGTTTCATATTAATTTTCAATTAACGTAAAGTAAAGCCAATTTGTAACTCAAACCTGATCTAGATATTTGAATATGTTTAAACAAACGAACTAATAAATCCAAAACGATTTATCAAATAGAAGTAGTGTACATTATATGCAAAGACACAGCCTGCACTCGGCAAGTGGAGAAATGAAATCCAGCCGGAAGACCACGTGATAATCAGCAGCCAATCACAACACGCTAATGGCGATCAAAAGGAATTTTTAAAACAAGAAGCCGCGAAAGAGAAGCGTCCCGGCGTCTATACGGTAAAGATGTGTTAAGCGTGGGTGAAGTTATTTTAACATTTTTTTAAAATAGAAAATACAGTGTCAGTGGTTAAAGAACAGTGAAATCTGGTAATATGAAACTTATTTTAATATTAAATTAATAAAGAAACTGTGAACAATTAACACATTATGAGATAAATTCAAAAGAAATACTTCTATCTGGACAAGCCTAGCCTACAGGCAAAATCTTAAATAAGAAATCACAATTTGTACATAATAAAATTTTATGCAGAGTATTAATTTTTTTAATAAAATGCGTATATATAATAGACTATTTTAGAATAGCCAGCACGATAACCCCAAACCCGAGATACATTTATAATTAAATACTGAGCTAAGCCTAGGCAGATTAATAAAAACAATTGTATGTGTTACTAACCAATATGTTTGAAAATTTAACCAACAAAATTCTATGAGAATGAAATAATGTCTTTTGATAATTTTTTTTTGATTGTAAATGAACATTAAGTTATTAATTGATTATTAATAAATGATAAAATTGTACAATAAAATTAATGTGGAGTCATTTATTTGTAAAGTAAATTGCTAATAAAGCTAACCAAATAAGTTTTCCCATTATATACCAAATAAACTAATAAAATAATTATTAATATATTTATAATTTTTTTTTTGTTTATAGCACCAATTGAAATTTTTGGTTGTTATATGTTTCTACAGACTAGATAAATTAATGAAGAATATTGTGTTTTAATATAACTGTGTTCTTACATGAAGGTAACAACTTCATCAATGGACTCAAACCTAGCCTATGTATCCTTTGATGATTCATAAATTTTAAATTACTCTCCCCCTCCCCATATCAACTAGGTAACACCAGGAAATTCTCAGTGTTTCACAGATTTTCACCATAAATCACTGTCTCACAGGAAGGACCAGTTGAAGTGGTTTTTTACTTCTTCTTTTTTTTTTTTTTTTTTTTTTTTTTTTTTTTTTTTTTTTTAATAAGAGCAGATGTAATATTTTCGATGTATTTTGGGGATGTTTGTAATTCATATTAACACGTTCACTGTTAAATAATTGCTCAATTTATGCATTGTTTTACATTCGTGCATTTCCATGGACTTTGAGAATTGACCGTAAATATATACCCAACGAAATAAAAATAAAATGGGGTATTGTGGAAGTGGGAGAAACAAAAGCAATGTATGCTGAGGAAATTATGGTTGGCAAATGGAAAGATCAGAGAGTAGTACACTATTTATCCAATGAAAATGTAATTGTAACTTGTCATAAAAGAAACGAGGAAGCAGAGAAACTTTTAGCGATAGTAAAGTATAATGCTTTCATGAAAGGAGTAGACTGCTCTAACCAAATACAGGCCTACCTACCCTTTAGAAAGAAAAACTGTAAGCTGGTACCGTATAGAGAAATGTTTATACTTGTGATCTTGATGCTAATTATAAATTCTTACTATCTCTTCAATGAGGTTTATATGTTTGATCAGAAAATGCCGCTTTATGATTACACCCAATCAATTGTTGATTCTCTTATACCTGACTTCTAATTCACCAAGTCCACGTCTGCGAGCTACGACCTGTTGGCCACACAATAACTAAAATAGTAAAATAAATATTTGGATATTTATCTCCAAAACCACAAACAATGTTTCTTTTCTCTGTAGATTATCTATGAATTATTACTACTGATAATTTTGGATTATCTTTTATGCTAGTTCAAAATTAACATTTTTTACGTAAAATTATTTATGAAACAGCCTCAAACGTGGAAAAGTAACAGATTCAGAAGGCAGTGAAATTAATCAACAGTAGGCACTAGGCAGCAGCTATTTGTTTCTCATGTCTCATAGGATATTTTTATGCTCCTAGTTGAAGTATAATAAATATAGTACTTTGGCAAGGAAGTTAAAAACAAAAATAGGAATTTTATTGATTTGGAATAGAAACTTTAAATTCATTTTATGTTCATCTTCCTAGTAAAAAAACAGTTTTACCAGTACCACTTTTAAAGTGAAATTACCATACTAAGTTGTGCTGTTCTGTATAGCATTGCATCTATAGACCTTTATTCTGAAGTTAGAAAAAAAAATTAAGTTGTATTACGTTTTGTTTGAATTTGAAGTAACAGAACTAATAAATTCATAATCTTCTCTTCTTGTTTTAAAAATTAATTTATTTTATATTGTGTACATTTTCAAAATAATAATAATGGGAACAAACACTTCTTTTAATAAATACAGGGAAATATTAGTTTAGTGGGAGGGGAAAAAGGGAAGTGTTATATCTGAAGTGGAGACAAATCCATCTGGCAACACTGAGAGAACTGAGTAGACGTTAGAAGTTAGAAGTTAGAATAGAACGTATGTTGAGTGTTTACTATGTGATCGTTATGTCTTTATTTAAAAAAATAACTCTTTAAATACCACGTCTAAAGTGTTTTTTAAAGTTGTTATCAAACATAACTATTTTTACATAATAGTTATCCATGTAGCCTACTTGAACATTCTTTTAATCAATTACTCCCGTGCTAATTCTAGGGAAGTGCACTGAGTACATTTAGCCTAAGATTAGGTCTAGTTATTAGTATCCGCCATGGTAGTTCCAAACTTAAAAAATTGAAGATAAATTTATAATATAAACTTAATATAGTGTTACTATATCGAGGCCTTAATTATTTTTGACACAATATAATTTATAAACATTATATATACTCCCCCAGTAAGTTCTGGGGTTGATTTTTTACTCTCATGTTTAAAATTTACTTTGGTACCTTATTATGA
Organism: Aphrophora alni; assembly: GCA_963513935.1. NCBI lineage: Eukaryota > Metazoa > Arthropoda > Insecta > Hemiptera > Aphrophoridae > Aphrophora > Aphrophora alni. Next base: position 108,094,355 of record OY740770.1, read on the forward strand.
AACTTAATTCTTGGCTAGGCCTATTTAGTTCCTTTTTATTTTGATAAACCTAAAGTTGTCTTGATGGAGTGTGTTCGAAGGAGTGCTGATATCCCAAACCTTTCTCCCTTGATGTTTTATTCGGATGAGGAAATAGGTAAGGAAAATAGACTATTTTAAGCTGTCATTATTATTCAAATATTATTGATTAGTCTGTAAATATGGATTTTACATAATAATCGAATTTTTTTATTAAAAATTATGAAATCGTTAACTATTTGGTAAATGTGTAGTGTTCCTCTCATTGCTATTTTCTTGCTAAATTTAAACCATTCGTCTTCTGAAACCTTTCGTTGTATGAATCATATCATCCATTATTACACCATAGCCTACACTTTTTATGTTTCACAATAACTTTTGTCAGTTTAAAATCAGCAAAATTGAGCATTTCATGATATAAATTACGCATCGAGTTATGCGTCTTGGTTTCATAGATTACGCATAGCGAAATTATTCGTGGGGCATATGCCTATTACACTAAATATTATGGGTTCATATTACTAGGCCTAAGCCTGTCATGAAAACTAGGTCTTGGTATATATATATACCTTCCCAGACCTGTAGTTCTTTAACTAGGTCTGTTTAGTTAACCATACATATTTAGTTTAGTTACCTTCCCAGACTTGTATTTTCTAAAGTACAATGTAAATAAAAGTGTGATGAAATCGGTTTTACTTAATATTTTGGCGGATATAATTTTGCACCCGTATGTAAGAAATGGTGGATTCTCTCTTCGGGTATATATCTTCTTTTGAATAGGTATTCGGCTAAATATCCAATGAAATGTTCACTTCTGATGTCGTTTTTTGGAACCTGCTCTTTGATGTCCCTCTAGACACGTTCAACATTGTTCGCTTACTGGGTTGACAAAGTTTTTGCTGTAGTTTACGGTAATATAAGTAAAATAGTACGATTTTAGGTTATTATAGGCTGTCCAACAATCAGTGACTATTTATATACCGGGTTTCACCAATTTTCTTATTAAGCGTATCAGCGTTTTTTTCACTGGCTTCAGAAATGATAATGTAGAACGATGTTGGATACTGCCTAGCACCCAGTTACCTTTAACTTGACGGCTGTGAATATATTTCATGTTACCAAATTTGGCCTCGCCTGTCTCTACTACTTTGCCTGGGCATCCAATTTGAACAGAATTGTAGTTGGAATCCTGTATAAAAACTTCCTTATAATAGAATACCAATTGTGTATGCGTTTAGCCTCAGATTAGTTTGGAGAAGAGAGATGGGGCATGTTTAGGGGCAGAAACGAATAAATTACTCTAAAAAGTGTTTTGTTTGTCAACTTAGAATTTACTTTAAAACTTGCCAACTTTGGCTCGAACTCGCCAACAACACTGTTTAATCTTTTGCCGATTAACTCTGTTATAACAACCAAAAGTCCAATCTTTAAGATTCATAATATTGCTACACTTCTTACAACCTGTTTGATGGTTTAAAATGTTATGTCTCACATATAATTGTTTTATATTTTACATCTTGCAACTCTCTCACATTAAAAAGCAACAACTCCCACTGTTGACACGAGATGATTGATAATATTTGACATCTAGTTTGACAGTTGTTTAAACAGACCTATTTCCGCAGATGAACATAAACATCGCAGGATGAGACATTCAATTATTCACAAGTTGTCATACATAATAACCCAACTAACCTCAAAAGGCCATGAAATCATCATTTTAAATTGCTTGTTTTCAACAAAAAAATTTATTTCGGTAATTCAAAAGCGAAATGTGTACAGTAAAATAAAGGAGTATCGAAATGTTTCAAAAGAAGGTATTTAGAAGACAAATTGCCTAAATTTAGCGAGAAAATAGTAACAACATGTTACTACTATGTTTATATCTGTGATGACAGATACTATGAAATGCTGTCATTCTACGATAGGTTTGGTCATATATATACACACACCTGGCCAACCTGTCATATATATATATATATATATATAATGACAGGTTGGCCAGGTGTGTGTATATATGTATGGCCAAACCTATCGTAGGTTTTTGCAAAATCAAATTATAATAATTCAGAGTGTGTACACTCCATTTGGATATATATATTAGCCACTTGGCGAAATTTCTCATTTGTAATAGTACTGTAATGATGTAATGTGCATGCGTCAAACCATACGTGATTCCTATTTCCCATTTCGTGATGCGAATATGAAGAATTGTCATTAGGTCTAACTTAAATAGATGGATTTGATAGTTTTAAAATTGTGATTTTTCAGTGAAAAAGTGAATTCCTCATTAAAGAAATGAATTTTTTGTAAGAAATAAGATATGTAGTAAAGGATTAATAAATTTAAAAAAAAAAATAATCAAAATTAGCTGTACCATCTAATCTATATAATTACTGACAGCAAGACTTTGTATACTACAGATTAAAAATGTTTCGGTACTTACGTATTAACGCCACCGCAGCAGAAGTTGCGCTAATGCGCATGCGCCAATAAAGAGCAAACTGGTTTAGGGGAAGCAGAATTCCATTTTGTTCAGCTTTTGAGATTCATATACTTTCATTTTATGATTTGTCACAAAATTTTTAGATGTAGATTGGCGGCACTTCACTTTTAAAGCTCATGTTTATCCATGATCTAATTTCAAATTATTAACTTCAATAAACTTACGAAAGGTTTGGCCAGGTGATTATATATATACGGTATATATATATATATATATATATATATATATAGGCGTATATAGCTACCTGGCCAAACCTGTCGTGATATATATAATTAATTATATTGCAAAGTAAGCAAATATTAGCGCATGCGCATTGGCACAACTTCTGCCGCGGTGGCGTTAATACGTAAGTACCAATGTTTTTAACAAAAATCTTATTTTTTGAATAAATAATTGAAACCGACAAAATGTTTTTTGTAGGCTACAATATCATTGAAGGGGTAAATATCAGTTTATTTGATAAGCTGATGTAAAGATTATATTATAAAAGTTGTATAATTCTGTTACTACATACTGTACCTTATTTTGTAATATATTTTAACGTGGAATTCACTTTTTTACTGAAAAATTACAAATTGAAAAGTACCAAATTTACGTATGCATAGGTTATGTAGACATCGCAATTGAAATTCGTAAGTTCAAAAATGACTTCTAATGTTTAAATTGTAAAAGAAAGTAATTATTTGACCATGAAATTTCAAAATAAAAATGAAAAAAAGGTATAATTTTGAAACGTTAGAATACCTGCTATATTAATCTATAGACTTTGACTACATTTAACCACTGACAGAGAAATATCACTTAATATCAAGATTCACTTATCGTACAACCTATGCTCATTACATGTCTTACGAGTTGTTTTTATTAAAAGGTAATTTTGAATAGGATGTTGTTGTCATTGTCATACATGTCAATGTTTGGATGAAAACCAGACACACGATTATTAATTAAAAATATTTCTTTAAAATCAGCAAAATTGAGCATTTCATGATATAAATTACGCATCGAGTTATGCGTCTTGGTTTCATAGATTACGCATAGCGAAATTATTCGTGGGGCATATGCCTATTACACTAAATATTATGGGTTCATATTACTAGGCCTAAGCCTGTCATGAAAACTAGGTCTTGGTATATATATATACCTTCCCAGACCTGTAGTTCTTTAACTAGGTCTGTTTAGTTAACCATACATATTTAGTTTAGTTACCTTCCCAGACTTGTATTTTCTAAAGTACAATGTAAATAAAAGTGTGATGAAATCGGTTTTACTTAATATTTTGGCGGATATAATTTTGCACCCGTATGTAAGAAATGGTGGATTCTCTCTTCGGGTATATATCTTCTTTTGAATAGGTATTCGGCTAAATATCCAATGAAATGTTCACTTCTGATGTCGTTTTTTGGAACCTGCTCTTTGATGTCCCTCTAGACACGTTCAACATTGTTCGCTTACTGGGTTGACAAAGTTTTTGCTGTAGTTTACGGTAATATAAGTAAAATAACACGATTTTAGGTTATTATAGGCTGTCCAACAATCAGTGACTATTTATATACCGGGTTTCACCAATTTTCTTATTAAGCGTATCAGCGTTTTTTTCACTGGCTTCAGAAATGATAATGTAGAACGATGTTGGATACTGCCTAGCACCCAGTTACCTTTAACTTGACGGCTGTGAATATATTTCATGTTACCAAATTTGGCCTCGCCTGTCTCTACTACTTTGCCTGGGCATCCAATTTGAACAGAATTGTAGTTGGAATCCTGTATAAAAACTTCCTTATAATAGAATACCAATTGTGTATGCGTTTAGCCTCAGATTAGTTTGGAGAAGAGAGATGGGGCATGTTTAGGGGCAGAAACGAATAAATTACTCTAAAAAGTGTTTTGTTTGTCAACTTAGAATTTACTTTAAAACTTGCCAACTTTGGCTCGAACTCGCCAACAACACTGTTTAATCTTTTGCCGATTAACTCTGTTATAACAACCAAAAGTCCAATCTTTAAGATTCATAATATTGCTACACTTCTTACAACCTGTTTGATGGTTTAAAATGTTATGTCTCACATATAATTGTTTTATATTTTACATCTTGCAACTCTCTCACATTAAAAAGCAACAACTCCCACTGTTGACACGAGATGATTGATAATATTTGACATCTAGTTTGACAGTTGTTTAAACAGACCTATTTCCGCAGATGAACATAAACATCGCAGGATGAGACATTCAATTATTCACAAGTTGTCATACATAATAACCCAACTAACCTCAAAAGGCCATGAAATCATCATTTTAAATTGCTTGTTTTCAACAAAAAAATTTATTTCGGTAATTCAAAAGCGAAATGTGTACAGTAAAATAAAGGAGTATCGAAATGTTTCAAAAGAAGGTATTTAGAAGACAAATTGCCTAAATTTAGCGAGAAAATAGTAACAACATGTTACTATGTTTATATCTGTGATGACAGATACTATGAAATGCTGTCATTCTACGATAGGTTTGGTCATATATATACACACCTGGCCAACCTGTCATATATATATATATATATATAATGACAGGTTGGCCAGGTGTGTGTATATATGTATGGCCAAACCTATCGTAGGTTTTTGCAAAATCAAATTATAATAATTCAGAGTGTGTACACTCCATTTGGATATATATATTAGCCACTTGGCGAAATTTCTCATTTGTAATAGTACTGTAATGATGTAATGTGCATGCGTCAAACCATACGTGATTCCTATTTCCCATTTCGTGATGCGAATATGAAGAATTGTCATTAGGTCTAACTTAAATAGATGGATTTGATAGTTTTAAAATTGTGATTTTTCAGTGAAAAAGTGAATTCCTCATTAAAGAAATGAATTTTTTGTAAGAAATAAGATATGTAGTAAAGGATTAATAAATTTAAAAAAAAAAATAATCAAAATTAGCTGTACCATCTAATCTATATAATTACTGACAGCAAGACTTTGTATACTACAGATTAAAAATGTTTCGGTACTTACGTATTAACGCCACCGCAGCAGAAGTTGCGCTAATGCGCATGCGCCAATAAAGAGCAAACTGGTTTAGGGGAAGCAGAATTCCATTTTGTTCAGCTTTTGAGATTCATATACTTTCATTTTATGATTTGTCACAAAATTTTTAGATGTAGATTGGCGGCACTTCACTTTTAAAGCTCATGTTTATCCATGATCTAATTTCAAATTATTAACTTCAATAAACTTACGAAAGGTTTGGCCAGGTGATTATATATATACGGTATATATATATATATATATATATATATATATATATATATATATATATATATATAGGCGTATATAGCTACCTGGCCAAACCTGTCGTGATATATATAATTAATTATATTGCAAAGTAAGCAAATATTAGCGCATGCGCATTGGCACAACTTCTGCCGCGGTGGCGTTAATACGTAAGTACCAATGTTTTTAACAAAAATCTTATTTTTTGAATAAATAATTGAAACCGACAAAATGTTTTTTGTAGGCTACAATATCATTGAAGGGGTAAATATCAGTTTATTTGATAAGCTGATGTAAAGATTATATTATAAAAGTTGTATAATTCTGTTACTACATACTGTACCTTATTTTGTAATATATTTTAACGTGGAATTCACTTTTTTACTGAAAAATTACAAATTGAAAAGTACCAAATTTACGTATGCATAGGTTATGTAGACATCGCAATTGAAATTCGTAAGTTCAAAAATGACTTCTAATGTTTAAATTGTAAAAGAAAGTAATTATTTGACCATGAAATTTCAAAATAAAAATGAAAAAAAGGTATAATTTTGAAACGTTAGAATACCTGCTATATTAATCTATAGACTTTGACTACATTTAACCACTGACAGAGAAATATCACTTAATATCAAGATTCACTTATCGTACAACCTATGCTCATTACATGTCTTACGAGTTGTTTTTATTAAAAGGTAATTTTGAATAGGATGTTGTTGTCATTGTCATACATGTCAATGTTTGGATGAAAACCAGACACACGATTATTAATTAAAAATATTTCTTTAAAAAAGATAGGCCTACTTTTAAATTTTTTAGTGAAAAATTTTATTTCTGTGTTAAAATATTTTAGGCTATTACAATTTCAAAATACGGTATGTAGTCAAAGATTAGACAATTTTTTTTAATAATCTTTTTATCGACTTACTAAATAATTACCCATTGAAGGGTAATATGCAGATTGAAGATGTGAGGTCAATTGTATCTTTCATGATAAATTGTGTGGCAGCATTATGCTCAATTGATAACATAGCCATTTGTCGACTAATACAATTGATTAAAATATTGACCTTTATACTAGGGGCCTAGTTTTTGTTTTCATAACACTATTCTTAGTTTCACGTTCACCTTTCAGTATGGCAAGTCCATAAGGATTGCAAATCAAATGAGAATTTCAGCGCTACTAGCCATAATGGAAATATCACCACTACTGGCTGGGCTGTTGCCTTCACTGAATCAGTTAAAACACCCACTTGACTCTGTAATGGAATAGTTTGGCTATCTCCTGTATGACACATGCTGACAGGTGAACATGGCACTAAGAGTAGTTTGCCCCAGTGTTAGTAGGAAAATTTTATCTCTGGTTACACTCTTCTTAGTATAACTTAGATCAGTGTGAAATGTTTTGAAAAGTGTTTTTAATTTGGTTTTTAATATAATATTTGTTTAAAAAATATGTAAGTTAATTTATAGATATAGGCCTAATTAATAAGGTAATATATGAATTATGTTATGTCTCTATTTAGATGAAGAAGAAAATGACACTGTTGTAGAAGATACAAGTAGTTCAGAGGACAATACAATTACTAATGTTGTTAAATCACGAGATGAACAATTAGTTTCAAAAATTCGATCAGTAATGACTGGTGTACCACCTCCACCATCATTTACCATACCAAGATTGGATACAGCAGATATACTCAGATTATGGAAAGATAATCAGCATTTAATCAATGACATTGTACAAAATTCTAGTATGTAATAACTTTTAAATTGCTTGATAGATTAGTTATTTACTATAGTCTATAAGATTACATATCTAGATTCAAGATTCATAATGTTTTATACATAAAAAAAAAGTAATGTTGCTTGTGTCTTACACAATTTGGTGTATCTTGACATTTGACATTAAAATATAGTCAACAAACTTCTCTTGTTTATTATTTCATAATTTGTAATTTGTAATTTTTAATGTTTGTTTGTAATAGTTTTTAGTCACTTGATAACGGGAATTGATTCTTAATCCCGAAACGTCGTGTTTTGATTTTTAACACACAAATGATGGCAAATGTCTGAAAAATGTATAATAATAAAATTGAACTTCCATCACAAACAGAGAATAATTTTTATCAAATAAAACACAATTTTTCTTTTGTAAAATTGTATAATTTATTTGGTCTAGCCGACCATGGTTTCGCCAGTTACGGCATTGACGAGGCTCTTACAAGACTAAATACAATACACACCATAACTATTATAAAAGGTTGAGAAAGGCAGGAAATTTTTAGATCTTACAATTAAAATCATTGATGGTAGGCATAATTTCAGCATTTTTAGGAAACCTACGTTTAGTGACAACATTATACATGTTATATCACAACATCCTTATAATCATAAATTAGCTGCTTTTCATAGTATGTTGTATCGCCTCATTAATATTCCTATGTCTAATGATGATTTTTGTGCTGAGCTTGTATGTATTAAACAAATTGCCATTAATAATGGTTATGAGGTTAATCTCATTGACAAAATGTTAAAAAGAAAATTAAAAAATAAGGCTAAATCCTTTATTTTCCCAATAGTCAATTCTAATAATTCCACACAAAAGTGGCGTAGAATTAACTGTTTTGGTAAAGTTAGCCATGCAGTTGGTAAAATTTTAGAAAGAAAAAAACACTGTAAACCAGCTTATTATTGGAAACAAAATTTAGGAAAGATGTTAGTAAATTCCAAAGATAAAATAGAAAAAAATGCAAAAAAGTGGTGTGTACAAACTGACATGTAGTATTTGTAATGCTGCTTTTGTTGGCCAAACAGGCCGTAGTTTTAAGTGTAGGTTAGGTGAGCATGAAAGGAGATGGCGGTTAGGTTATAATGATATTAGTTTTTCTAACCATTTAAAAAATCATGCATTGACAGATTTTTATTCTATTGTTAATTTTGAAATTCTACATATGAATGTAAAAAGTAAAAAATTAAATGTTTTGGAAATTTTATAAATTAAGAGACTTTTGTGTAATGATGCTAATCTAGTTTTAAATGATCAAACGGAATTTTTGTCTTTTTCTCCTTTACTTCAACCTCTATTCAAGGTTGGTTAATACCTGTTTGAATGACCTGTGGGGTTTCCCCCCCGGGTCTTTGTGCTTTGTTTGTTAACGGGAATTTCCTGCCTTTCTCAACCTTTTATAATAGTTATGGTGTGTATTGTATTTAGTCTTTTAAGAACCTCGTCAATGCTGTAACTGGCGAAACCATGGTCGGCTAGACCAAATAAATTATAGAATTTTACAAAAGAAAAATTGTGTTTTATTTGTTAAAATGGAATTCTATCAAGTACCGTCGGTCATCAGTGTAAACAATAATTTTTATGTTGAAATTTCATAGTTAAACATTAGTTTCCTCCTCGAAATATTAAGTTTTTTTTTTAAAGAGGCTTTAGTGACCATTTTGGAAGTGAATATTAGTTGCTTAACAGTTATATTTGAACTTATGAAATCTTATTACAATACGTATGTTACGTTTCTGTGTTTCATGCTTTTATTTTCAATTTTCTTACAGTGAAATAGTGAATAGTTCTGTCAAATGTAATATTTCCTTTTTAAAGGTTGAAAAATATATTAACTATTGAAAAATGTTTTATAAATTGTGGTCCAATACAATACATAATAATCCTTAATATACTTTTGCAGTTATCTTTAGCTTGTTTTCATGTGCTATAGTACAGTAGATACAGTACCGGTATTTGAGTTTTGGCATGTAATATTGTCAGTATCCAAGCTTTAATTTATGTGTATTCATTATGCTATAGCCTATTTACAAATAAGCAGTAAATAAATATTGAACTTGACTTGTGAGATAATATTAGACAGAATATAATTCGAACACAAGATCTCACGAAAATTATGTTTACTTAATGAAACATATTTCAACAAGTAACTGTTATAATCTAGTTATTGTAGTTCATGTATCGCTTAGGATGACGACTTTGTCATTGAAACACGTTTGATTAAGTAAACATAAGTTTAATCAGATCTTGTGTTCTAATTTTATTCTATTAATAAGTAGTATTTCACTATATAGATGATTTTGCCAATTCAATGATCATAATGAACCTCCTAGGCGGGTTGTCTAAAGCAACCTCTTCTATTCTCAATGATCTCTTTGAACCTGCTCCTTATTTACTAGATTCCAGTATATTACCTTGACCTGCATACTGGATCCTACTGAACTTGAACCTTCCATCTTGTTCATGGCTTTCCCATAGATTTTCTTCTCTTTTATTCCGAGAGGAGAGATGACCGAGAGCTTTTTTGTCTTTAAATAAGAAGAAATCAAAAAATTGATTACAATACAGATCGTCTGATCCCCTGTACCAGTCGGTGAATAACTTTTGTATGTTTTTTTTTTTGATTTGTTAGTTTTATTATAAGTAGCATTTATTTTTGTTATGGCAATAGTGTTACTCATTTTTTGCCTTTAAACAAACCAAAAACCTAGTTTGCATGATATTTTTTCTTCTTCTCAAAACATTTCTTTATCAATTTGATATAAACATATATATATTAATCATGCATTAAATTTTATTAGACATTGAAGAAAAACAATCTGTTGCTATTTCAATTGAAGAAGCGAAGAATTCATCTTGGCCTCAAGTGATGCAGAATGAAACTTTTGATGTTCAGTAAGTATTTGAAGAAAAAAAAAATCAACAAATTAACTATATTATCACTGTTACATTAACTTATTCCATCGTCACACATTTAATTATCTTCTGTGAATCTATGTTGAGTCTTTTCTTGATGACAGTTTCAGCCCACTCAAGGGCTATTTTCTATAGTTAAGGTTTTGCAGAATTAGGATGAAACTGATCTATGGGCAGATGCTTTCTATTTCAACAATTTTCTTTTTATCAAAATGAAAAGATAAAGATAACAGGAATTTATTCATAAACATTGTTGACTGAAAAAGCAGACAGTCACACTAAAGAAATTGGTGCTAGTAGCACATAGTGACAAATTTTTAGTTTTGAAAACTAAGCTGACCTACCTTTTTCTGTTGTTTACATCACTCTTACAGTAGAACCCCTCTTAACCGGTCTAGTCGGGACTGACACCCGGGCCGGTTGCCTGTTTGGCCGGTTAATCCGAGGTTCCCGTTAAACTCGTCACAAAGCTTTTTTACAGATTCCCCTCTGTCAAGTCTTTTTAACACATTTAATCGCGTCTCAAACGAAACCAACACACGCTTCCGTTTTCGTAACTCGCTTATTTTTATTTACTGTATATACTGTACGTAGATCATAACCAGTCAAAGACAAGAAGAAAACTGAAAAAAGATGTTATATTTTCCATAATGTATACTAAATTGATTCGTGGAAAAAAAGCGGTCCATCAAATGTTTTTGCCGGTGTATGTCTGCTATACCGACGGGTGCCAATGCCGCGGTGTTTTTACGCCGCCGACAATGGGATACCGCTATCGAAAAGTTGTTCGACTCGCCGCCGCTTTGGTGTTTCAATTACAATTTATTTTCGGAAACTCTCATCGGACCAGTACACTACGAAATAGGCCGGTAAATCCGAGGCCGGTTAACAGAGGTTCTACTGTATATAGATAATAATTGTTTAAGTTAAGTCTTTGTTGTCAACCATGTCAAATGTTACAATAACAATTAAGGGTCCAAGAGGTTTCTTTTAGAAAAAAACAAAAGTCCTGTGATTTAAAACAAGTTTTAACTTATTTTTAAGTTTTAAGTATTAACTTAAGTTTAAGTTGATTAATTATAAAGTTTCTTTATTGTTTTACAGTCACTCCACATAAACACAAAATACAAAACCATACTAGGAGGGTCGTCAAAGTTTAAGATTTTTTAAATTTATTTCACCAGCATGAGATTTGATTATAATCTTCATTCTAGATGTTGACTGGCGAAGAGCCACAGAGGATTATTACGACTAGACCTAAATGAATAAATTGAACTGTTCATAATCAATACATTTTTATGAAGGCTTGATTAATTTTAGTGTTTACAAACATAAAACCATTCATTGTTATTACACTAGAGTTGTTTAAAAATAAAATGATTTAATAACACATTTAACTCTGATTCACTGTCTCATATTGCTAGTTTGTAGTTTTTATTATTAATATGGGGTGCTGTTTTCCATACATTAAAAAAAAAAAAACCGGATACGCTGGTCTCAAGGAGCCTCGAGGGGAATATTTTAGCCCCTACCCAATGGGGATTCTAATCCAATGGTCTAGCTTATTGGTGAAATTATATTTTATATCTAGTCGAATTTATTTATAAGGGGAGCTTATTTATATATGTAGTAGAGTTTGATCAAAGAAATAATATTAAAAGAATGTGTTGTTATTAAAACAGTGATTAATGAACAAAATGGAGATTACGGATCTTTAATATAACTTATAGATAAAATATAACTGATGAATTATTTAGTGTCAATTATTAGAAAATATTGGCAAGTGACTTTCCAATATGATTCTGAGATAAAATGACAGTCAATGAAAATACTGTCATCACCAAAACTGGAGAAAACTTGTCAAACTAAGTCCAAAATCAAAGCTATGCTCATTATGTCAAGTGTATAATTTTGGAAGTATGGATTTCAGAATGGGACCCACATTATTGTAAGGAGATTACAAAGCTGAAAGAGTCAGAAAAAACTACCAGATCAGTAGAAAAATTGTTTTATTCTTCATTTGGACAATGTGTCTCCTCACATAGCATTTTTTGAAGTATTATCTTTTCTGTGACTACTTCATAAAAAACAAAGTAATTTGTGGAAATTGGTCAGAAAGATCAAAGGTGGTGAGTTGCAGATTTTCACAGACCTTATCATAAATTTTTTGAATGAGTACATCACTGACTACAGATGCCCTGTCACTTCTTTCATCATCGTGAATGTTTGTTCTCATATTTTATACAAATGAACCCACTGACTAATTATTGTTTGGCCATATAGACAACACAATGGAAGCCTGCTGACGACAAATTGTTTGCATCAGAAATCTTATGACAGCAGGTATTTTGTGGGGTTTTTTATTGCAGCGGTCATTTTTGAAGGTTATTATAGTCAAACGAACTGCAGCTTAATCTTCCCACAAGTGGAACCGGGTTTGTACTGAGCTACTGAACATGTATCTACAGGACCCCTTACCACTTCTCACGCTGCACTAAAACAAAGGTTACTTTCCAAATTGCCCTCATCATTATTTCACCATCAGGCTGACCCATCATTATTTCACAATGGAACAGAATTTCAAACTACTGTAACTTCTAAATTATACGGCCTATTATGTGATAAAAGAATTTCTTGGATTCCACATTTATCCGATCTGAAAACACTATGGAATAAAAGACTTGACATGTTATGTGTTTCAAAGAGGAGTCGATAGGACTTGTAGGTTACGTTTTGCAGTGCTCTTGTTCGACTGCAGATTGATAATGTCTACTCATCTGAAAGACCATCAGAAATTCGGAAGCTTGATTCTGCCCTTCGGCTTATTTGTGGTGCATCTTATTCAAGCCGAATCTCTGGTTTACTTGCTAAGACTGAAGAACCATCTCTTTCTCAACGAAGACAGCAACTAAAAATATCATATATTAGTAGTCTGCGTCCAAAGAATATCATCAACTTACGATATTGTTTTTAATAATCCTTTGGCTGATCTATATGAATTTTGTCAGAACTGTACTGGCCCATTTGATATTGATATTAGAACTCTTCGAATTCTCGATATTGTGGGACTTGTACTTCTTCCAAAGTATGAGTATGCTCCATGGCTTATTTATATACCAAATTTTAATTTATCACTGTCCAGATTCATAAAATATAACAATCTTGATTTAGTGTATTGTCACTAATTTATGTAGGCCCTATGTAACAAATGAATATCCATCTAGTGAGATTATTTTCACAGATGCTTCTAAACTGGGCAATAAGTTGGTTGTGTATATTACTCACCCGGTCAGACATATATATTTGAACTACCCTCAGCTTCTAGTATATTTACTGTTTAATACTTTCATATTTTGAAATTTCTTACTACTCTTCCATCTCGTTTCCGTCATTTATATTTTATGTTCCGATTCGAAAAATGTTCTTTTAATGTTATTATATATGTATTCTAAGAATCCCTTGGTTGAAAATATATTCTGTGTTGTATACATAGGCTGCAGGTATGGAACGTTGGAGTATAGTAACAATTTTTTGGTACTTGGGCATTGGGGAATTACAGAAAATGTTCATTAAAACTGATGAAGCAGCAAAACTACGAGGTAGATGTCAGTTACTCATTGTGTTATGGCATCTGACTTTGTATCAACTGTAAAATTTATTTTGCATAGGCAATGGGAAGAAAAATGGACAAATGTACAGCTCAATTAGCTGAGGGAAGTAATAGATACTCTCCATCGGTGGATTATACTCATACCCAATCATCAAGAAGTAGTGGTGGTTAGGTGTCTTTGCATCTATCATTCCTTGATTACTCATTGATTTCTAACAGTAATCCATGTATGGCTTCGCTTCAGATCTCATGGATCAAAGAATGGAACAGAGTAGGACTATAAACAATTAAAACTATGTCTAAAGTCTAAACCCATAATAATTTAGTAACAAAAACAAAATAATACATTTATACAAAAAGTGGATATAACTGTACCATAACCAATAAATAATACAAAACAAAACAAATAATACAAACAATCCAAAAATCAAATTAGCAATAGACAATTCAAAATACTAAACATTCATACCCTCATATACAAAAATATACAGAGACACATGCATAAACGCATATTCATACTTCAATTTTATTAGAAAACTGTAAAAAGTCCTTTGCAATGTGCACACTTGCATTTTAAGTTAAAATGGTTATAAGACGTGTTGTATTATTCAAATAGTGTAACCACTGCCTATTCAGTTTACAAAATATTTTAGTTTTTTTGTAATGTTTAATATATTCAGAGATAGTGTTGAATAATTTTGGTGCTACAAAAGAATAAATTTTGATTTTGGTATAAAAAGTTAAGTTTAGTTTTGGAACAGGTAGTTGCACACCACTCCTAAGTACTTTTAAATATCGTAATAATAACATTGAATATGCTTTTAAAGATCCGTGACATGTTAGCTGACTAAATCATTTTTATATAATTAATATTGGTTTAAGGTTTGTAATTTAAGTCCTTCCCTAACACTAACAAATACTTCTCAAAACATTAATAGAAGTTAATTATTAAAAAAAGAAGAAAATACTAATTTAAAATATTCTCGTTATTTGTTTTAATTTTATTTGTATAGTCTCCAGAAAAGTGGTTTCCAAGTCATTCTCAACCTACAGTAAGACGCAAATATTCATCAGTTACAACTTTTCCTACATCATTGCAGTATTGGGAACACATTGTATTGTAAACACAATATAAACATTTATATGTTAGAGACATAAAGCTGATAGTCTGTTTTTTTTAGATGAAAATTTATAAATTTGGTTTTCTCCACATTAAGTACCATGAAATGTTTATAAAACAAATCTGCAATGCAACCATATTGAAAGTCATTGAATTTTGAACCTTTTCCCAGGATTCTTTTTACATAATGTATAGTATATTCTAAAATAAAAGTGACCCTAACACAGATACTTGCAGGTCTCCATTTTTAATTTTGACCGGTTTGCTCACATAATCTTTGACCCGAAGCACTTGATTCTGACCCGTTAAATAGTTTTCCCATCCCTATCTTTGTCGATGTTTATGGCTTCAGCTATCATTTGGACATTTGAGTCAATGGTTTTTTTGAAAATCGAAAAAGAAATTCTATATTTACTTAAATCCATGATGTGGAAGGTTCTCCAGGGCATTTATTTCCTTCCATATTCTGATATTCTTCACTGAATTTGTTGTGCCACTCAAATACATGTGATTGAGATATAAAATATTATCGATAAGCCTAATTATACATGTAAAAACATTCTGTTGGTGTTTTGTTCAATTTGAATAAAAACTTCAAATTGACATGTTGCCCAAATTTTAAACCTAGCATTATATTTCGGCACACAATGGTACTAAATGATAACTAACAATCAACTGAATGCCTGTGGAGAGTGTTGATGTTTGTCATGTAAGTTCAGACATGTCCTATGCCTCTACAAAAGAGCTCACAATCGTAACACTATTTACATATTGGATAGACTATTTATTTATATGTTAGATGGTTTTGGTATATGAACATCCATATGGATGTGTAAAAATGCTAGTACAATGCTTGTTTACCGTTTATTTTAATTCAGTGGTATTTTTATGTGTGTCTGTGTGTTTGTATTTATGACAGTGAATCTTTGTTGTCTTGCAGTTATAATAAAAGCAAAGCATCGGAAGATTTGGAATGGTTATGTTCCAAGTACGTGGAACGTTATGTTGGCAATGAGACTTCTTCCTGGGTCAATTCACTTTACGTACGAAGCCCTACAAGGACTGCTAGTGCTAAGAAGAGAGCTCGTTATCGAGGCTGGGGTCATAGTCCAGGTAGACGACTTAGTCATCTTGCAAGGCGAAGACGAGCGTTTACTTCTGCTAACCTGCAAAGTGTAGTTGCAAATAATGGTGGATTGCATAGAGATAAAAAAATGATTTTAGTAGAAATAAAGTAAGTTGTGCTATAATCTGGTTAGTATGGAAAATATTGTGATTGTTCTTAATGTTTTAAGCATCTAGAAACATATTTTGACAATTTTCAGAATCATGTCCATCTACCTGTTTGAGGACAATCTGACTTAATAAATATAAATTTGGCGTACATTAGGTTCCAATTGATTGATTAAATTTATGTAGAAGTTGCTGAAAAAGGGATGGGGTGGTTGCAAATAATTGGTTATCTTCCAAAAAACAGTTCCGTTAGTAGCTCATATTATATACAGTGTCTCGCGAAGGTATTTACATTTTTAAACAACCACCAAGTACATATGTGTCTACCAAATTGTAAGATTTCTTTCATACATATTGGAAACATACAAAAGTGTACCCACAAATTTTTACGCTGATATCTGCAATAGAAATAAAATGGCGGCTGTTGATAGAAATGCAGTTTAAACGACAGCACCTGCTGTCGGAAAACAAGATAACACAAAAGATCCAAATGTTTAAACAGGACAATGACTGGGTCTAGGTATCATGAAGTGTTGAGCATTCACATTATTCCGCATTTAACTGTCGAAGAAATCAGACTTGCATTTTCAGCAGGATGGAGCCACTCCACACTATGCTCAAGAAGTGAAAATTCTACTAAACACTCAGGAATACCTTTGAGGCTTTTGTTCATCGATGCTACCAGTGCGAAGTAGTAGACGGGTTTCAATTTGAATGATTTTTTTTTTTTTGAGTTAAGAAACATGTTTTATTATAAAAAGAAATTTTATTATTTGTTACATTGTGGTAATTAAATTAAAAAGTTATTAAAGCCTATAAAAGAATAAAAAGTTATTTTATTGCTGACTCGTTTAAACCATAAATCGCTGCCCTTGTATTTCTATTGCAGATATCAGTGTAAAAATTTGTTGGTACACTTTTGGGTATGTTTTCAATATGTATGAAAAAAATCTTACAATTTGGTTGATGCATATGTAACATGGTGGTTGTTTAAAATGTAAATACCTTGGTAGGACACACTGTATATGAACAATGGGTTTTTAGATACTGTGAAAATGGTCGGACTTAAAAGATTTTGTTATATATTATGTAATGAAACCCAAATTTATTATTGGCTATAATGGTGGTATGCTTAGAGAAGCCCAATACAACTATGTATTGGTATATTCACCTTTGATGCTGAGATACATCAATGATTTACTTTATAGATCTATCTTTTATTCATATGTTCTATTAAAAAAAAAAGAAAGTAAAATGTAATTTATAAAACAAATCTGGCAGAACCATTGTTAGATAGCGCTCAAGTCCTAACAACAGCTTCACCTGGATGGCCATCTTTATCATCTGATAATATTCTACAGTGTAAACAATAGCCGATTTTTCAAATCAAATCCCTTCTTCAGATAAACATTATCTGATAATATTGGGGACCTCTAGTGTAAACAATAGTCCCATTTTACCCAAACAAAACCCACACTAGCATCATTTTTCGCTTCAAATACCTCGTTCAGATTAAAACCAAAATAGGTCTGTATATAAGTGATAAGTATCAATTAAGTGTTCTTTGTATTTTGATTCTACTTTAATCAGTTGCTTTGATTGAAGGTATATTTTCTTTGAAAAATGGGCGTGGAAAGACCACCCTATTTGTTCTATATACATTTTTGAACACTTATCACACATCAAATTTGATAGATGCCATTGCTACCAAATTTCTTATGAATTCTGGTTTTTTATGGTTTTAACATTTTATCTACACAGTGGGATTTTATGGCCTTATTTTATACCTGGACAAAATTTCCCCAGAGGTCCCTTAATTTCCCTGAACCTAGTTCGCAGGCGCGGATACAAGGGGGGGGGGTCACGGGGGTCATGACCCCCCCAAATGGGTCGAGCATACGTTTTTTTTTTAAACATTAAAACCAACTTCTGGAATAAACTCAAAACCATAAATGATTAAAAACATTAATTTGTCAGCCGAACAAGGCTACCGTACATAATATCAATAACGGAACGGCGGCTCCAAGACGAGACAAAACGGAATCGGCCTGGCTGGCGAGCTGAGCTGTCATTGTCCACACAATAATAATAAGTCGTCGGGAGTAGGGCGATGTGCGCACTCGCACCGGCCACCGATACTGACCTTGGGAAATATCCATCCCTTGACGTTGGAGAATGTAGTTGTAGAAGATTATATGAGTAGTAAATTGGCTATACTTGAAAAAGGACTAAAAAGAGTAGCGGAGTACAAATCGCGATCGGACGATGAAAGTAGTTCAGACGAAGCTAAACTGTCAGAAAGCAAAATTGTCAAGAGATGTACTGTAACCGTAAAGAAAATAATGTAAAAGTGAATCTTTTTTAAAATAACCGTAAAGAAAATAATGTAAAAGTGAATCTTTTTTAAAAATGAATAAATTTAAATTTTTAAAATAATTGAAATTAAACACCTTAAAAGACATATTTATGCCTGTGGATGTTTCACGAATCGTGAAAGGCTGGGTTAATTTTTTGTTTGATATAGATATTTCCCAATAACTAAAGTTAAAACTAGGTATTTACTAACTTAATAAATGTATTTATATTGTTATTTCATACATATCAGTGATTAAAGAAAACCAAAAGTGATGGAACGAAACGCTTACCAGGCATAGGTCCAAGTCCAGGCAGCGGATTATGTTGATTCATATACTAACGCTTATACTGAATAAACCAAACACTGTAGTTAGAAACTCTTCAAACAAAATATTTTTGGAATTTCCTTCTCTACAAAATGGCTAGTTCAGATTAGTTGCGTTTTTAAAAAAACATGAGGTCATACAGGCTCTTTTAGTTAGATGTATAGTAAAAAGAATGGGTTATTAGAAAGCTAAGCAGAAGCTTTATAATTGGGCTTTCAAAATTCAAAGACATAGTGTTTTAAAGGAAATTTTATACTGAACACGAATATATACAGAACGTTGTATCTGCACAAAGTGCAGAGTGTGATATGGAAGTTGGAGCGAAAGGCTGCATATTTAGTTGCGGCGTTAGTCAGCTTGGCGGGATGCGCACAACGGCTCTACACTCGTCACTCCGCACGTCGCCACGACTTTGTATTGTAGAGTAGCCAACACCAACTTTGCGTTTCTGTCCAATAAATTGTATTAAAATAATAAATTGTATTACATAAATTAAAACCCCTAAAACTTTCCTCTAAGTTAATACATAGTATTTTTCTGGGTTTCAAAGAAGTGGACTTAAACTCACTAGATTTATCTCGTTACTCTAACTTGCCGATGTTTGTTTTTATTATGTACGATTTTAATCACTGTGTTAAAGTTGACTACTAACGATTTCTAGATTTATTTACTATTGTTTACATAATAAGCCGATATCAAATATTACAAATTAATTTGGAGGTAGTGGAGAGGGCATTCTCCATATCTCTCGCACTATAGTTCTCCTACATACCACAAGCTGTATATGATCTGTAATTCTATGATATATGATCTATGATACTATAATGTTTGACAATGCTTGTACTCTGGCACTATCTCAAATGTATGCATTTCTTACTATATTATGTACACGAAAAAATAGTTTTAAATAGGCAAGAAAATGAACATTAAAAAATTAAAAATCCATATAACACTAACATTTTCCTATTTCACATTGATTCAGCACACAAAAATTATCGTTTACCTTAAGATAAATAGCGTTTTTATAGAAAAACAATACTGTTTATTTTAAATTTTTTTTGTGATAAAATAGTGTAAAATGTGATTTCCAGACGTAAAAATACCGGACCCCCGTTCTGCTGGGGGGTATTCCATACCCCCCGACCCACCGGTAGTTCGAAGTAAGAAAATAGTCATAGTGAAGTATGACCCCCCAAAACTTTAGTCTAGATCCGCCCCTGCTAGTTCGTGCGTTTGGACATATTCTACACCCCTGCTGTCTGTCACTTGTATTAAAAAAAATACCCTTTTGGGACTACAGATTACTTTTCGAGCATATTGGAAGTCTGACTGTTTTAAAGAGTTTTTCTAAAATAATCATAACTTTTTAATTTATTAATATATTTTTTTCCATTGAAAAATTCAAGTTGGTTTTAACTTTAACTTTGTACAAATATTTAAGAAACCTTTTGCAAATATATATTGCTAATGCCTAAAACTCTTTTAATAAAAATATTTAGAGATATATGATTCATAATAATAACCATATTGTTTCAGAAAACCAAACCAACAGAAAATGAAATCAAGAAATAGTTCTTCAAAGAAACAACACATTGTTGCTACAATTAAAAACAACAATTTCAATGTCTCAAATAACCCAAAACGAGCACTCTTCCAAAGCCCAGATGATAAACCATTAAAAGGTGTGAAACCTGTTTCTTTAGTGGTAAAACAATCTCCTAATCAATTGAGGATTCAACGTTCAAAACGTGTATTGTGGCCTAGCGATGAAAAATCAGTTCATTTATCTGGAAAAAAGAAAGAATTTAATAGTAATGGTAAAAGAGGACGGACCAGTCTAACACCAAGCCCTCGTAAGAAGTGCAATCGTAATCTTTTCTCCAATGTATCTTCTAGTCATCATAAAGGGAATCTTCAGTTGGTGAAGCAAAATTCACCATTGAGCAATCCTCATCAGAAGGTATGTTTATTGATTGATTCATCTAATGAACATTTTCATTTGATATTAGGATGGTTTAATGAAGTATATTTGTGGTTGTTTATTAGTTATTGTGACTACATGATAACTAGTACTGGTCGTTTTTTGTGGAATTTGATTTTTTGTCAAAATATTAGAAATTAATTAATTCCTTGAGCATCCAAACAACTCTTCAATACATTAACAAAATATTATAGTTCACTTTGGGATATTATAACTATAATTTTATGATATAAAATATACTAACTTGCCCACATATAAATCAGGTTTTGTGTGAATATACAAGGTGGTCACTTTTGAAATAAAAAAAACTTTTAAGATTGTTAACGTACATTTTTTAATTTATATATGAGTTCTATAGTTTACCCAATCTCAAACATTTAGTTATAAAAAAAAAAAAAAAAAATACCAATCATGTATGGAAAATCACTTCTGATAGCGTCCTTCTTAATGTAAGTCTTTCTTCAAAGTTCTCCATCACTTTCACTACAATTTATTTTCCTATGGCTGCTGTATGAATGGCTTCTTTTAGATCATTTAGTGATCAAAGTTTGTGAACATACACTTTTAAATGCGCTGTAATGAGCGAGTGCTAAGACCCAAAGAACTGATACTCTCACATTCTAGATGCTATCTGGGATCCCTGCCGTACAGGAGATTTATTGTTCATAACTGATCCCGTTGTTTGGAATGTAGTAACCCAACGAAGTATTGATCTGTGATCAGGGATCGGTCCATCACCCGCTACATTGAAATGTCGGCGGAACAGTTGTAATAAACGATTTATTGTTTCTAAAAACTGCTTCACAGTGAAAACACAACACTATGCAGACTGAGTACTGTGACTGACTGCGGCGACAGTGTCTAACCTTACCCCTCTCCAACCCTTTACCCCTCCACTATTACACACTTGAAATCAGATAATCCATTTTGCGCTAGATTTTTCGTACATGAATGGTATTATTTGGGTAAATGATTGAGTTTGGGTAAACTACAGAATATTATACGTTCAAAATTAAGCAATTGTACTGTGCTCTTTTTGTCCCTTTCAAATAATCTATATCTTTGTTTTATGAGACTTTAGGTAACAATCAAGTGGCGACTAGCTTAAAATGGGTTAAAATATTTTTGTTGTTTATATACTCAATAGAGTCTTCTAGCCTTATTATTTGATCTGATATATCACTGGGAATTGTTCAGTTATCAGACCTCTTAGCTGCCGTAATTTCTCACAACTACTTAATGAGAGATATTTTTTGCTTTAGACTTGAAAAAGAGAATACATTTCTTTGCCTACCCAAGCTCTGTAGTTTCTTCTTTGTGAGTAAGAAAGTATTGTGTGTAATGCTTACCATCCTTTATTTATATTCTTTTTCAGAAACTTTTATGGGCCATTTCACAAGCTTTGAGAGACGAAGGTATCCGTATGAATCATCAGATTTTTCAATCATGTTTATCTGTATTGAACGGACCATGTTTGGCTCTTTGGATTTGGAAAATGTCAAAAGTCACTCCTCGCGGCAGTACGAGCGAAAACATGTTAGCTATGGTTAAACAATTTGATATCAATACTATAATAGAACAAGTGCGAACAAATTCAAGTGCTTCAAATCTGATGAGTTTACGATTAGGTCTTATGAAAAATGTAGAAACAATCAAACTTAAAGAGACAAAAATTGTTCACTTAAACGGTGAAGAAACACTTAATACAGTCATTGATAGTAGTGAAATTAAAACAGATAAGGAGAATGTTTCTAGTAAAGATAATTTAGTGCCTGAATCATTTCATGTAGTTTATAAGAAATCGCCGCTTAAAGATAATAATGTGAAATGTGATACACCAGCAAAAGTAACATTAAGTGAGGATTGTAAAGATAGGTCAAACCTTAAAAAAAAATTACTTTTAATTAATTCTGATGAAACAATATCAATCAAATGTGACAAATCGCCTTTTTTTGGCAATAAAGAAGTTAAAGATACTTTGAAAACTCAAAGCACTTTAAAATTAAACACAGAAGAAACAAATACAGATATGTTGTCTTGGAATGCTGATCCGATATCTAGGCTACAGTTACAAGCACCAGATTTTAAACCTTCTGTTTTAGTGATAAGCGCGAATAGTACAAATTTAACAAATTTTAATCTAACAACTGATAATTCGAATTTATTGTTCGAAGATACAACTCATACTTTTACTGAAAATGGAGATGAAGATAATTCAATAATCGAATATGAAATTTGTGATGATGAAACACAAACTTCTTCTATTTACAGTTTTGATTTAAACAATTTTACAGAGGAATCAATGACTTGTTTTGAATTCTCTAATATACATAATGTACCGAGTACAATTGTGTGTAGTGTTGAAGAAACATGATTTGTGTAGCTTTAATTTGAGTCTAAGTTATTTAACTTTAGTGTGATATGAGGGGCAAATAATAATCAACTTTGGCCACAATAAAAACGGATTTTAATAAACGTATGCCTGTGTGGTTTTCTATCTTATATGGCATTTGTGTTTTTCTTTAAAATTCTGTGTCTTAGGAATATCAAGTCGAAATTGTAACAACTTTGAATTAAGTTTGATGTTGTATATATTAATTTAATTATAACTTAGTTCATCCAACTGTTTAAATGAGTGGCCATATATGTTAATAAACCATTGATTTTTCAGCTTTAAACATCCAGAATTTTTTAAACGTAATAAAATAATATTTTTTTCATTAGAGCCATTAGTCACTATTGTTACAACTATAGGTTTAGTGTCTCAATCTGTTTCTGAATAGACAGGGTTATTTATTTAGTACTTTGGAAATATATATATGTACAGAATCAGATGGGTATAATTTTTTAGTAAAACAAATAAAATTTTTCATAAAATAGTAATTTTGGTTCGAAGTGAGAGCCATTGATGATGTAGCAGACATCTTACATGAATTAGGATTCTCGCTAAATGAGCTTCAGCATATTCGTCTTGACTTCTACAGCTGGTATGGTGATTTGATTTTTGAAACTATGGTTAGCAGGTAAGGATGGAACATATACCATACCCCATGAAACAAAAATTGAATGGTATTGATCTGAGTAATGTGGTGGTTATGCAGTTAGCCGAGCTTAACTAATTCACTGGCCTGGGGAATTGTTTTCGAGGAAATCCTTGACTTCTGTGAGACAGTGCACCGTTTTCCTGGACAATGGAAATTCCCATTTAGTTCACATTAACATATCTGTGGAATGAGAAACTTTTTGAACATATTCTGACTGTTGATAATCTTCTCAATTAAAAATACAAGTCTTACAGGTTAACTGTGCTAAAGTTTCGAAACATTTTCATGAATATACTCAGACACTAGGTTTTTCAGTGCTTACGATCCGCTAGTTGTAGTTGTTCACCTTACCGCTTATATGAAATGTTGTTTCATCATTAGTAATGCACAATGTCGTATCTCTCATTTACCATTTCTGCACCAAATTTATAAGCAGGTATTGTTTCCCATCTCAAATTTGTTGTAAAATTATAAATCTATATGGTTTCAAATGTCAACGTTTAACACTTTACGAAAGATAGCTTGTGGAATGCTATTCCCAAAATACTTGTGTCATTAATTAAATTTCATAATATTCAAAGCTTTTAGAATACAAACCTCTTCTTAACATATTGCTTGACAGTATCAGAAACACTTGCAGTGACCATTTAATATTTCAGGCTGGTGAAAGTAATAAATTGTAGGTCTTCTTGATGGATTCTTATCTTAATGGGTGCAAAAATTATGTTGAACTGCAGCAGATCCTATTTCATGAAAACAAAACAGTGAGCCCATCTACACTTGTTTCAACTGTACACTGCTAGAGCACTCATGTGATAACATTTTATACTTCTGAACTATAGAGTTAAACTAGTTAGTTTTGATACAAAGATGCCCTTAACTGATTGTGTACATATTGTGAATAAATTTCTATACTCTTTCAAAATTGTAAAGTAATTATTAAATTAATTTGATTACATTCTTCTGCCATAGCTAACATTGTTTTAACTTCTGCTATTGCTTTTTGAATGAACTCCATTTTAAAAAGGTGTTATGTACTTGTTTGTCCAGTAAAGAAATTGTTTTACATAACACAAATTACTATCTCTCTTTGCTATCTACAGACTCCATCCTCTTCTGTGATTGGTTGACACCGTGCTGCCATGGTTTGATTGTTTTCGTAGATCATTGTTTCAGTTAAGCTTTATCGAATAGTGTTAGATCTGTATACATTATACCTGAGTGATTATTATTTGTTCATTTATAATATATTCTCCTTTTAGTTTTACTTTGAACATTTTCAAATGTTCTAAAATGTTTAATTATCTACCTTTGCTACAGTAATGTAACGATTTCTTATAATCTTTCATTTCTTTTAGGATGTTTTCTTCTTCTGTAAAATGTGTTGCGAAATTTGAATCCTTCCTTTCATATTTATAGGATTTAATGTGTTTCTTAAATCGTTTTACACCCCATTTGGCCTATTTATGTTACATTAGAATCACTTGATTCTAACCAATACTATAGTAGATTGTCAACCAATCATAGAAGAGGGCGGATCCCGTGGGTAGAGAAGGGGGGGGGGTTATTTAGGTTATATAAGACAATTCCTTTACAGGAGAAAATAGGTTTTGAAAATTCGTAAACACATCCCCATAAGTTAAAACAATGCCAAGAGTGGCAGAAAAATGTACTCAAATTAATTATATACGATCTATCAGAAATATTACTAAATCCCTTTGTTTAAAGCATTTTTATAATAGTATATTGGAACTTTTAACTTTTATTTAATTCCAAAAATCTATTGCCAAAATTTGATATTTTTACCACACTGAATATTATGACCATATTATGCCAACAGTTTGAATTTTGTGCATATTTTTAATGTTATATTTCTGTTATATTTATATTATCTAAATTATTTCTATTTCTAGTTGCTATATACGAGCTCTGGTACTGTAAAAACTTTTCATTTGATGTTAGAATTGGTTAAGATATTAATTATATATTAGTTAATAATTATAAATTTGTTCATTTTAAGGTTTTCCTGAGTTTTATATTTAGTGCAATGTATGGGCTTTATGATGTTAATTTGAGTTGATTTTAATTTTTGTATTACAATCAAAATATATCAATCATTTTTTCTATTATTAAATTCTTCTATTTTATTTTTGTGCTATAGTCGGAACAATATTTTCTAAAAATAAACAAAGTAACGGAAAGGGTAGAAAAAAGATAACAGTAAAAATTGTTGTGGACTAAATTTTTAATTTAAAAGAAATAATATGTTGAAAATTAAACAATACTGTTCACTTAGGTACTTGATGCTATCCATTTTTTTTTTATACTGTTGTTTATTGACTGTAAATTAGAATTTTAGAAAAGTTATTTACAATTCATATTCCATCTAACATTATTTTATATCTTAACAATTAAAGAATAATTCAAAATTTTAATTATTCTCTACTTATGAGTTTACTTGGCGAGTAAACAAAAGTATTTCAAAATCTTTTCAATAGTTCTTTTAAACCTCACATCTATAATCATTTTTGTCCAGGTAATGTAGAATTGTTTGAAAAATGAATAATCAGCATAGATCTTATCCAAGCTCTAGTGTTTGTTTTAAACAACAAGAAGCTTATTGATTAATGAGATATATTAACAGTGTATTAATTTGAATTATTAATAGCAATGACTACATAAATACTATAAGACACGACATGGCCATGTTAAATATTCTACGCTTATTCTTGAGTTGACCAATACCCGCTAGGGTGTGGAGCTGTCGCTCTTTGCTAGAGAATCTGAAGTTGATGTGACTGGCACTAGGTGGCTCTACGGTCAAACAATGTTTCAGTTGCGCACTGATGCCACATATGGGACCAGAGATGCGAGGGAAGGTTGAGAATCGCTTATCTCAGCGCACGAACTGACAACACTGACTATGCTGTGTCAACAGTTGTACAGTCTCAACCAAGTGGGATGCGTACAGTCAAGCACCTGCTGCTAGCGCTTTCTGATAGCTGTGTGTCAAACTTGTGACGAACAGCATCCGCAAAGCGTAGACTATTTCCCTATCCTATGTTGTGTCTTATAGTATTTATGTAGTCATTGTTAATAGATTGGATTGGTGGATATTTCATAAGTTTGTGTGTCAGCATTTCTATGGAGGAGATCACAATGTTTGGTATGTATATAGTTTATTAAAAAATCGCTAAATAATAATAGACATATTCAAACAAAAATCAAGGACACATTAACAAATTGGTTTACTTTCCACTGTTAAGTACGGTATATATTAATAAAATATTAAGTAACTTTAAATTTAAAAACATTTATATGGTGACCATTGGTATTTCCTTTGATTTTTGGAATGTGCAATGAAGACGAAGAAAGTTCAATTAGTTGCAGGGGGTTTAATTGCAACTAATTTTATTCAAAGTTTATAGTTTCCTATTCGATTTTTGAAATTCTCCTTTCATTATAGTAAATATTCATTAGTTTTGAATTTAAAATTAAATTTGTATTTAGAGATTGGAAAAAATTATAAAACATTTTAATTACAACTTAAAAGGCTTAACATACAAATAAATAGTTATAAATATAATTTTAAAATGGTAGGTGATTTTAAAAACACTATTGTTTTACTGTCATTTTTTATCTCTATGATTTAAACATCCCACAAAAGCTCAATTTGTTTGGTTTTCAAATCTGGATTCAATGATGCCCAAACATATTTTCTACATATTGAAAAAAACAAGAGTTTACAAAATTATTAGAAAAATCTAGCTGTAATTGAAATTCTAGTCAAATTTAGCACGTAAACTAGGTTTTATTATTTTTTTAACAAGAGTTACATATTTCAAAATGGTGGACATTTCAAACCATTTTTGTAGTTAGTTTTTATTTAGGCCTAACAAGAGCTTGGGACAGCTCATTTGGTTCAAACCAGGAGACTTTTTAGCTGATGTTTTAATATAATGTAACAATATTTTTATGTAGGTTGGAACTTAATTAATATTTAATTTTACACAATTGGGGGTGGTTCAGTTATGTTGGGGGTGGTTATATTCTATGTCAAAAATCAATTCATTAACATAATTGCAACCAAAAAGATTGAATATAATGTTCTGAAAGCCAATTGTTTATTATTTGTTGTATCTTCATATTTTATGCCAGTTATTATAAAGTGATACTTGTAGTGATATTCAGGGTTATATTTTCAAACAGTTCAGTTTTTAATGTCTGTTATCATCTGTGCTGTATAAATATTATAAACATAAAGTTATAATTGAGGTGTCCCTAGGTTAAAAAGAGCAGGTATATAGTAGCTTTCACAACCCTTAATGGTTTGATCATTCGTATTTTTCTATGTTTATCATCATCCACTCTTTTTGTTCACTATGTAAAAACAAATATAATAGTTTTTAAGTATATTTGAAATAATGAAATTATTGTAAGCGCACTGTCTGTTATGTTTAATTAAATAATTTATTGATATGAAATAAGTCTCATTCAAATTTAATATTTACTGCTACTTTGTACTAAAGAAAACAAAATTTTACTAGTTTTGTAAATATTATTTTTGGTTGAAATTAAAAAAAAAAGATTGACATTTTATATATAATTTATTTTTGTTGAATGTCTACAAATTTTATTAACTTTATTTTGTTTATTAAGTTTTATAAAAACACTAAAGGAAATTTGAGGTCTCTTAAATTTTTCTGATGGGTAACAGTTGATTTCATATAATTAACTGTTTTGACATTATAAACAAAGTTCCACACAAGATATTAATAATAGTTAAAATCTTGTAGAAGTTGTCATCAATAAGATACTGTTATCACTCGGTGCTAATCCCATTTTGTTTAAACTTTTAACCATCCGTAATCCAATAGAAGTTTTACATTCTTAGCGATGCACATACCAAAAGTAGACTGGGATGGTTTCAGTTTTGTCTTGTTTATATTTATCCAGTCTTATTATACAACCATAAATCAAAACCCCTAGAGAATAAACATAAAACTTCTGACGAGTGTAAAAGGAAGTTGACCTTTTTAAATTGCAGATTAATTCATTTCATCTTTTTCTGAGACCTACCACCAATTAGTCTCTTAGTAACGGCTTGGTTTGTTGATCAGGAGATGAGAAGTATTTGGCTTAACCCTTTGGCCTCTGCACGTCCAGCGTGCCTGACTAGCCTAGACCGCCGCTGCTGAAATCACCTTTTTTGTGGTACTCTATATAAATCGTTCTAAAAACCATGCTATTGAAGTTAGAACAATAATTTTTTTTTTCGAGCTATACTATAGGATAAAAATATCAAAACAAAGTTTCATTCATTTTTTTATTTCAAAAAGTACTAAAACCTAAAACAATTTAGGTTTTAGTTATGATGGCGCGAATTTAGCTTTTGATGTGATGGGTTTTGTTGATTTAGTAAAGACAACATGAGAAGAAGACTGCAAGTTAACAGAAGTACCACTGTTATTAGTGGTATTGGACTGCTATTAGTTATTTTATTTGTTTGGCAAGGATACAAACAATCTCACCCAGTTCCTTACACGATGAACATGAATTCGGATCTGGGGATGATGTCACATTTGCCTATGATTTTCCAATGGTAGGAGGTAAAGCAGTTCTTTGCCTGTATACTGTCCTAGCTTCTGTAAAGGAAAGTTTTTCTTTTGCCATAGTTTCTAAAATTGCCTTTTTGATCTTATATTTTGGGCACTTTGCATCGCTATTACCCCCTTCACTTTTGTGGCCTTTAATGACACACTGCCCACAAACTTCCTCTTTTGAGCAACTGCTGTTAACATGTCTAAATCCTTGGCATAGGAACCAACACCTTGGATTTGGAATGTATGGTCTAACAGTAGAATCCAGTAAATTGTAGAATCCAGCAAACACTCGCTCAAGAAGATTTGGAGTAGCAAAAGTTAAGACAATTGAATTGGTCGGTTTTCTCTCACCATTCTCGGTTTGATAAATATAATCAACATTAGTCACATGTTGTTCGGCAAGCTCTTTCAATATTTCCTCCATGCTCATGAGAACGGGTATACCCTTGGACCACTTTTGATCATTTCCTAACCCCAGAACTTTGGGGCCCAGAATATCCTCTTCAACCAGACTCAACCGGTATGTGTAAGTGCGTGTAATTAAATTATTTTGTACTATTTGTCTTATTAGTAAAAAATTGTAAGTTATATACATACTAACCGTTAAAAATGTTAAATTGAACAATTTTATGTTTCGGCCGTAGTTATGAATTAAGCTGCTTAACATACTGACATTCCCCCCATTCTCCCCCATATGTTTTGACTGTATAAAGCCAACAATGACAATGAAGCCAAAATAGGGCTGTTGCAAAAGCATACAAAATTTAAGTGAGTATTAAAAAAAAAAAAAGAAAAGTGATTTAAAAGGTTTATTTGAAAAACAGCTGATTGTAAACTTTATTTTCATTATTTGTCTGTGTAATACTCACAACAGATGATGAAAATTTTGTTTTGATTTTTGTGTGCAGTGAAATGTTTTGCATTGTTGAGAAATACATTCCAATAATTTTTTTAATTATGCCTGTTTGACCTTTTGTCTATCCATTCTACTGATACTAATAATCCATTTGTTTTTTGTTAATTGTGTCAAGTTTTAGTTACACAAACTGCTTGTCTGATTGACTCAAACTGTATTATTTGTTGGGTAAGAGTTCAATGCTTCGGGGAAAAAATATTCTAAGGATTAAAAGACATTGTTACCTACAGGCCCGATTCTATAACTGGGCAACATGGGCACTTGCCCAGGGGCGCAAGCGTACAAGGGGCGCAAAGGTTTTGGGTCATAAAAAAATATTTTAAATTGAAAAAATTCAACCATATTAAGGCAGTATATGTTGATAAAAGTTTATAAATTTAAAAAACTATAGAAAATTATAGAGCCGAAAAATCAAAATTTTAAGGTAGCATAACCATTCTTCAGATCTTTCTGAACATTTGGTAACATTTCCATGCTTATCGGTTAGAAAATAGCGTCGGAAACAGAAAACTCGTTTTGCCCCCTCTTCACTCGCGCATCGCAAAAATCACCTCGTTCTTATAAATTCATTCATAAAATTGTTCTGCAATAAATGACGAAAAGCTGAATAGGTTAATGCTGTTATGTACGCAGAATGACATTACACTGAAGCTTGACTACAAAGACATAATTGATAGTTTTGCTACATCAAAGATCAGTAGAAAAAAAGCAATAATGTAAATAGGATATAAGGAGAAAGTATGAGGAATATATATAAAGTATATTAATAAGAGAAAGAAAGTATAAAGGAAATAAGAGATATTATGGTAGAAGTATTAAAGTTGTTTTACAAGACTCAATTAAAAAGTGAACATACAGTTGAAATAAAATGAGCTATGGTTATGTAGGCCTATAGAAATAAACGTTTGCAATAATTAGGAACTATTTTTTAGGGTGGGTGGGTGGTCCATGATACTGTAAAATACAAGGTTGTTATGTTGTGACGTCAATCATAACACCTACGCCTGTAATTGCAGTAATAATACTTGCAAGTTTTTACAGTAGCCGGTTGCCAGTCCGGGATACGGCGGGTCCATAGGTGGTGGATAGTGGAAAGACTTACCGACTCACCAAATAAAAGGAGTTCGGTGGAGTTGAGAAATCCCTCCCGAACCAAAACTGGCAAAGATGAATTAATCGGGGGAGGGGGCGCATCTCTTTAATTTGCCCAGGGGCGCTACAAGGGTTAAAAACGGGCCTGGTTACCTACTATACTCAAAATGTTACAATTTGCTGACACATATAATGATTTAGATTTTGCTCCAAATTGAATCATGTAAATAAAATCAATTATACAATCTTATTAGTAGGCTAGTAATAAAATTAACATCGACCTAAAATATTGTGTACAATTAAATACTTGATTGTAAATATTTGAATAAATTATTTATTAATTGAGCCTACTTTATGGATATATGACTTTTCAGATTAACCATTATTGGTAATGTTTATTTATTAGGCAGCTGTAATTTATTTGGATATATTGAACAGCTTGAGAACTTTGAGCTAACATTTTTGACAAACTAATTAAAGATATTATGAGAATGGAAAAATGTTCTGTTAGTTAATTTATGGAAATGCTTTTACATTTATAAATTGGTTGCTAATCTAAAATTCACTTATACAGTTATGTACGGAATTGAGGGACACTGATTCTTAACAAATATTATTTAGATTTTAATTTAAACAGTTTTATTTCAATGTAGATTTATAATGTATGTGTCTTGGATAATGCAAAGTACTTGATGTAATTACCACTTTATTTGTTCCGTGTTGATTAATTGTAATTTAAAAATTAAATATTTAGGTTGTGTATTATCAAGTACATGATATCCTGTTTAAAACCAACCATGCTGTCAAGTCTTTTAATTGACTATAAGCCACTAGTGTTTTCCTCAGGAAGTATTATAATCAAGTTAAGTAAGCAGATACATACAGTTATAATTAATACAACGTTGATTATTTAATCTATGACTGTAAAACGATGATTTTTCTAATTTAACAACTTATATCCTTGGTGACTATATATAACAAAAATTGATTTAATACATAAATTATATAAACTGTTAATTATTGTCATCACCAATGTATGGCTTTATAGCCTATTAATTATTAGAAGTGGAATTAAATCACTTAACTCCATTTAGCTTTATCATGCATTACTATAGTATATGGAAACGGTATTTAACAATGTTTAATTAATGAATGTTTTTAGAGGGGTTAGAAATTGACCAAGTCGTTGGATTTTAACACTTCCATGAAATTGTTACACATTCATATTGATACTTATTATACAAACTAAACTTACAAATAAGTACATAAAACTTATTTGAATAAATAAATTTACAATTTTTTTTTTTTTTAATAAAACAAATTATATATTTAGTTATTGAACATTATTATAGTAAATTAGACCTTTACTAAAGTCTGGTAAGGAAAATATCTTTATATTTTAACTAACAATTGAATTACCTTATATGGTTTCCGCCAGTTGACTTCTTTTTTTAAACACAAACACGTTTCAAAGCATCTGCTCCATCTTCAGAGTTCTATTCACTCAGTTGAGATAGTTAACAACATTAAAATAAAATATAAAAACACACTATAATATATATATAATATATAATAATATATATATTTATTATAGTGTTTATAGTGTGAGTGAATAGAACTCTGAAGATGGAGCAGATGCTTTGAAACGCGTTAGTTTTTAAAAAAGAGGTCACCTGGCGGAAACCATATAAGGTAATTCAATTGTTAGTTAAAACAATAGTGACTTGAATACTAGCAACATGATTCTTATATTTTAAACTTATTACAATATTATTATTCCGTATTTTATGAGATAAATATCTGTTTATGTGACAAATAAGTAGTATTTAAAGGGAGTTCGCATGACCTGCCTTCCTGGCCGTTTCTGGTCTTTAAACAAGATAGTTCCACTGTTTAATTGATATATGAACTTTTATTTATAGGCATATTCTCTATTTATCTTATTTTTACAGAAAGTCTTGACAGACAGGTGTCGTTCAACTTAAAATTTAATTTTGTAAATATTAAACATTACCTGGATAATCAAAAGTCTTTTCCCAACAGATGGCGGCTGAGTTTTAATTAAATGTAAATAATTAATTTTCATAAGAGCAGGTTGTTTCAACATGTTTTTTCAACAGTACTCACGACAAATTTGATGAACTTTAAATTAATTGTTGTCGTCGGTTTATTTATGATTAATGTTTAGGTCAGAAGTCATTAATTATTATTACAGAATGAAATTATAGAAATTATTTTTGCGTTGTTTCCTTTAAATTAATACAAACACAAAGAAGTTGATGGGTGCCATCTTAGTACTTATTCAGCCGCATTATACAATGTTATACAAACTGATCTAAAATGTAATGTCTACAAGTTGGTCCCTTGGGTCTTGTAGAAAATGTTAAATTGTATTGTTAGATGAAGAGGTCTGTCCAGTAGGGTAAGTTTGTTTAATTTTAGGGCTCGTAATTGTTTGTATTATTATTTTTGACATCAGCTAAGCTCTAACTGGTTTTTAAATGTCTTCCCGTGTGTACTACCCCAGACGCTGATATACATCAGTGGCATAGCAAACCTACTTAATCCCGGCGCGATCTCGCAAGGAACCGTTCACACATCACATCGTGCTGGTACTGGATTCTTGAATCTTCTGTGTAACTCTATTACTCTCTTTGAGAACTTCGGGTATCAGTGTTTATTCCTCTGCTATTTTCGTCTGTTGTAACACCACGTTGATGAAACTTGACACTTTCTCTCAGTGTTCCTTCTTCCGGAACATTTTCCCAACGGTATTTTCTAGAGAGACTTCTTCCACCGGTTCAGTTACTTTAATCTAACGAAACTAAAGAAGATGTGTTCGTTGCCGTCGTCAGTACCGTCCTTATAGTGAATGAATGCAGGTGGTGTTATCGTTCAAAGCCAGAAGATCTATAGGTATGATACCTGCGATGACTAGAATAGTGGTCTTTGATTCGGTACGGTTGGCGCACGCTACTCTAAGGGCTCCCGTCCTTTACACAGAAGCGCTCAACAATTGTTTCTGCTTGAGACAGTTCGATACAACTCTCAGTTCCATACAGCATGACGGAATTTGGCACAGACATTAAGAGTCTTCTCTTTCATTGCTTTGGACCTTCGATATTTACCTCCAGCCTACTCAGCATGGCGATCCTCGTGAAGAGGTTTTACACGCAGAGCTCTGATATGCTTGAAGAATGTCACCTTCCTGTCAATCACAACCACCAGGTTTTTGACGGATTTGTTCTGAGAATTGTGGCGTCCAGGTTCTTCATGGTTGGCTAGATCTTAGTTTAGCGATTTTCTAATACAGTATATAAATGTAATATTTATATAGCATTAGATTATATAGATTATTAGATTTATATAGCTAAATGGGTGTACTAATAGAATATCAAGTAAAACATTTATAAAATGATTTATTTTGTTTCATTACTGTTTCTGAATAAAGTATCATTTTAAGTGACTTTTTAAATTTTAAAACATTTATACGTTAATTATTGTGTTTTCTTTGAACCAATGGAAGGTTCAATAAAGACAAAGCAAATGACACTGCAGACTGTTTAATTACCACTAATTATTCTTCAAATTGTTGTCTTTGATTTTTGAAAATCCCCTTTCAATGTAGTAAAATGCAGATGACTCATCTGTTTTAATTTTCAAAGGAAGAATTTATATTAGAGACTAGAGACTGGAAAAGCAATTTCTAAAATCTATTAATTAGAAGTTAAAAGGTTTAACATCTGAATTTATTCAGAGATATCAATAAAAGAGCCAAAACCTTATGTGCAATTTTGTGATATTAAAAATTCGAGCTCTTTCGATCATCCTCTTGAAAACGCTGACATCTGAGACCATAAAGTGTGAAACGATCCAACCCATTGGAGGAACATGAGATCATTTTTGGTTCAGTGTATAAAGTCATTTGGTTTGTTAACCAGAAATATGGGCCGGTAAATTAAATAAGCATTGATTAAAAGTAACCTTTTTATTATCATTGTTTATTGAAATGTAATAAAATGTACCACAAGACCTAATTTTTGGTCAGTTTTAAGATCTACATCCAATGATGATGTGTTTTATACAGTACAAATAAGAGAGTTTTTACTAACAAACCAAATTGTTAAACGTATAACCTAAAAACTAGAAAAAATAGCAATAATAGTTCTAGTGATTGGTGGTAAATTGAGTTTTAGTATTTATTGAAATTTTACTTTGCTGCACACTAACTAAAACCCGTATTTAGTCACGGCTCACTTGATTCACTAATTTGCCTAATTAAATATTATAATGCTTTTATTATGTTACCTTCTTTAAGAATAATTTATCTCTAGTAGTGCGCACCAATAAAATACACCCTTTCTAATACAAAAGTCATCATATTTTCACAACGTGTGTTAAATAAATATACAGTAACCAGTGTACTAAACTAACTTGAATTTCTAAATTATTTTGCAACAGTT
Source organism: Aphrophora alni (assembly GCA_963513935.1). Taxonomy (NCBI): domain Eukaryota; kingdom Metazoa; phylum Arthropoda; class Insecta; order Hemiptera; family Aphrophoridae; genus Aphrophora; species Aphrophora alni. The sequence goes on from OY740770.1 coordinate 108,130,599, forward strand.
GTGGCAAAGCTTTATGGATCTAATTTATTACCCTCTGTTTACATGCTGTAGAACAATACATCCTCTAATATAACCTATAGAAAGCAAATATTTCTTGTTCGGTAAAGCCATTTTGCCTCATTTGTATAGAATACGCATGTTTCATTGTGTTTGTTCCCACTCTTTGTGTCATGAGGATGTGGTAGGCTATTTGTTATGTGTTATAATATATAAACTTTACATATACTTTGTTATATTTTATTATGATTTGTTTTGAAGTCTACGTTTTGAAGTAAAGAACCACATTATTAAATATATCATAGTATCCTAAGAATAGAAGTAGTTTTGTTGTAACCTAACATTTACAGCTTCATATTATTTACAGAGTGAAACAACATCATTTTAACTTAACCTTTTGATATTTCATCAGTACGCTAAGTTTGTGTGTTTGTTATGTAGTTATGGTCAAAAGTGTGTATTGATCGTTAATCACTTTGGAAATAAGTTTTTTGCGACTTAGCTGACTCTTTACTTTTCCGTTACAAAATTGGCTTTTCAAAATAATTAATAGAAGGTTTCAATGCAAAAGACGCGAGTGTTCCAAGGAAGAATAAAGAACGGGAAACAAATTACTTAAAATAGCGGAACAATACATAATGAGCCAATCATACAAAAACTTCAAAAAAATAATAAAATTTCAAGTTTTTTTAAACAAATTTCACCTGACAAGAAATAAAAAAAACTTCCTCACCTCAAAAGGGTGAATTAATTTGGGATATTTTTTTAACACTAATAAAAATTATGCTAAATACATTTTTCTCAACTTATTTTTTAAAATGTACTTTAAATTATATTCCCCCCCCCCAAGTAGATATATTAAACCATAAATGGAAGAATTTTTTTTTATTCCTAAAATGTCTATTCGAAATATAAAGCAAAATCTAAAAAAACTAAATTTTTTTACGTACTTTCTATTTGATGGTGTTTTAGGGGTAGTTTTACCAATCAAAAAGGTGAAAACAATCTGGGAATTTTTTAACACTCAATAAATTGTAAACTAAAAAATACAAAAATATGTACCCAAACAAGTTTTACAAGTTCCTTAAATTATTTCTTTTTAAACCGCTGAAGGGAGTAGTTCAGATGTAGTTTTTATTGATAAAGGATTATTTTTAGTTTTAAAATGACTGTTTATTATTTTAAATTACCAAACTTACTGAAAAAGTGACAAAAAAGTTTATGATGAATTTCCCCCCTTTTTTCTATTAAAGGCTGCGGTTTTCAACACCTATGATTTACCCTTAGAATAAATTTCGGATCAATGTAACATTATCTCACTAAAAATAAAAAAAAAATTATTAAACTGAGGTAATTTCATAGAGTTATGTAAGATTTTAATGAGATTATTGCTAAAAATCCTTAAAAGGGGTATTTTTTATTTTTCGGAGTGACGCCACAACTTTGGGGTTTCGCGACCTTGATTTTCGGAATCAGCGATCCAAAAAACGTATAATGAAAGTAGTCACTATTCGTGGCATGAATTGAACAATGTCACCCCGCGTTTGAATGGACTTGTTTAATGTTTTCATTTATTTTAATTAAACCTCTTTGGAGTTTATTAATGATACGAAATTCCCAAATAAAATATTACATAACAGTTACATTGTTTTGATCCCTAAGATTACCTTTTAGACTCAACTTCCATGTAATGTATTTATGCAATATCAATTAGAGTAAAATATAAACAATAGTCAGGTAGATTACGGTACTAACAAACGGGGTCACCATCCACAGAGGCCCATCTGTTGTGTGGGTGAAGTTTCATTTTCTAGAAGTCAATCGGGATTACAGGGTTCGTGTGCATAAAAAGGTACAGCGTAATTAACTCGTGGGACGATTTTAATAATATCTTAATGTATCTTGGGAAGTTTTCTTTCATTTTCAGCTCAAAATTTTTGAGTAGCCGTCATAAGAAAAAAATACAAAATTGTGATTTTCCTAAAATCAGCTCTAAATGTAGCCTCTTAGGACTCAAACAAAACATATAATCTCCATAAAGTAAGGTCATCTCCATAAAATAAAAAAAAAAAAATAATAATAAATGCCCATGGATTTGTTATAAAATAGGCTACATATTATCTCAAAATTGGCTGTACTGATATGTTTATTTGAAATTGTTGTGTAATGTGAATATGCAAATGACTCAAAATATGTGCGCAAAATCATACGTGAAAATAATATTACTATTAGGGAATAACAAGCGTAATGAAATAGCGTGTGCAAAAACTACACGACATAGATTATTTATAGACATATAGGGACAGTTATTTTTATGAAGTCTGTGTTTTAAGCGGCTTGTCGCCAACTAATTAATTTTTTCTTCAAATGAGAATAACTTCTAGTTTTGTTCGATACTCCACACAATATTTCCAAAAATAAAACTTATTTAACTCGATAGTTTTCACCCCTTTAGTACCCCAAAGTAATTTTGGTTTTGTTTTTGAGACCGATAAATTTTACTATATGTGTGGGAAATAGAAAGAATATAAATGAAAAGTTTGAAATATATACTATTATTTTTTATTATCTTGTCTGTTTGAGTAGTCGTGACTTAAAGACAGACAGAAGGACAGATACGTGAAATTATAAGGGTCCTTGTTTTTACAGCATCCTCAAGGTAGGAATGTGTCTGGGGTGGAGAGGAAAAGAGGAGCATCCACACTTTGTTGCATTTACTTTCAGCGGTACAACCCCAATAAAAAAATATAGACCTCAAATGCTTCTGTGTAAACGCGTACCCTACTTCCGTTTCTTTTATCGGTGTAAATAAGAATGTTTACAAAAGTCTGTCACGAAGTTGTAACTTTAGGAATTAAATGTAGCCAAGTAGTAATTTGTGTACCTAGTTTTTTTAGAATGGGTTGTACCGTCAAGTCAGGTTAGAGAAGCAAGTAGGGAGGACACGCCCCTTACACCAGACACAAACCTAGTCTGAGGCTACTGTACCTACGAACCCGTAAAAAAGCAAACAGTGTAGACGCGTTACAAAAGACCTACGTTTCAAGATAATTTAGGCTCTATTTAAATAAATAAACATATTTGTAAAGACTGTGTTACATTTATTTTTACTTATTGATTTACAACTATAGAATTGAGATCTTTGTGAGGAATATATTTGGATGGGTTTTAGTGAGAAATTTTGTATAATGTTTTTGGACAGTTTATTACTTTGCAAATACAATTTTACCATACAAAACAGGAATAGCATTTATTCCACCGTGGCGCATTATTCAGCTGTTAATATTTTGCCAGTGTTGAATATTAATACTTCCCCCCCACCATTAATAAACCTTCTTTCTTTAAATCTTTGTATAAAAAGCCTTTAGTTAAGGCAAGAGTTATAGCACTTCTGCTCACTGAATATGAACGCCAGCGACACTTTTTATAATTAAAATGTTTCTTATTCTCATTTATCTCTCTATATTTTCCTCAGCTGATAGGTAAAATAAAAACTAATCAAAAGATTTCGTTACCAAAAATTTTAGTTCCGTAGTTGTCAGTCTGAAAAGCTACCATTTGACCATTTGTTAATAATTCGTGAACCGTAATATTGTTTTTCTGTACGATTTTGCACAAAGTTTGGGTCATGAATCTTCACATAAAATATTCCTTAAATTGTAACGAAATCTGTAGAGCTGATTTTTAAAATTACATCTTTTATATTTTCACCCCGAGAGAGATACTTTGGTTTTTACAGATAACTCGTGACCGGTTTCATCAGAGAGATGGCGACCAATAAGTTTAGTTTAGAGAGTCTACATTTTAGTAAAATTTGATCAAAATCGTTGTAGCAGTTTTGGTGAAAAATGGAATTTTTATATTTTTGTTTTATGACAGGTAGGGCCTAGCCTACAAATTTTAAATTCTCGAAAAATGGAAAAAACCAGCGAGATTTGGCCAAAATATGCCCCCAAATAAAATTTGATTAAAATTGGTCCAGTTGCTTAAATTTTAGAGCACTTCGGAGATGACGGACGACAGACGACTTAAAGAACGACGTCGGACAAAAACCGCCAAATCCACTTTTGGCGACTCAGAGACCTCAAAATGGATATTTTGGCGAAAACGTACCTTCAGTTTTTTGGCTTATCACATAACTATCTATACTACGTATATGTGAGGAAGTAATAATATTTTAAAAGAAAGAAAGAGAGAGGGAGGAGAGAGAGAGAGAGAGAGAGAGAGAGAGAGAGAGAGAGAGAGAGAGAGAGAGAGAGAGAGAGAGAGAGAGAGAGAAGAAAAAGTTGCTCTCTGCTATGGCAAGAAAAAAGTTTAAAAAATGAAAATTTTGATCGTTCTTATTATTATTTCAACGAAAAATTTGGTACACGTATTTATTATAAGGAAAATTATATATCACGCATTGTTAATAAAATATTCATATTATTATTAAAGTTGTCACCAATAGCAGGGTTTTATAATTTTAGATGTTAAAAAATTATTGAAATAATTATAACCTATGCAGTTTTCAAGAACCATTCATTACAAACTATTTGAATTTAATTCGTCATGATTTGATTTATTAAAAAAAAAAAAAAAAAAATCTGATCTAGAAACGACAAAAGTATCAGTTATTTACGAATTATATATATATTTTAAACTTTAATTTTACAATAATTAAAGAAAGAGTTAAAACCTTCATGTTTCAAAGTTATTTATTTTATTAACATTGGCATGAATAACTTTCGTATAAAAAATAAAAATAAGATTTGTTATAATATATATATATATATATATATATATATATATATATATTAAATATTATAACAAATAACTTTATATTATATATTATATAATTATATATAAATATATAGTCTATATATATATATATATTATAACAAATCTTATTATTATTATTTATACGAAAGTTATTCATGCCAATGTTAATAAAATAAATAACCTTGAAACATAAAATATATAATATTTCATATATATAATATTAACATTATATATTATATATATATTATATATTATATATATATTATATATTATATATATATATATATATATATATATATATATATATTATAACAAATCTTATTTTAATTTTTTATACGAAAGTTATTCATGCCAATGTTAATAAAATAAATAACTTTGAAACATGTAGGTTTTAACTCTTTCTTTAATTGTAAAATTAAAGTTTAAAAAATCATTTACATTAAAAAAACAATTATCGTTCAAATTTGATGCACTTAATAATTATACAATTAACATCTTAATCTACTACTTATCCTAAGTACATAGTTAAATACAAGTTAGGGCCTACTTATTCTACAATGTCTTAATCTAAAATAAAGAAATAAGAGTGCATCAGCATTTTTTACTTTTAATTATTTTGATAAAAAGCTCCGGCTAATTGAAATTTATTATTTATTAATTTAATTTACATTCTCTTTACGGGTTCGTTAGGTTCTTTGGTGACTATAATTTACTTAATATAAAATAAAATTTGGTGGTAGTTTGTTGAAATTGAAATTGTCCTTTAATTTGTAGGCCTACTTATTGACTCTGAAGTTCTATTACAGCTCCAATGTTCCTGGTTCCTTGTACGTGGTTCCTGCGTAGACTGCCAGTAGATGGATTGATTTGCCTTTTAATCTTTCCGAATCTTCTTTTCTTTATACACTTTTATTTTCACACACTTTTGTGACGACGATTATTTTTTAATTTATTCGATGATTATTCCCGTTCAAACACTTGTAGAACGACGATATTACTCACACTCTTCTATGACGACGACTCTTTTAAACTTATAAACGACGATTATCTTTTAACTATACTTCGAAGATTATTAATAAATACTTGTACAAAACGACGCAGTTACTATTTAATTTCGACGGTTGATTTCGGCTAAATCTTTCACAACATTTTTATTTTTTTTGCTACTAAGAGAAACACTTTCTCTGGAACAACCTTCTTCAATAAGTCAACAACTAAAAGACCCCTTGCGCTTCTCTTCTACCCTTATTTATAATTTTTATTTTCAAACTGCTTTATTCCGATCCTCTGCATTCATTGGCTTATTTTAAATGTTTTACATTACTTCAGAATTGTGCAATTCCTTTCATTGGTCCTTTTCAAATAATTTCTGTTGAAGGCATTGAACTTTTGAATCCTTTATTTGACTCCTTGGGGTCCGTGACTGACTTTAGAATCGTTTTCTAGCTGTCAAACCTTTCACTCTTCATAATTTATGGCCTGCCGAGCACTGACTTTTGGGAGCCCTCTATTTCGTTACTATATATATATATATATATATATATATATATATATATATATATATATATATATAATTGAAGAAAACATCGGATCTAAAGATTTTACTTATAAACTCTCACTAAAATATGTCATGCAAATATTTCGGATATTTATTAGAACGTATTTCACTATCATCAATGTTACCATTTTGATCTAGCTAATAGAGGAAACCATGTTTGTTTGTAGTTGACCACATACTGTTTGACAAGCACTAATGTCTTTATACAATAAGGACCCATACAAGTGATTGTAACCTCAAAGCGTCTAATTAAATCACTACAAAGCTTTTACGTGGGAAGACTGATTCCGGTTCACAAGTTACAAATCTTCCATGTTGTCAATGTTATATTCTATGAATTAAGTTTCAACATGGCGTCTCATCTAATTTTAAAAATTTTCGTATATTTAAAATTTTAACAAAGTCGGTGCATTTCATTTTACTCTCTAAAATATAGGTAGTATTTTCGTTTTGATGTCCCATAAATCTAAAAAAAGTGAAGTTTGTAATTGTGTCTGTCTGTGGTATGTAGCCCAGAGTGATCTACAGCTCAAATGCGAGAACCGATTTTAAGCAAATTTGAAACTTGGGAATATTTTGGTTATGTAGCTTAACGGTTAAACGACTCAAAATTGGGGTTAGTTGCCACATAAAACACATTTTTGCAATTTTAGCCTCCAATATTGTATGTAAATTAAAATTATCACCTTCAAGGTCCGTCAGAATCTTTCCTGTTGTTTATCAGATTACAGGTTTCGACAATTATATTGTCATCATCAGAGCTACAAAAACAAATACCCACAACACATCACAACACACAAATAAAACACGTAGACAAACTTTATCATGATAAAATAATATAGTCTCCCTGCATGGTTCACTGTTAAGAGTTCAGTGTACACTACAAGTTTGTCACGTTATTTGTGTGATCTGACGATGACAATATAATTGTCGAAACCGGTTATCTGTTAAACAACAGGAAAGATTGCGACGGACCTAAATGTTAATATTTTTAATAAATAATAACATAAAATTTACGAATTTCTCATATACGGTTCAAAAGATTTTAATAATATTTTGCTCAAAGTGGCTATCTCTAAAAAAAAAAAAAAAAAAAAAAAAAAAAAATGCAGGTTAGTAAGGTTATCAGTAAAAGTAAAAAGTTGGTCATGGGGGTGTTCATGAAAGACATAATTTCTCAATATCAACTCAACTGATTTTGATAAAAAATTAGTAAATGTGAAGATAAAGGACCCAAACTACTAATATCGTAAGTACAAATAAATATTTAATGTTCATTGTTTGGTGTCCAAGTCACTTTGTATAATATAATGAGTAATAAATTAGTTTATATTACCTTATAGTTCCGTCATGTGACTTTGATTATGTCTTTATTACAAAGACGCGTTTCGGAGACGTATCTCCATCTTCAGTATTTTCACTCCGTAGAGGTCGAATATATTAAAATCAACGTATATGTGTATTTATTTAATTGTGTGTATAGTGTCAATGTCTTTGTGATATTAATGTTTTAACGACCTCTACGGAGTGAAAATACTGAAGATGGAGATACGTCTCCGAAACGCGTCTTTGTAATAAAGACAATCAAAGTCACATGACGGAACTATAAGGTAATATAAAATAATTTATCACTCATTATATTAAATAAATATTACTGTTCATGAATAATGGGGGGGGGGGGGAGTACTTAACCATTTTCATTGAGTGATAGAGATAGTTTGTGCCATATGTTTTTAAACCATTTATTATACTGCTTACCGATGTTCAAATATATTTATCGTAACGTTCATCATGGCAAGTTATTATTTACTTAACAGTTTAACTGTTTACTCCCATGTGATTTCTTCTGAACTTCCATGTAACTTTTATATATTTGCATCAATGAATCAGACCAATATACAAGACGTAATCAGATCGTTTCAACTTGTAATGAATTCGATCACCGCCCACCGAGACCCACACAATGGCTGACCGATTTCCGTTTTAATTCGGTCATCATTACAGGTTTTATATAGACCGATGGTACAGTATGATATTTAAACCACTTTGATCTCAGAAAATTTGATGAGCAAACCAAACATAAAAATTTCACTTTTAATTATATGTTAGTTTAGTGGAGTTTTGTACAGTACTTGTGGTATTATTTACTGTCTTTATCATGTCGTGCTCTAAGGGGTAAAAATAACTATTTATTGAATATATAAAACCGAGCGAAGCTTACTGTTTACAAAACCACCAGTTAAAACATGTATTTACGTAAAATGAGAATACTTATTTCTTGTAAGACAATATAATTCCGTGTGTAAAATACCGCTGTTTGATATGCAAATACAGAACACTTTAATTTTAATGAACAATAAAGATACAACTAACCCTTATTATAGCCTATAACATCTGGTTGAACTTCCGGAAGTAAGCTTAATATCCTAAATACATAAAGTAAATGTAAATAGGCCTACTTCCGTTTCGTGAGACAGACTTTAGATAAAGACATAAAGTTATTCAGGAAGTGGAATGAGGGACTGGACGTTACATAAGGAGGCAATGAGATGTGTGTTTAGTCAAAAACCTGGGGTTTTAATGAATTCAGAAACTCAAATCGACGCTTTATACAGGGTTATAGGTTAGGTCAGGTTAGGTTAGGTTAGGTCAGGTCAGGTCCAAAAGTGGATTTAGTTAAAAACCGGGTATTTTTATGAATTCAGAAACTCAAATCGACGCCTTATACAGGGTTATAGGTTATGTAAGGTTAGTTTAGTTTAGGTTAGCTCCAAAAGTGGATTTAGTTAAAAACCGGGTGTTTTAATGAATTCAGATACTCAAATCGAAGCCTTATACAGAGTTATAGGTTAGGTTAGGTTAGGTCCAAAAGTGAATTTAGTTGAAAACCAGATGTTTTAATGAAGTCAGAAACTCAAATTGACGCTTTATACAGGGTTATAGGTTAGGTTAGGTCCAAAAGTGGTTTTAGTTAAAAACCGGGTGCTTTAATTAATTCAGAAACTCAAATCGACGACTTAGGCTATATCGGGTTATAGGTTAGGTTACTTTAGTTTAGGTTAGGTTAGATTAGGTTAGGTTAGGTATAAAAGTGAATTTAGTTGAAAAACCGGATGTTTTTAAAGAATTCAGAAACTCAAATCGAAGCTTTATACAGGGTTATAGGTTAGGTTAGGTTAGTACAGGTCCAAAAGTGGTTTTTAATGAATTCAGAAACTCAAATCGACGCTTTTTACACAGTTATAGGTTAGGTTAGGTCCAAACGTGGTTTTAGTTCAAAGCGGGTGTTTTAATGAATTCAGAAACTCAAATCGACGCTTTATACAGGATTATTGAGTGTATCGCTACTGATAGTATAGGAGTGGAGAGGAAGAAACCTACCCCTAACAAATGTAACAAGCAGAGCAGTATGGAATGGCAGGCTAGAGAAAGTATAGGGGAGTAGTGAGGGAAGTCTGTTTTGGGTACAGGCTTTAGTTTGTTGTAGGTCTATAGTTTTTAGAAACTCTGTATAATTTAAATGCATAAAACTATGTTTTGATTCTTATTAAAATATTCATATTTTGAACTGGAATATAACCTTCTGAAGAAGTAAAACTAGTTGCCTAGAGGATAGGAACCGGATAATTTATTTGTAGACTATGAATATTCCACAATTATTATACATTCTTATCTGGATGTTGTTGGCTAAATAAACTTGGTTGTTTTAGTAACACATTGATTAAAAAGTATAATAATTGAAAACTTCTCAATCGAATAAACCATAATTTTGAAAAATTGCACAAGTAAAGCAATTAATACTTAGAATATACTCTTACTTCTCGGTAAAGTCCAAAATACTGTTCAATAGAAATAATTTGGCCGGTGAGAAAAGCGAAAAAATTACCTTGCCGATATATTCTAGAGATAACACATTTGTTTAAAACCGGTTAAAGTTTATACCAACAATATTATTCTAGAAATATCGTTAAAACCCACAAGAATATACCAAACCACATTCATAGCTAAATAACTGCCTTTTAAAATTAGAACATAATTATTTCTCTGTTGTGTCAAATTAAAACAAAAAAACGATAAACCGTTGAAAAGAGATTCTCTCATTTGCGGTCAGTCCTATTAGCGGTCGAGGGTAAAATCGTCCAGTTTGCGGTCATCGCAAAAATATCTTGGGCTACCCTATACCCTATTCCACCAGCCGTGGCACCTAACGGATTAGGAGACCCTTCCTCTCGCACGCGCACTCACGAGCGCCTTGGTCTGACCGGCTCGGCCAGGCAGATGACTCATACACTGGGGCGTCCAGTAAGCATTGCTGATTTGGGCATATTTGAAATCTTTATTCAATTTAAAAGAAAATGACACCAAACACGACATGATTATGACAATATATGTATTTAAACGTAAGTATTAATTTTGTTGACGACACTTTAAATGGTATTTTTTATTTTAAAACTAAAATAAGGACTTGGTGATTATAAAAAAGTTTAGATTTTTAATAATAAAAAATTTTATAATTATATTTTTCCAATTTGCGGTCCAATTTCCAATTTCCAATATATAACCTAACATAACCTAACCTAACCTAACCTATATAACTAGGCATGATTTGTGATTAGAGTCAAATCATTCTGTTATGTATTTAGTGGCTAAGTATGCAAAGGACGGGTAGAAATTAACTACATCTCAAGACGTGAGCGCAAACTGGAAACCCTTCCACCCCCAGGATCGTCCCCTCATAAAACTACACTTGACCGCAAACAGGACTGCCCGCAAATAGGAAGACACCTGATTTCACCTCCGCATAAGGGTTAAAGTAGCGATGCTAAAAGAAATAAAATAGTTTTCTTTATTTAATAATTTGAATAATTTCATCTTTCTAGACATGCTCCCGTTTCTAAATATAGAGCAGTTATTATTATTGAAGCATGTTGAATACGGTTTATTCAGTCGTAAATTAAACTTAATTATTATTTTACTGGTTCTGCTATTTTAACGTGCCGTAATAATGTCATACGATGTAAACATTTGATGTATTTCTCAAAGCATTAACTTTAACAACCCAAGAGACTCAAATGCACAATATAAATGTAGGGTTGTGTAATGAAATGATACTATAACACAAGCTAAGCATGCTAGAACTTCAAATTTTACGACGGCGGCAACTTCTCTGCTTCAATGTCTCACGGTCTGTTTCTTCGTTTATAATTCGATAACCACTTACACGATTTTTGTGCAGTTTAGCTGTCGATACAGGTACAACATCTGATTAGGTTTTTGTTTATTAAAATTTATTTAGTAGTTTTTAAGGGTAGTAAAAAAGTCGTTTTGTTTTATATAGGTACTTAACATTTTCTTAAAATTTTTAATAAAAAAAGCAAAATTATCCGTAACAAAGATGGAACGATTTGCACTCAAATTGTAACTGAAAACGTGTTTCAAATAGGTGCATTATTTCTCGAGTTATATTTATTTTTTGGAATGATATCCGTGGGAAGTCTTTTTTATATTCAGTGCTTTACAGTCTAAACGCGAAGACAGATTTTAATGAAATTTTCGCTAAGAGACGGTTTTTCACGTTTTAGATAATGCAAAATTTGGGAATTTCTGACAAAAAAACACAAACCTCGTAATTGTAATTTTCTAGTAATTGGGTCTAGTGATTTTGGTTAAATTTTGCTCAAGTGAAACTTCCAAGGACAAAAAAGAGATTTGGTCGAAATTTCTAAAACAAACTACCGGTTCCTGAGTTGTCGGTAAAAAAACACTCATGAGGCTGTTATACAAGTATAAAATTACTCAAAATCGGCTGTTACCGATTTAAAAAAAATTTTTAGTAAAATTTGAAGTTCGAATCCTTTGTTCAAAATCATACGTAAATATTCCGGTTACGGTAAAAAATCCCTTATCCACCGCCATTGCAAGCTCAATTTTAATCAAATTACTATTTACGATGAATTCGTGTTTATGGTACAAATAAATCAAGTTACGTTCTTATTTAAATACATAAATATTTGTGGAAAGACACGGCTATGGTTTATTGAGACTTTTTGATTTACATTTTTGATGACTATTAGTTTTCATTACGTTTTGCGAATTTGTGAGTCTAATTTTTGTACCATTTATTATAACAAAAAATAAAGAAGTTCCACGTTTAAAGTAGGCTATTTTGTGACTATAACAGTTTCAGAGATAGTTATTGAAACACTTAAGCTATTGATTCGCTCTGTATAAGATACATTTACTGTTGGGTGTTTCTTTAAAATTTAAATAACAATAAATACGTTCACAAATTATAAATGCGCTCTTAAGCACCTATTTACGACTGAAATATTTTATCACAAACACAATTCTTTGTAATATTCCAACAAATGAAACATAAAATAGAGGGTGGAATGTAAAACTGGTTAGGTAGAGTATTTTCAGTCTCAACCCTCATTTTTCCCGTCGAAGCTTGTCATTAACAGAACACACTTGAAATTATGAACTCTGTAATTAACTCTACGCTTGGTTGGAAATGAAATTGATTTCATGTCGTTTAACTTACCCGACTTTTAACTTATTTCAGAGGGAAAAGTTTGCTGAACAAAAATTATTGTATATTCTCTAAAATAATACATTATGTATTTGTCATCATAACTTAATAATATCAATGTATTGTATATAATATAATGCCTTAAAAGGGCTGAGGTTTCGTATGGGCCAAATGTTTAAGGATGAAAACTGTAAATTAAAGTATTTTATTAAATACAACCTTGTAGAGAAGTATGTTGTGGGCTTTAAGCTTGTTGAATGCTTTTTCATCGGTCAATACATCGAACCCTCTATCCGTAATTCTAGTTTTATCAACTAGAATTCAGTAGTAATCGTAGTTCCACGCTTGATCTCATGATGTTGGATCAACACCGTAACTTTTAAGTTACTACACGATCCCTGATCATTTTGTTAAAGAGAGAGGACTAGCTACTAGACTAACTGGTGGTTTTGATAATGCTGATAAAGTATTATTGATTACGTCCGATAATTTCGAAAATTTAAGTCATGAAAAACATCGACGTATGATGAAATCTTGCAACTAAGGATGGGATTCACGGATCTAATTTACGAGTCCAAGGTACCAATCGGTAAAGCTCTTTCTTAAAATAAAAAGATTTCTCTATTAGAGTCTAGAGTCTGTTATACCAATGACTACATAAATACTATAAGACACGACATGGCCACGTTAAATATTCTACGCTTATTCTTGAGTTGTCCAATACCCGCTAGGTCGCTCTGCTGGAGAATCTGAAGTTGATGTGACTGGCGCTAGGTGGCTCTACGGTCAAACAATGTTTCAGGCGTATAAGAGAAAACGCAGTGATGCCACATATGGGACCAGAGATGCGAGGGAAGGTCGAGAATCGCTTATCTCAGCGCACGAACTGACAACACTGACTATGCTAACGGAAGTAAGTGAGAAGGTTTGTGAGAGAGAGGTCAACAGTTGTACAGTCTCAACCAAGTGGGATGCGTACAGTCAAGCACCTGCTGCTAGCGCTTTCTGATAGCTGTGTGTCAAACTTGTGACGAACAGCACCCGTAAAGCGTAGACTATTTCCCTATCCTATGTCGTGTCTTATAGTATTTATGTAGTCATTGGTTATACCAGCTTACTAGAAATGAAACAATCGTGTTTTCTCACTTTTAAATGTATTTTATAATATCTCATCTTCAAGTGAGACAATTATTATTTGTAATTACTTTGAACATCCGCTGATGTTGTGAAATCAAAGCTAAAATTTTAATAGGGTCACATTCGTGCAGCACATTATTTAATATTAGCTTTGATGTGTTTTTGGAACAATTATTTTAGAAAAACCTACAATAATAAAAGATTGTATTGTTATTAGGTTACCGAGCTCCCCACCCATTCTTTCCAATTCCTTGCCGTACTTCATCTATCCTTCAACACAACTCTGCTTGTCAACAAATGTGAGATGCAGGCTTCTTCACCTCTTCCTTTTATTGATTTTAATTTTTTATTTTAATACTTATACGTTTTTATACGAGCTAGTATTATAATTAAATTTTATTTCAAGTGAAAAATATACTACTGATAAATAAATACATACGAAGGGGCTGCAAGTTGAGTAGATATAATTTCAATGTCGTTTGTGTAACGAGGTAATTAATATGATTGCTCGAAAATTGCGGCAAAAAACAAAGTCAAGTTGGAAGTTGACGCCCTGTACTGGGAAGCGACTAGGATAGCTCAGTTGGTAAAGCCAAAGGTACTGGGTTCGAAAACGAACATTTGGACATTCTTGAGAGTTTTAATTTGAAGAGGTTGATTTTACTCTACTGGGTATTTTTGTCAATTTATACATGTCAGCTACACTTGCTACTTTAATTACCTCCTAACCACAGAAAGTAAACTTTATACTCCAAAACTTTTGAATGTGTATACCAAGAAGTAATGAAACGGTAACCTTCCCTTGTCGGTTTACAAATGTCATGTTGGCAACCTTGGTAAATTAAATTATCTTTCTAACTTCATAACGTGTGCTTGTAATTAATTGCTATTTTAGAAATATTAAAAACAAGTTATAATGATAATTGTTAGGTACAACTTGTGATACTTGTGCATTGATACAAAGTAATTAGTTCTTTGTATGCATATACATCATAGTTGTGTTCTGTTAATCCTACTACAGTATATTTTTATAATGTCAGTAAACCAATGAACACAATTACGTCACATTAATCTAAATAGTGAATTTTAACTTTTAGGCTAGATAATATCAGCTGATTCATACAAGCAGATTATATCTAAAACCAAAGTCCGTATATGTTGTTTGTTGTTGTTTCCAATGGCAGACTATGTGAGAATCAACCCATGAGTCTCCTGGCATCCCAGTAAAATTTAGGAAAATTCTTCGAAATCTGGTACTCAGAACCAAGCCTGGGGCACCTCAAAAGATGTTCCGTATTCATTGGCTCCCCCGTTTGTCGGCACAACACACACAGATCGGAATCCAGGACATGGTTCCTCTTCAAGTGGGTTGCCAAACAATCATGTCCCGTGCCAAGGCGTAGATATGCAACAGCCTCTTTCCTAGGCTTGTTTTTGTTGTGTTGCCAATCGTTCTCTATGCACTTCCACCTCCTCTCACTACACAAGGCTCGTGCTTCCTTCAGAAATTCCTCTTGTGTTCCATTGCTGATTAGTTTTCTAGCTGAATCTAAGTTCAAGGATTTGTTCCAATGAAGCAGATTGGATCCCTTCTTAGCAAGGACATCCGCCATCTCATTCCCTATTACTTCCACGTGTGAAGGCACCCACTGGAAATGGATCGTCTTTCCCAGTCTTTCCAGCTATCTGATAGCAACTCTTGCTTCCTTGACAGTTCGAACGAAAGATAACTTGTTTGAGGCTACAGTCTGTATATTGTTGGTATTATATTTTCATATTTCAACATTCTTTGTGTTAATGACCTGACTATTCTTTTTTACTATATAGTTAGACTTATACACAAAAATAAGTACATACTGAAGCTCTATTATAAGTATAACATATTATGTTTTGTAGATATAGGGTTTTTCATTCAAGTGTGCGTGTTACAACTGAGATGAAATAAGTGAGGAAGGAACAATCGATATTGACGACACGAATGAAAGAAAAGTCTTTACTTTTGGTAGTTTATTTTCAATTTTAGAGATGTGCAATTTTAAAGGAAACTACCATTTATTAAAAGCAGGAAATCATTAAGACGATACCTATTGTATCTTCAATTACTTCGTTTTAAAGAGATTTTCCCCTCTTGTTCATGTATCATTAATAAAATCGTGTTAGCTACAAATGATAGTTAAGATGTTATGATTCAAACTTATTACATCACTTTATCTTTATATTTTTATATGAAAGTGGTCAAATTACAAACGGCTGTATGGTTTAGTTTCGTGTTAGAACTATCCTTAAAAAAATTAATTAGATTCTTACAAGCATTCATACAGATTATTACAAAAATCAGGGGATGTTATATATTTTATTAAATGGAATTACGTTATTTAAAAGGAAAAATTACGTGATTTTGTAGTTTTCACCATTTAATTTTATTTGATTAAAACTGATCTAGGTTTCACCATTTACGGTATTCTCTTTGCTAGCTCCTTACAGATTATAGAAAATAATAATATTTGCTTAGCTGAGTTATAAGGTTACATGAGTAATATTGAAAATACTTTATTATAAATAAGAGATTATGTTATACAGTGTCCAGAGTTGTATTAATGTAGAACGGATTGAGATATCGGTAACAAATTTTGCAGAATATTTCGTACTGTTAAAAAACATTATTTAACAATTTGAAAATGGCGTTCATTTCAAGTTTTGTTTCAAGTAGAAAACTGTTTTTACTAAATGTTTACAAGATACAAATATTTAGCCCACTATAAATTGAACAAGATCAATTTATATATATATATATTCTGTTGGAAGATATACGAGATATCAGCAAAAAAAAAATATATATATTATATATATATATAATATATATATATATATATATATATATATATATATATATATATATTACAGACAGCTGAATGGATCAATTTCCTCCTAATGTTTCACACCTTAAATATATTTTACCTACGCAAAATGTTTACTTGTATAATCAAAATATATACTATAGTTTAGTGTAACCACATCTGTAAATTTACTCTATACTAACTTGTGAATTTTGCAAACATTTTACGGAATTTATTTAACATATCAGTAAGAGATCAGTTTATAAAAACAAGCCAAACTTTATATATCGATGTAATCGAATAGGTGTATTTATAAATTGAAAACCTTTATAAGGAACTCACGTCATATTGCTCTGCAATTTGTGAACAACGAAAATTTTTCATCTCTGCAATATAGTCCAATATCAGTTTTACTCGTAACAAATACACTTGCTGATATCGTGACTTGAATGAAAACGAGAAGAAACTTTTCCATTCTCATTTTATTTCTTATAGATTACATTTATCATAAAAATATTGAGGAAGTAACATTTACAAAGGTTTAATAATTTCAAGGAGTTAGCATCATAATAATTTTTGGTTCCATTCAATGTGATTTCTTGCTTAAGTTTAAAACTATCTTAATGTTTGCACCTCTCAGTCGTTCACAAACTGATCACTTTCTTATCGAAATATAAAGATAAACAGCTGATGTAATGAGCGAGAATTGTCCATGAACATTAAAACTATCATTTGTAGAAAACATATTTAAATTATCACTATTACCTTATGATATTAACAGGATGAAAAACGCTACTTAAAGCGGAAGTAGTTAAAAACCGTCATAAGTGGTAATGGTTTTCTACAAATTATAACTTGGAGTATTCTCGAAACTTTCTGTTTCATACATGTGTATAGCATTAAACGTAATGTTGCTTGAAGTAAGACCTTAAGTTCTTAAGCACTTTGACATGGAACATCGTTCTTCTGTTTTTGTCCTTACGGTAGTGCGCATCCTTAACTTAAATACTAGTAATTCATTTAATATCTTCCACAAACTGATACTTGGGGTTGATTCTGGGAAGTCCAGGGATAATAGTGTGTTTTGTAGAAAGCTATACATTAAATATATTGCTCCTAAGTTTATAAAAATCGGTAAAATTAGTTTTATCCAGGTTGTTCAATAAATATATTAATGAAGAAGAGACAATTCCAGGGGTGTGCAGACATTACAATAAGTGTTAAAGTGGTTTTATGGACAGTAGACGTCGCACTGTGGATGTTTAATTACATCTATCAAATCATTGTAGTAAATCCACTTCTTAGAATGCGATGTGAAGGACAACAATATTTAAAGACCGATCAGCGACGGTTAATAATAAAACAACTACTGTTACCTTGAACCAAACATCACTAAAAGGAAAAAATAAAAAACTTAAATGATTTATGATCTCTTTGTATTGTGATTTATCATTCATTAGGACCACAGTAGTAAATATTATACTGTACCCTTAGATGTAAGTAAACCAGAAATGCTGAATAACGTAACTGAAAGCCGAACCTTTACCCCCCCCCCCATAATTGTTGGGCCTTGATAGCGAGTGGCCCAATTTGTGGGAAGCGTAAAAGATCCAACTATTGTTTATATTTTACTCTCAATTATATTGGTGCATATATACAAGTTGCATAAAGTTTTAAAGGAAATCTCACGGAACAAACGGTGTTTTATACTGCTCGTTATAGATCGTTCACACTATTATATTCTTGAATGAAGGACAGTTCATACCTTGGAACCGTGACAGCAACTGTGATGAGTCGGTGCCGTATGAAAACGGAAAAAGAATTAAAAAAAAAACTTTGAACATACATAGTTAGAAATAATTTCAAATAAACTTGGTCAAATATTTTATAACAATTGGTTGTGGCGTTTAACCGAACTGTGTAATAAACATAAAGAAACAATACCAAATGAAAAATAGTCAAGTTAAAACAGAAGTTTGTTCCTTGTGGTAAAAAAGTGGCTTTTTTAAAAGTATTTATTTATATTTATATTTTACACTTATTTAAATGAATAAGGAACTAACATCCCTTTTTATTCCTTTGCAGGAAATATACCTTTGTTTAAAAAGGTCTAGTAATATTTAAACAAATCCATTAGTAAATATTTAAACAATTAATTAGTATGACGTCGGCTTACTCTGTCGGTGGATGGCGTCTGTGCAAAGAAGGTAAGGTGGACGTCGGCTGTCTAGCCGGGGATGGATTTTTGTTTCGGGGAATGGTGGAAGACTTGAAGTTAAAAGTTAGAATCTGAAATAGTAGGGGGCTCGAGGGTCATAGTATGGGAGGTTGGGGATGGGGTAAGAATACGGAAGAGGTATTGAGGAAATCGGTGTCGGTGATCGTCAAGTCGGGCACGGTGCAGGAGCTTGGCCCTGAAAAGGTCCGTGAAATTGCGGTGACGGAGCTTGGCCCTTAAAAGGTCCGTTCTTCAGTGGCGAAGAATTGTGGGCCGTAGATTTCCGCAACTCACGGCTAATTTTCCTTTGCAGTCGCCGTACCGCCCGATGCTGCTGGTTATTGCGCCTCCCCGGTATATAGTACAGGGGTCCGCCGGGTAACCACTACCCTACTAAATTTCCCTTACGGGAGGCGGTGAAGGTAGTAGCTCGCCGGGTTTCCCCTATTTAGCTATTTCCCTGAAGGGAGGCGAGTTGATGGTTTCTCTTGAGGATGTCGGAATGAGAAGAGTAGTTTAAGATGAAATATTTTAGTTGTTTGCTTCGGATAATATCTGACGGCTGGTAGAGTGAAAGTTGTGGTAATCGTCTAAAAATGCTTTGATTCAGATTCCTCGGGAGGATCCGAGTGTACACAAAGAGAGTAATCGTGTTCTAAGAAGAACACGATGAGCTCTGATGGTGATACTATTTTTTGAGAAAACTACAGGTTTTATAGTCTTCTGGAGCGTCGAACAATGGAGAAGCCATTGTTCAACTTTCACTGTAACGCTATTCAATCACAGACTGGCTAGAGGCAGGGGTGGTGTAGCGTGCTGTGATTGGGTTGTACAGTTTGAAGTTTTGAGTTAGGCGAAGTCTGACTCGCGGTTTTTCGCGAGTTGAGCCTGGATCAATCAGCGATCTGCCCTTACTGTTCGACAGTAAGGGGAGATGTAGGTGTTTGGTTGGCCCAGGGTTCCGGCACTGAGGTCCGGGAGAAGTGCGGGGAAGTGTTCTCAGAGTTTGGTGTGACCTAGCGCCGAGAAGTGTACGTTTAGTGAGTCGGGTGAATCAGTTCCAATGTAAAGAGGCGATGCAGGGTCATCTATCTCAGCAGCGATGAACTAAAAATTAATATTGTTGAAAAGAGTTTCTATTGGAACTTGGTGAAAATACTAAATGAGAATAACTTTAAGTGGTTCACGTATGAAGATAAAAACAACAGAGAAATAAAAGTTATGACTCGGAATCTGCATCCTTCATGAAAGCCAGAGGGTATTATGGAAGAGTTAACATATTCTCAATTTTTTTTATTGAAATTTCGGTGACACAATTTAACAGTAAATAGGTTGGTGCATAATTAAAACTTATTTAGTATGAAAATTAATGATTGAAATTGCATCACAAGATACAAACTTATACACGTTTTCAGTTTGAATGCCATCTTGTGATGTTACTTACGAGAGTACAAGGTGGCCCGAAGTATGAGATATACACTATAGATACGTTGAGGTGTTGAGTCTGTTGAATCGGTGTGGGGGGGGGGAGCAAAATTCAGGGTCCTGACTATGTTTTGAGCGTATTGCTCTGTTTTAGAAACATATTTTAAAAGATTAAAATAAAAAATAAAAATTACAAATTAGGTAAGCTTAAAAAATATATCACACCAAACAAAAAGAGATCAAGATAAAAAAAAACACACATTGATGATTTTGATTTATGCCTAACAAGACAAATGGTAAATAAATTCCACTTAACGAAAGGCGAACAGTTTCCGCTTAATCCTAAAGTGTTTTTGGATAAGTTTAACTTTAAAACTACCTTGGCGTCAAGTAAAGTTTTCTATAATATACTATCGCCAGTAAGCTTAATTACTGAACAATACAATAATTAGTGTAGTATTAATTTATGATATACACACAAACCCCCATTTCCATGGAGTCGGAGGCGCGGCCACAGATAGTAATGTATAATATATAATAATTTATAAAAGTATACTTTCTGTCATATTGGATAAGAGAGACGTGTATTAGAATTATTTACAGCTCATCATAACACCGCACAGCAGTGAGGGGTGATTTATGGATTCGAAGTTTGAGAGGGGTTTATTTTAAATTTATGGAACAGTTTCGGTTGTCGCTAAAACCATGAAAACAAATTTCGTTGAAGCTAAAACAACACCAGATATTCATATACTACCGAACTTTGTAATTTATTTTTTAAATTGTGCTTTAATGAGTAGAAATAAGCGGTGCAAAAATGTTATAAGATTATCACACATCCTGTACAATCGAAATCTAACCATACAAACCTAATATTCACCAAAAATATCAGTTCTGTAGTTGTCAGTAAAATAAGTTTAAAACTGAACCAATCGTAACGGTATTAAATAAATATATCTTTCGAATATTTTACTAAACATTGAAATAAAATTGTATATAACTTGCCTGGGATTTTTTGAATTGATATTTATTTAAAAACAGAACCGAAGTAACACCAATGTCATGAAAAAAAAAATGTATACAGACTATATAAGTACTCATAGCATAATACAACATAACACAACGCAACTCATTAGACAAACAGTAAAACATTGCAATGATGACCAAATATCATTCATTTTGGAGTTTATAAAATGATCTTTAATCTTTTCTCTATCGACCGGAATTTACCAGAAATGATTGACGTTTATCTCAGAAAACAATGAAAATAGACGCGTTACGAATAATGAATTTCGTCATTTTCAGTTTGGCTGAAAATCTAAAATAAGCCAAATTTATTTATAAAAATTTAGAAATGGGTATATCTAGATACCTAGTGAATGGTTTACTATCCGGTACGGTTAGATCTTAATATGAATCACAAAACGGATTCACAAGTTATGAAAGACACTGGAAACAAAGGGTTGTAGAATGGAGGTTAAGTCTATTGTTACAAGTTCAGAGACTTTCCTTTCTTCTCTTCAACTTGTTCAATTTATGTATTTTCTTGTCACTTTATAACTTTAACGAAAAGGCTAAAGTGAATTACTGAAGGCTTATTTCATTTCCCGAATTTCGTTTATACAAAATTCTTCTAATAAAATATTTTTTATTTAGTTAACAGTTTTCTCTATGTAAAGATATAGTTTGAATTATGTTGTATTCCACTCAACAATGAAGCTCAAAATGTTGTAGACCAAAAGTAATAGTTATGGGCCATTGAAAATTTCGAAATGAGTAGTAAAATAAAATAAAATAATAAAAAAGTACTTCACGCCAATTTAAAAAAAGACTTTATAATAATCTTAGTGGAATTTTTCAGGTACATTATAAGCTACATGACGAATTTAACACTTAGTAATATTTAGACGTTTTAAAAATATAGATAATAAATGAACCAGAAATATTGTTTACACTATCTATTTGTTTATTTACAGCATAAAATATTTACAAACAATTTCAGTGTCAAATACAATAATTATAATAGAACATAGATAAACTTTTTTTAAACAAGCAACAACAAAAAATAATCAGATAATAGTGATATTGATATTACGAAAACCAAGACATAACTTTCAAACATTCAAAAACAGTAACATTATATTATAATAGTGATAATGATAAGAAACAGATACAATAGTCTAAAAACGCAAACGTAACAATCAAAAAAACAATGCAATTATAATTATTTGTCTTAAAATTTTAAATATTTTATTTATCTTGTAAATATTTGAAATTTATAACAGTTTTCACGAAATTTGGCCGATATTATCATAAACATGTCGTGTTTGGTGGGAGGGAGGGAGGGAGGGAGGGAGGGAGGGAGGGAGGGAGGGAGGGAGGGAGGGAGGGAGGGAGGGAGGGAGGGAGGGAGGGAGGGAGGGAGGGAGGGAGGGAGGGAGAGAGGGAGGGAGAGAGGGAGAGAGAGAGAGGGAGGGAGGAGAGAGAGAGAGAGAGAGAGAGAGAGAGAGAGAGAGAGAGAGAGAGAGAGAGAGAGAGAGAGAGAGAGAGAGAGAGAGAGCGCAATTTAAATTTGATCTACATGAGTTAAAAAAGGTATGGGTCTAATGATAGTGTATAAGAGAAAAGCTCAACATTGACACATATATGAAAAGCTCAACATTTTTTGATTGAACACACGTATGTTTCTCTAAAATACAGTAAAAAGGAATGTAAATTATATAGAAACTTCTATATACGCTTCCATGATTCGGAGCTAATTAATTTATTCTGGAGGGTTCATAGAGAGCACAGACTACCTTTATATAAATCTAATTATTACATATACCCATTATATCCTTCTGAATATTTGGTTGACCAACTCCCACAGGAAATTTAACTTTGATTGTGGGTCATCAAATGATATGAATTACTCTTTTATATCTGAAGTAATTAGCAACGGAAATCCTGGAAGGGTTATTATACGAGGCAATAAAAAAGGTTCTTATAAAGATAACAGAAGGCAAAGGATTTTCTCTTTAATAAAACAAAATTATTGTGAAAGCAAATTGGAATAATCCGTTGAAATATTTTAACGGTTTAAGAGTTAATAAAGTGTATCTGCTTCTACAATTAACCATAGAAAATTTGAATTAAAAAATTGAACATTTAAAAAAAAGAAAAGTGTAATTGATTTTAAACAATTAAAATTAATTATACATACAAGTTTATTCAATATTTATTGAAATGGTTTTGTAGTGTAGATATATTTATACTATTGAACCAGTTTTATAGTTTTGTAGCAAGGACATGACTGTATAACATCATCCAAACCATTTGACTTATCTGCATATATAAGAGGAAATGTCCCGACTGACTCATCAAATTCCAGCTCATACTCATGTTAATAAACAAACAAAAATTAACAGAAAGACCCACAAAGATGTAATTTTCCATAATCTGTAAATGTAAGTCATAATAAAAAAACAGACACAATATAAAGTGTATATAAAAACAGATTGTTGTCGACGCACAGCCCAAATCCTTAGAGTAACAAATATGAAATTAGCCTATCCTTGTCATTCTAAAAAAAATTAAGAGAATTTTTTTTTTTTTAATTTTGAAACACTGTATTTAGTAAAACAACTTTTAAATCACCCTGTACCATGTACCTAAACTGTTTGTAATTATGGGTCAAGCTTTTTCTAGCTTAAGTAGAACCAGAGATTTGTATCCATATCCACACTTTTCTATCATCCTGTGTATATAAATATTAGACGATATAGAACTACATAAAAATATTATAATTTCAATAAATTTGAAAATCTATTTTAAACCTATTATGTATCAATACAAAATTAATATATTTGAAAAACAATATTTACAATAGATATAATTAAATTTGAATTCTACATTTTATTGATCGTCATAGTTTGATGCACCCAGGAATACGAGATAAGAATTTCTGCTTCCTGTTTTATAAATTCCGGTATTCTTGACACGATTTCTCTTCCTGTCTACTTACATGACAGAAGGTGTTTTAAAAAACATCGGCATGTTGATCGTGATTAAAGTGAGAATTTATATTTTAAGTATTCAACACTAAACATCATGTATTTGGATAAATATTTTTCATTAGTTCTGACAATAATTCAGATGCCTCATTTTACTAACACGAAACTGTTACAAAATCAAAAAGACAAATCAGTATTACAAAACATCTTTTAACCCATTTAGTATCAAATTAATTAGCGAGTGGCAAGTGTTCTTGTTTGTTAGGTTAGGTTAGGTTATGTTAGGTTAGGTTAGGTTAGGTTAGGTAAGGTTATGTTAGGTTAGGTTAGGTTTGGTTTGGTTAGGTTATGTTATGTTAGGTTAGGTTAGGTTAGGTTAGGTGTTTCGAATATACCTGAGGACGAAAAAGATATGTCGTTGACCCAGCAACGTAAGATAAGGCAGGGAGCTACGACTTTTAGCAAAGTCTGGTTGAGAAGGCTAGAATTACTCGGTGTCCTTACCACACATAGCCGATTGAAAAGTCGTCTAAACAAACTTTTGATTTTACAGAATGCTGCGCGTCAGGATTGTTATTTCTGTCAACATGATTTTGAGTTTTAAAGTTCATTGATTTTAAATCATTCCACACGACTTGAGACTGAGACCTACTCCAATAAACAAGACCGAGATTGCAGAAACATGACGAATATTTGAACTCAACACGAAAGTTTAAATACCTCAGTAAGTAAATTTAGGTTTTCTTTAATTCTGAATTCTTTAACAGGAATTCTTCCTGAATATATTTAAAGTGATTACACTAAAACAATAATATCTTGTATTTATACTAACAAGACCTATTCAACTAAATAAATATGTGACAATTAAATCACATTAAATAAACTTAATATACGTAAACATAATGGTTTGTACAGTAATCTTTAACTTTATTTTCATGATAAGTAATTGGTTGCATTACACAATGACGTCTCCATATTTCAATGAAACCAAATACTGATCACAGCAAGTTTAAAACAATGCAAGCAAAACCATATTTTCTGATTAATCTACTTTACTTAAGTGCACAGATGAAAACCACAGGTGATTATGTTTGGTTCAATCTGTGTTCTCGGATAAAGTTGTATACAAATCTGAAATGGATTGAAATTCAAATACTTTCCAACTAGTGGTTCTGTGTTCAGTAGACCTCGGTATTTGGATGTTATAATATATTGAAGAAATTCTCCTTTTAAATCGAATGTGATTATTGCATAGTGTTATACTACAATATTATTAGACCACTAGAAAGTAATTAAACAAAACGCTTAGAGAGAATAAAAAGTAAAATGCTTCTTATATTATGATTATGACTCAACTTTCATTTTGTTCACAATGTAGTAAATATTATGCTGTACTCAACCTGAAATGATCACTGCCTTAACGGAAAAACAACCACCTTTGTGCTTCCGTTGGTGCCTTTTTCACTTTTACCACGGTTGGGCCTATGAATCTGGTAGTCCAATTATTTATTATATTTCATGTTGTGAAGCTCGTGATACATTTTGAGTCGGAGCACCTGAGTCAGTACCATGCAAACGTACACTGTTTTGTGTGACAGCTATTTTAAAAAGTATAAAAAAAGAAAATAGTTGTGCATACATAGTTTGACATACATGAAAAGATCCTTGTACTAAATTTCATAATGATTGGTACATAACTATGAAACAAACATTCAGACGAAATTCTAAATGGTGGAGTTAAAATATGACTTAGCTTGTCGATCAATAAGGTACATGATATAAATATACCCAGCAAATCTTTTTCTCATGAAATTGTAGATTTTGATATTAATGTAACATTGACTGTATAGTCAGAAGATACTTATATTTTGTCAATTAATATCCTTTTACCAAAAAACCCTTCATAAGAATAGTGTTTCTAGTCATTTTGGGGAGTGACGATCCAATGCATCCTAGTCACCACTTGAGTTCATTTTTAGACTAGAGGGAGAGAGTGTAGGGTTCCTACTCTTCAATATACTCAATCCTCATTTTAAATTCCTCTACCCAATTTAGAGTAATGGTTGTCTTAGTGTTTTCAACTTACTCACCCTTCCGCCAAGTCTGTCCTATCAAAATATACTTTAGTTTCATAATCATAGAGTCTTTCAAATCATTTGGCAGGGACGACTGTAGGCGTTGCCCTTAGAAAATAACACAGCAATACGCAGCACACCTTTTGTCTTTACTGCGATTCTACAGTTAAATTTCACAAAAATATATTATGATTAACTACATGTAATTTCGTATTTTGTATAAATTTATATATATATTTATTTGTGGTTTTCAAAACAATAGTGCTTAAAAAATCAATTAAATTTTGAGTTGTGTAACGATATTATTTCAACCATATATATATATATATAAATTATATATATATAACCATTATATAAATGATATTATTATAAAATGAATAAGTGATAACGTTTCGTCATTATATACGTTCGTTCAAGCCGATGAAATGAATCAGTATTGAACAATATATAATTATTGTTCCAAGAACAGAAACAAAAAATATTGTCTGAGGAAAGCAAGATTGTAATATCGCTTCTCGAATACCATACATCATACTAAAGGATATTAAAGTAATAATATTGAAAATATGATTTCATTTGACAAGTACAATATTCTCGTTTTTAAAGTATACAACGTATATCTGTGTATTATATTTTATTTGTAAAGAAAACAATTTAAGCACTAATTATATAATCAGAATAAATTGTCCTTAATATTTAAACAGTGATGTGAATTTGTGTACATTATCTTGGTTTTATATCTATTTACCCATGTGCTATATATTTGGCTCACCAGATAAAATACTGTCCTAGGCATGACGTTAAACTGCCTCTTCAGGTTTCCGTATCCTGAACTGTACTTATGAGGGCTTTTGTCCCTTGTTATTTGCTGAAACCCTATGAAGGAGTCAACATGAGAGTTGTGGAGGAAATTAAATTCCTTGAAAATAGATTTAGAAATTAAAAATATTTTAAATGAATTTATTTTCCACTTTCACGCTCATACCATAATTAGAAATTACTTTCACATCTCTTTTTAAAAACAATTAACATAAATTAAATGATATAACTTTAACTCTTAAAAGTATGAAGGGAAATATAGACGTCTCATTAGCACGTTATCTGTGTTAAGAATGTCTAGTTTTTATATAATTTGTCATTGAATGTTCCTGAATTAACGTTGGCCAAAATAATTTGAATTTATTGATGTAGTTATTATATAAAATTTAATCAGTAGTTACGTAGATATTGCTAATTATGAAAATAAGTTAACTAAATATATGCCTAACAAGAGAAAAGTTCCAAGAACAACTTAAAATAATAACAATAAAACTGACAAACATAAGCAACACTCTGGTTTTATCTAGCATTCATAGATTCGTGAAAAACATTTACTACCTTAAAATGTTTGTTAAATAATCCTATCTTTAACCAAACTTAATAATCAGATCTTTGTCAATTTTAGGAAAATGTTCAATTTAGGATATTGTCAAATATTCATTGGAATTTATGTGCAATAAACGAATCAAATTTAGTTAAAGCAGTTGAATTTGGTCTAGGTTAAGTTGGGTTAGGTTAGGTTAGGTTAGGTTAGGTTAGGTTAGGTTGGGTTGGGTTGGGTGGGTTGCGTTGGGTTAGGTTAGGTTAGGTTAGGTTAGGTTAGATTAGGTTAGATTAGGTTAGGTTAGGTTAGGTTAGGTTTGTACAAGCATCTATTGGTTGTCCCTTTGCTGTCTGTTCAGTGATACACAGAGAAAACGAGTTGAATAATTATAATACAATTTGATTTTAGACACATTTGGCATACATTTTATTGATTTTCTACTTTTTAAACTCATAATCTTGGTATTTTGTTATAAAATGAACATTGAAATATCCAATTTTTGATCAAAAGTATTCAAAATATTTTGATTGCCATCTCCCCAACAAATTGAGTGTTATCGGTTAAAATCAAAAAGACAACAAATCGCTCAAGTATCCATTATACATACTTTATTTGTCAAAATCGACTGTATCTATTTCGATCAAATTTTGGCGAAATGTGAAAATTAATGATCCAATCCAGTGTGGATAAAGGTAATGTATATATATATATATATATATATATATATATATATATATATATATATATATATGGGTAAAAATATTAGTTATTATATTTTTGGAGAGAAACGGATATCAATTTTTGGGTTTGAAGATACGTGTGTTAGTGCTATATTTTTGTACAGCTATTATTAATATTTGTTAATGTAATATTAAAGTTATAACTTCCCATGTAAATGTGTAAACTCATATCCAGGTTGTCGAGGAACATTGTGCATTATCCAACACTCATGTTAAGCGAGAGAGAGGGAGAAACGCTGTGAGTTAAGTAGAACTTTCCATGTACCTCCTATTTTTATTATTTTTGTGACATGTAATACGACTACTAATGAAGTTTTATTTCCATGTTTATGTAGTCCATATGGGGTGTGGCAGTAGTGATATTTAGTTTCATATTCGTGCACAGTTTTACAATAACAGCAACATTGAATAATTTACATACATTTGTTACACTTGATATATGCAAATAGGAATGCAAATAAACAAACTGTATTAATACATATTAGCAGTTGTAGATAACATTTTCGCTGCTGAATTTTTACTTTAAAAACACAACCCTATGGTTTAAATTTATACATTCTTTATATTTCTATATAATATATACAGAATTAAGTAATAAACGCAATTACCTTTAACCGTGCAACTGAGAGACAACGCCAAGAATTATCCCTCTAACATAGAATGTATATAGACGTAAAAATATTCCCCGAACACAAGGACAGGAAACAAAACTAAAACTGTAATAAATTCAGTTATGTTTCCTAACATAATTTGACGGAATCAGTTTAGCTAGAAACCTCTGATGATGATAATTATGCCATTGAAATAAGGGAAATATAATTTATTTCTAAATCTATGTCCTAAGGATTTAATTTTTGTCACAACCATCAAGTTAACAGAGTGTCAGTGAATGATCAAGGGACAAGAGCACTCATAAGTACAGTTCAGGGTAAGGAAACTGAAAAGCCAGTGGACCTCATGCGCTGGACAAACTTTTTGATCTAGTGAGCCAAAATGGGTAAAGAGTTGGGTATTGTAACAAGACCAAGATAATGTGGAAAAAACCACATCACTATTTAAATGTTAAGGACAATTTATTCTGATTATGTAATTAGTGTTTAAATACATTTCTGTACAAAAAACACAGTACAGACATATAAGTTGTATAGTGTAAAAACGAGAATATTGTACTTGTCAAATGAAATCATTACTTTCAATATTATGACTATAATAGCCTTTTGTAAATCAGATCCTCTTTGATGTTTGGTATTCAAGAAGATATAATTATTACAATCTTGCTTTCCTCAGGCAATATTTACTTCTGTTAGAAGATATATATTGTTCAATGCGGATTTATTTCATCGCCATGAACGAACGTTTATTAAGAAGAAACGTTGAAAGACTCTATGATTATGAAACTAAAGTATATTATTTTAATAGGACAGACATGGTGGGAGGGTGAGTAAATTGAAAACACTAAGATGCCCACTACTCTGAGTTGGGGGGTAGAGGAATTGAAAA
Source organism: Aphrophora alni (assembly GCA_963513935.1). Lineage (NCBI taxonomy): Eukaryota > Metazoa > Arthropoda > Insecta > Hemiptera > Aphrophoridae > Aphrophora > Aphrophora alni. The sequence goes on from OY740770.1 coordinate 108,160,734, forward strand.
TGAGGATTGAGTATTTGAGTATTGAAGAGTAGGAACTCTAAAATCTCTCTCTCAAGTCTAAAAATGAACTCAAATGGTGACTAGGATACATTGGGTCGTCACTCCCCAAAATGACTAGAAAGACTATACTTATGAAGGGTTTTTTTTTTTTTTTTTTTTTTTTTTTTTTTTTTTGGTAAAAGGGTATTAATTGACAAGATAAAATTTATCTTCTGACTATGTCGTCTACGTTAAATTTATATTAAAATCTGCAATTCCAGGAGAAAATGATTTGCTGGTATATTTGTATGCTGTACATCATTGATCGAGCACCATGTTTAAATCGACATTTATCATTTCGGCTCCGACTAAAAATGTAGCACGATCTCCACAGTATGAAATATACTAATTAATTAGACTACCAGATTCAGAGGTCCAACGGTGGTGAGAGTGAAAAATCGTTTTTCTGTTAAGGCAGTGACCATTTCAGGGTGAGTACAACATAGTATTTACTACCTTTGTGATCACAATGAGTGTTGAATCACCATCGAATATATGCAGCTAGACATACATAAAGCATTTAATTTTTATTCTCTCTAAGTGTTTTGTTTAATTACTTTCTATTGGTCTAATAATATTGTAGTATCACTCTATGAAATAATCACATTCGATTTAAAAGGAGAATTTCTTCAATATATTATAACATCCAAATACCGAGGTCTACTGAACACAGAACCACCAGTTGGAAAGTACAGTAATTGAATTTCAATCCATTTCAGATTTGTATACAACTTTGTCCGAGAACACAGATTGAAACAAACATAATCACCTCTGGTTTTCATCTGTGCACTTAAGTAAAGTAGATTAATCAGAAAATATGGTATTGCATGCATTGTTTTAAACTTACTGTGATCAGTATTTGGTTTCATTGAAATATGGAGACGTCATTGTGTAAAGCAACCAATTACTTATCATGAAAATAAAGTAAAAGATTACTAAACAAACCCATATATTTACGTATATTAAGTTTATTTAATATGATTTCATCGTCACATATATTTAGTTGAATAGTTCTTGTTAGTATAAATACAAAACATTATTGATTTAGTCTAATCACTTTAAATATATCCAGGAAGAATTCCTGTTAAAGAATTCAAAGTTAAAGAAAACCTAAATTTACTTACTGAGATATTAAAACTTTCGTGTAGAGTTAAATTTTTTTGCATTCAAGTCTTGTTTTTACAGTCTCGGTGTTTTTTACTGGAGTAGGTCTCGCCTCGAGTCGTGTGGGTGTATGATTTATCTATAATAATCAATCAACTGTAAAACTTAAACTTATGTTGATGAAACCATTTTACAGATCTGATTATAACAGGCGAAAGTTCACTTTGTAGTTCTAAATAGAACTGATTGTTATATAAATAAAAAAATAAAATAATAATAATAATGATGATGATAAGTATAATAAATTGAATAAATAAGTAAAAATAAAATAAAACATAAATTAATCCAGCACAACAGAACAACACCAAGTAACGCTCAAGTCAGTCATAGAACAGTGACGGTTTCTACACAAACAACAACATATGAGTGGGAAGATCAATCTTTTTAAAAGGGTAGTAGCACGCTTAGACTGCTTGGATTGGAGTCTGCGCAATGCATTCTCTTTTTTCTCCGACTCTATCGGAGATCATCTTTCATCCTCGGAGATACTTTGTAACAAATACACAACATCGTCATGTTGTTGAAAATAGTCGGCTGTTATTAAATTAACCCAGGTTTTATATGCAAATTGAAAAATAGTACTGAACAAAATTAAATATGAAATAAGTTAGTAAATCTACCAAAGCAAATACACTTGAGGCGGAGCCTGGTGACAGGGGGCATGGCAAAACTTTACATAAAGAGGACTTCAGTACTAAATTAAGTCTTGAAGATGGTGAAACTTCGAAACGCTTCGACTAATATAACAAGATAATACAAAGATTGGCAGAACGTTGTACTCAAACTAATTATGTAATTTTAGCAGATATAAATTATTATTATAGTTTTTATCAGGGGATTTATTATTTTAATATACAAGTAACAAACTACGTATATATTTTCATAACGTAATGTACTTGTTCACGCATGGAATAAATCGAAGTTAAAAAAAGTATAAACTGGTAACATACACTGTTATATATAATTTTTAATTACGAAAATTGTTATTGTACCCAAATAAATCCTTCAGATATGCGTTTGTCAGAATCATTTCGCAATCCATTAAAAAAAGGAAGCTCGGAGGTTTGCTCCTTGAAGATGTACTATTTTTTAATTTCCATGAATTTTCTTACACTCTCAGGAAGAGCTGGTTAAACCTGTATACAGTTAAACGTCGAACCATCCACTCCTTTATCACAAATAGCTCCTTTGTTAGCAGTTATAATCATTTTATGGGTATAACTAAATAACATTACTTTAAATATTTAATTAATTAAAGAAGAGAGGGGGAGAGAGTACTTTATATATTTTACAATGCCATCAGCTATATGATGAGTAAATGAAAAGGCAAAATTTAAGGCATTAATCATTTAAATTTATACGTCTTAGAAAATCTAAACATTTCTAAGTTTAAAGTAATTAAGTCTCTCTCATTGAATTACTGCGATATTTGAAAGGAAAAGTTATTTCATATTAAATTAAAAAGTTTTGCCATTTCATGTAATTCAAGAAAATAAATTATCATACTAAGAAAAGTATCCTTTTAAATTAGTGTGAAATAATATTAACATAATATTTATTTATTCTACTATCTTTCAGGAAACAATAAAAACACAAAACATTAACTTTATAATAAATAAAACATTTGTAACAAAGAACAAAATAAAAAAACTTAATTCCTATTTCTACTCAAATAAATAATGTAATACAATATGAATATTATGATAATCAATATTTCGCAATGTCGTATTTAACTGATTTGACTACGTTCTGCTGTCATTCAGAATATTACCTTAAATTCTGTTGACACGTTTCGGATTAACTCCATTTTCAAAATAAATATGTAATTTTTTTTAATTGAGTTTATCCGGAACGCGCTAAGAGAGGTTAAAACAAATATTATGTTTGGCATAAGAATGTACTCAAAGCAATTGTATGATATGAATAATTAAAAGTGCACAATACGAAACGCAAAATTGTACAACACAGCATCAAACATTTCGTTAAGCTACAAACAAGGTTAAATTCGTAACTTTCAAAATAACATTGGCACAATTTGAGACTGTGTCAACCTTAATTGGGTTTAACTGAGTGACACTTTTTACACCTCACAAAGACAAAGTTTTACTTCCTTTGTAACTCGACTAAGACCAAACCTGTAACGTTATACATTACAAACGTTCAGTAAGTTAAAAGTAGTAATTACACAAAACGAAAGCTATACAAAATATAATAAAATCAGTAACATTAAAATACTAACAGAAATTACAATCAAATAAAAATTAAGTTGTAATTCGAATTGACATGCTGATCAGATTTCTTTTTTAAAAAATCATATTAATATGGTTTAATCGGACATTTGCATAATTTGTGAATGTCAATTCGAATTACTGTTTGAACTTTTTTATATACACAATGATATCAAATGTCCAATAAAACCATTTTAATAATATGTACAATCCATCATTATCAGATAACTTTAAATTTGATATTAAATAAATAAAATATTCCTAAAGCTAGGAAATATTTTGTGTAGACTCCCGAAACAAATTCCCTGCGCCTGAAACAAATGTTTCCGCATTTCCGTAACGGTCTCTGCTTCCCCTAACGACCCGTATCCATCATTTCGTGTGCAAAGGTTTTCAAACCCTCAGTGTTGTGTTGAAGATATAACTACAGCTCATTAGCAGAAACAAATATAAATAAATATTACATAATGCAAAATACAAATATATTTTCTTAATTTATGTACAGTTTTTTTTCCAATTTTTAAAACTAGAGATATTTATATATATTTTTTAAACTGTTCAATTTATTATAAATGTTGATTTTGGTTTAAAAATCCTTATCTTATTACAGAAGAAATGCTTGACTTTATTCGAAATTATGTATGGTGAATGTTCTATAAATGTTAAGTTTTATTATTTGGAGACAAGTTGTTTAAAAATCAGAGCGGTTAGTGTGCGATTATCAAATGTAAATATTGGTCAAACTAAGACTTAATTAAAAGCACTTATGAAACAAAACCTTTTAAGATTTTTTTTTTACGTTATCTCTTACTATTTCAAAATGTCTTCCCAAAGTGACTCCAATGCAAAATTTCGTTTTTTAATATCTTGACTACATTTATCTACACATATAAAATGGATTGTGCGTGTTCCAGCGTAATTCTGGAAAGCCTGGAGCAATTTCAACCAAACGAGGTATACATGATTTACATTCCAATACTGTAGGGGTAGGATACAACTAGCACTACAAGAGGCAGGGGTGGGAATGGGTACCGTTTAAAAATAATCGAAACGACCGATGTTAGTGTCGAATCAATAGCTTTCGGTGTCGCTGAGATAAATAGTGACACTTTCGTTGCTATTTAAGTCCAAGTTCCACCCTCAGGGGTGAGAGGAGGTGAAAATAAAAATGTAAAAATAATCGAGATTAGTATCAAATTTGTAGTCTTTAGGGACCTTATTGGTATACATATTATGACTTACAATCTGGAAAAAATACCGTGGGATAAGAGCACCTAGGGGTGGGGGGTGGGAAGGAGTTGTATATTAAATAATAAAAAAACCTTTATTAGGGTCGTATCCATAGTTTTCGCTGTCGTTAAGATGTAGAGTGACACTTTTGATGCCGTTTAAGTCCAAGTTCTGCCTCATCGACATTGAGGATGAGATGGAGTCAAAATCTAAAATGATGAAAATGATGTTCCAGCATTACTCTGGAACGACTGAAGCAATTTCAACCAAACCATACATGTGCATAATCTGGAAAAATACTGTGGGAGGTAAGACACCCCTAGCAATCCAATGGGTAGGCGTGCGGGTGGAAACGGGCAAAATTAAAAAATAAACGAAAACGACCGATGTTATTGTGGAATCCATAGTTTTCGAAACCTCTGAGATGGAATAAAACTCGAACACAAGGTCTTACAAAAATTACGTTTATTTACAAACGCGTTTCAACGACATAGTCGCCATCCTCAGTGATACGTGAGCTACAATACCTAAACTTTAACTTTTATATTGAGTTATAGTTTAGGTATTCTTATATAGAATAGAAGATTTCGATTCAGTTGTAGAATCCTATGTATATGTAATAAAGGGAGGCAATTGAACGTCACAGAAAAATACGAAATATGTAGAATTCAAAATTGAACCAGATAATATTATAAACGACAATTGTAATAATTCTATTCCCATTAATTAATTGAGGACAATCTCATCAGTTCAACGTTATCTTCATCGAGGTGCGAACCTAATCTTCCGGTTTACGCGTGTTTTCATTAACCTATAATGTCTGACTATTTAAAGATCCGATGATATAATTTTGCTTCAGAACATGTCGTCACTTTATTCCTGTGTTTGATATAAACTTAGATAATATTCAACTATTAAATAACTACACAGATTTATAATATCGAGACGAATCATTATAATGACATAAAATTTAGGCAGAAATAAGCCTTAATATTAAAAAAATCTGTATGAATTGCACTTAAATTAATTATATTACTAAGTGGTCAAAGGAAATTATATATGTGACATTATTCATGTACTTAGATCAGGTGATATCTTATATTAATCCATGCCATACTCAGGCGGAGCAGCTGTGAAAACCCTACATCAAATCCTTTAATCTCAGCAGCTCTAAGCCCTGGCTTCAATTTATCGTTTGAGACATTACTTTGAAATTTTAGACGATAAACATGTAAGGTATAAAATTGATTGTAAATAGAAGCATTTAAAATTAATAATGAAAATAATATTTCATCGTTTATTACGTCTTCATCTGGTTTCAGAGTAATATAAAATAAAATCTCCCTGAGTACTGCAAAGAGTTTTTGAAAACAGAATTACTTAGAAAATAGTTCGTAATGAATTTGAAAAGAAATCAACGCTTCGGAATCGTTGAAATAGTTTATTAAAAACAATTTGCAGTCTTTATTTAAAATTATATAATACAACATTTGAAATCAGCTGGCGATTGTTATCTTGGTGGAATTTGATTTAATGTCAATAATTGGAATGTCAGTAGAAAAAAGATTAATAAGGAGGCTTGTATTTATTTTTATGTATTTTAACTACCCTTAAAGCTTATAGGGAATGATATATAATGTATTGTTTATGAATAGACTTAATATTACAATTTTTATAATTCAATGACAATATTTATCCAGATATTATACCAAATGTCTACAATCTGGGTTTTGTCTAATCAATCTTCTTTAAATCCCTTTATGGTTTTCTTACAACACAAGTCATCCATCCTCATCAAGGAATTTTTCATCTTATTGTCATGTAATTCGTATAAATAAAATCTGCGCCATACGAAATGATTTGTGGGTTTCTTCATAAAATATATACATATTTTTAAATAACGTTTTTGCTAGTTTTCAAGTTCTTGTATAACACTTTTATAATTAAAGCTATTTTAAATTATTTAATCAAACAAAATTGTAGTTGCACATAGTAAAAGGATTTTAAATATGATATTGTTTAGCTGCAAACTGCTCTACTTCTATCATGAAAAATGTTTTTGCCGAGCTCTGATTGAAACATTTTTCCGGGAAACAGTTTGAATTGACTCAACAAAATAACGTTTTCTTTTAGTTTTCTTAACTAATTAAGCTTTATAAAATTTTTGATTGGACCCATCCTACCCGGCCTCCTCCCTATAGTAAAGTTAAGATTCACGAAGTTAGAATTATAAATTTCAGTTAATAACAACTATCGATGGTGCAACAACTCATGATCATACTATAATATACCTATAACACCAATTCAAAGCAAATGTTACTGTCGAGAAAGTTAAGTGAGTTATTGAACAGGCTGTGATAGATGACGTCAATAATGGTATAGTATAGAACTTACGACTTTGCTCGAAGTAAACTGTAATTATCAAGTTAAGAGGTTTTAGAGCTTTGTTAGTTAATATTGTTACTCTTCCTTCTACATATGCTATTATCTTACATAAAAAGTTTAGTACATTTGAAAATATAATCAATTTGACTTTAAAAATCTTCACCCAAGTAGCAGTGAAATGAAAAAAGTTAAGAGATTGTATACGTATTCAGTATTGAACAACTATTGTATTTGTTGTTAGCACATAAAATATTCAACTTTTGGTCATGTTGTACCCATAAAGCATTACTGTATACGTTTAATCAATTAAACATATTAAATAAAGCTTTAGGAGAGTCAATATATATATATATATATATATATATATATATATATATATATATATATATATATATATATATAATGAAAATGATAAGATTACACATCACCACTCTAAAATCTATTCGTCTAGCTCTGTCACTCACTTTCCTCTTCTATTAATATCGATTCCGTAGAGGAATATCTTTGACTGACTGCGATCTTGACTGTTTTTGACTTATCCGACCAAAAAATGAGAACCTAAACACATCATGGCCAACTTTACCATAGTTCAAATCAGTTTGATGCGCGCATCATTACACAGATTTATTAAAATGATAAGCCTAAAATGATAATTTACCTTAAATAGATAGAATAAAACTTGAACACAAGGTCTCACCAAAATTACGTTTACTTAATCAAACGCATTTCAACGACCAAATTGCCATCCTCAGTGATACATGGGCTACAATAACTAAACTATAACTCAGTCGAGTTTTATCTAATATTATCTCACAAGTTAAGCTCATTATTTATTTACCCAAATTATTTAAAGACGAGTATACTATAAATACAAAAATGGTAATGTAATACAGATTGACAAATAAATGTTGACTAACCCAGTACTGGTACTGAACTTATTTCTTACTGAAGAAAACACCAGTTCAGACCGGTACACTACAGATTTGAACAATATTTTGAAAGATAACTCATCATTCCATCAACTTTAAATTACTTTTATAAACTCTCACATTCTGAATTTTTTTTTCTAAAATTTAATAATTTGGAAAAATTCAAAAAAAGTTAAACTTAATTAAAATATTGTAATTCTCATTGAACTTTACTTAAGTTTACTGATAAACCATAAGAATCACTAGAGCACTGCGGTGAATATACAATAAAGGAAAGGATTAACCCCAAAACACACACAAAAACTGTATAGTTATGTTTCTATACAGTTTTTGTGTTGTTAGTGTTTTTTGTTGTCGTTTTGGGGTTAATCCTTTCCTTTATTACTGATAAACATTTAATAATCGGTGAACTTTGATATGTTAGCTCAAAATATAGTTCATTTTTTTTACCACCAGAAACCAGCAGCTTAGAGACAGTAATAAGTCATCTGTAGTCAGCTGTTTAAAATGTTACGTTTAGAGCTTTAGGAATTTAAAGTTATTCCTTCGACTGAATTTGCCGACGAGGGAGCTTAATATGCAACACCTTTAACTTATCATAAAACTATGTAACTTTAAAATCTATTTAATAATTTTAATAATTTTTTTGTGTAAAATAAATTGTAAAATGGCTTTCGTTTAATCGGTTTATATTATATATCAAACTTCTAAAACAATGAAATATTCTTGAATGTTATACCACCTAAAATCTTAGTGAACTACCAACATTTTATAAACAATTGTCACTACTCATAAATGTTTTATAAACTAAATATGTAGAAAATTATTGCTAATTTTGGATTTCTGATAGATTTTGACAACCTTGTGCAATGCTCAAAAAAACAAATTGCAACATGTTTGAAAAGTAGTGAATTCACACAAAAATATTTAATAATTTCTGACACGTAGTTTGTAAGTATGGCGAACTTACTTATAATTTTAAAGCCTTGTAATATGAACAACTCAAACAAAAACATTTTAAATATATCTGGCAATTTTACTCACAATTTAAAGGATTATTAAGATGTCACCAGTTTCAACGTGTTTCTTTCTTTGATAATTTAATATTTAATTGCAACTTGTCTCAATAAGCGAAAATGACAATTTGTACTTTATGAAATTAAATCTGATACAAGGATCGGTAGCAGGAATTTTCTCGCCAAGAAAATCCTGGAGCGCCATGAGTCTGTTTTAGCCATGAGAAGATGATAGTAGTGGTATTGAAATGTACATAAGGTAGAATAAACATAACTATACAGTATTTGTGTTTTATTGTGGTTTAGAGGAATTTTCTTTCATTGTATATTCACCACAGTGTTCTTAGTGATTCATATGAAAGTTAAAATTATTAACGTAAGAAAGCAACCGAGACGTGAGCTTTCAAAATTTAGTTTTACCTACGCCAACCTTTTACCTCTAGCTTCCTTCCTGATTACTAGTTTTTTTTTACTTTCCAACACTTGGATTGAATTATTTTTTCTCAACTAAACCCTAGATCACTACAATTTGATGAAATAGATTACATATTAAAATAAAAATTATTAGATAAATAAATCCTTGTATTATATACATAGTTTTCTTAGTATGCAGTTTGTTATAATAAACCATAAAGAATTAGAATATCCTTCATAATTTTATACGATTCATCAACGTCTTTCTCTTTTGGACGAAATCATTATCTTCAATCAATTCTGCAACAACACCATTCAATTTACCTGAACACAAGTCATTTATCTAAATAATATAATACCGAACATAGAACTCTGTGGTACTCTAACATTGATAGTCTGCATTATTCTTACTAAATTACTGACAAAAATCAACTGCATTCTACTACACAAATATACCTAAACCCTACAATGCTTATTCTACGAATACCAGCTATCTACATACATACGATTTTCTGATTACTAGACCACTATTTAAAATATAAATTAAAGGAAGACTAATGTAAGGTTATTTTGACAGCTTCCTATATTCCGAATCTTCCTTGGGGGATACATATATAGTTCCCATCGTTACAGTTCGTAACATAATGTAAGGAAATGTCATAACAATGAAAAATGTATTCTTAAAGTGAATTATCCTATTGGGAATAATGCGGGTACATTGTGATGACTGTCGGAATAAAACACGAGTTATGAATATCAAATGACACATTTCTTCACATTTATAAAAACAGTTACTTTTAATAAAATTTGTACTTTATATATCCTAGAGGAGTTTAAATAGTTATGAGCCGAACATGCACGTCTGACATTTTGATATTACTTGAAGTTAGATAATGTGACATGTGGAACAAAACATAACAAAATAATTAATCTGTGTATTAAATAGCTGAAAAACCTTCTCGATTTCAACAGATGCCAAGTTCAAAACTATACCATACATACATATAGACATATATACATACTTAAAAAATATATTATATGTATATGTTTATCAATATTCAGATCTTACCATTACATGTTGCACATTTATGTAGCAACCAAACCGATTTTAGCAATTCATAATATTTACATTATTTTTCGTCATACTGATTCAAAAACAGCTGTTTTCAATACATGCATTGAGATGCTAAAGTTGTTTTTTTTAGTCCCAAGATCTAAAAACATTAGTTGAGGTCGAGGTCATCAGCTGTTACTTCGTTTATACGAATTAATTAACGATTGTAAAGCATCTATAAAAACAACCGATACTCTTGATTGTAAATAACCGTTAAAACAGCTGTCACCATCGATTTGAAGATAAATAGGTTATAACATTTTAGTTTTTGGGAAATTGTTTTCTTATAATGTTTGCTGTATAACGAGAAGCTTTTTGATGTTCGCTCATTTTCAAGTTAAACTTGAGCTTGTATCGAAAAGCTTCACTTTTGGTCCTAGTGATGAAATATACTTTTTAAAAAAATTTTATTTAATTATTTTTTAAAATTATTATTTTTAAATGTAATAGCAGATATTTCTTGTTGAAACTCCATATTCAAGGATAAAATAAAGCAATAAAGCTTAAAGTTTCAAAATTTCGATTTTTAAGCTTTATTACTTTATTTTATCCTTAAATATACTATTATGCATTTTCAGAATATGAGTATCTGGAAAAGAAGACAAGGATAGGCTGAATAAAAAGGATTAATGGACATATATTTAGGAACATTATTATTATTTTGTATCTAAAGTTTGACACTTTACTTACTGGATATCCTTTATATGAATGATAATATCGATTAGATAAATAGATATTTGCAAGAGGATGACTGAAACGAAACAAGTGTTGACTATGACGTATTGTGACAAGGCAGCGACAGCAAAGCTTTGTTTGTACATTATTGTGATTAATATCACAGCCCATGCTGTTTCTGAATTACTTTATTTATTTTTATGTCAACACTTACTTGTCAGTGTTGGAAATGGCAATGTTCCATAAATCAAGATATTTAATATTTAACAAAGAAACTCGTGTTTCTTAACATGCTTTCTAAAAATACTTAGAATACTCTCTGTGTTTATACACAATTGCATTAAAAACAAATCTGCTAAAATAAAAAAAAATACAAAATATATATTTAAAAAAAAATCCTATTTAATACAAATTAAAATTAATATGTATTCTAACACAAAAGTCAGGATTATAAATTACATTTTTGACCATAAATTTGCTATTTGTAGTCTTTGATACCACAACAGGCAGAATTAAATTTTGTACATAGGCCTATATGTTTCATTTGGTTTGTTATAAGGTTAATAACATTCGATATATGAACAAAAACTGTTTCGTTATTGTGATATTTTCAATAGGGTTCGATATGAGCACATTAAATTATACTATATACTCATATAACAAATTTCAATTTTGTATCTCAATGTTTTTGGCTGCTATCGTGCTTATGTGCAGAGGACATCGACGACGGCCCTTTTTCGGTTTCCTGAGGCTGTGATACGTGAAGATCGAATTTGTTTATCAAACTTAACCTCTACTTCATATACTGCTTAAGTAATAATGTTTTCTACCTTCATTCGTTGAAGATAATTATGCATCAACTTGTTTAAACCATTTATATTATCTCTGTCTGATAAAAATGTTGTAATAAGAAATAATATTATGATATACATGTCAGGGCAGACTATAATACAAACATCGAGGTTAGTCCAAAGTGTGTGTGTGTGGGGGGGGGCACTACGTTATCTTTGATGTTCAAAGAAAAACCAAACTCGGGAACTGTTTATAAAGCATACAAATTTACTTTTTACTGTATGGGCAAATTTGATTCCAACTCCAAAACCGGAGATTTTTGGAGCTGTTTAAAAATCTTGTGTAAACACTCATCGAGTGATACTTCATTTTATTGGTATTAATCAAAGAAAAGGAACAGCGAAAACCAGAATTCTCTATCTCAATCCTAAAAGGTGACAAAAAATAAAACCAAATCCTTGGAAAATCCCAAAGGTAACCAATTACTATGCTAATTAACACTGACCAGTTTCGTGTATAAGCTAAGTGAGAAAGAGTGTGTTGCGACATAGTTTTCAATGTTCTTTTTCTTTCAACCATTAAAATAAAGTGTCACTCGATTTTGAGGAAGGGACAAAGTTATCCATGGAAGAAAGAGTACATTTCCCCCTGATAAACATTCCTTGAGTTTGGTTATTCTTTGCTCATCAGTTAAAAAGTTAACTGGTTGTTCCCACACTTTTGACTAACCCGATATATTAAATAAGAAAGATTATTCTTATAAGCTACTGTTTAAGTCTGTCAAAATGAGACTATAAATATTAACCAGGATATATTTTTTCCATAAAGTTTTCATATAATTAAAACCCAATATTTTATTACCACGAATGTAAGAGATGTAATGAACCACAATATGTTTATTTCCATAAAGAAGGCACTTTAAGAGACTCTTCCTAAATTTTCAGGAAAATATTGTTTTTATGGAACAACTTTTAAGGAATGACAATCTCCCATGAGAGAAAGTTTCATTTACAAATATTTATTGTCCAAGTACGGCATAAACAATGTGAAGAAATTTTAAGTGATAAAAAAATAACCTGGAGCTCTATTAATAAAACCAATGATTTTGTAGAGATATTTGGAGATATTTTAGGTGAACTTTAGTTAAAAATAGAAATGAAAAAATAAATTTTCTGACGATATTTACATTTCATTAAATGTTTCTAATTGTAATAATAAATTTTAGATATTAAAAATTTCAAATATTGATATGTCTTTGTATTATCTATTCTTATCTTTTAGGTCTGTCTCCAAATCTATTTTCAACCTAAAATTACTGGTTTCGACATACAAATTGTCATCCTTAGGTTCTTCAGTCTGCTTTGTTATTCTGTAAAAAACACTACACATGTTAAAACAAATAAAAGAACTACGAAGACTTTCGTCGTAATACAATTCACAGTAAAAAAAAATTATTTGTTTGTTGTAATATTGTATTTATTGTCCACTACAATGCGGATGAAAAATTGACTCTATTCCGAGTCAAAAGCCAACTTCACCTAAGTCCTAAAAATATATTTTCATTTACAATAATACATGGGCTATGACAACCAGACATGATATACATTTTCAAATGAAAGATTTAGTAAAATCCTTGCACACCAGACTATTGTGATGCTATACAGTTTGCATCACATGATATTTGCTCAGCACGAGTAACCGTCACTATAAAAAACTGTTTTGAATTTTGTTTTTCGAAACACATTTAACCATATCTAAGCCATGTTGAACTAACTAAAGATATTTTTGAGTCTAGTGTGACTGTAATTAAAGTGAAATATGAAAACTTAGTTCTGTAAACATTTTATAAAATTTTGTATAGATAAAATATGATTTGAAACGTATGAATAAAACACCAAAGTATAACTGACTTTATATTTAACTGCACCAACTCTTAAAATAATATGACTACACATTTGAAACCAGCCTTCCATCTCTAAATTAATGTGTCAAAATGTTTCCTCATTGTTTTCAAGATGTAATGTTAACTTTAAAAGTAAAGTTTTAAGTAAGATCATTAAATCTAAAAACTTAACTTCTTGACATTGAGTAAGATTAATTCACATGCCAAAGAAAGGTTACGAGATGTACGACTGGAATTCAGAGAATTTGTAAACTTTGTAATGTCTTTTCTGAGTTCAACACCTGTCGTGATGGGTTAGTAAATAATGATTCACACGGAGCTTGAAGCTTGATAGAGTGACTTAAAATAAATTATTGTCTTTTATGCTCACGTGAATTACAAACTAATGAATATTAATGTTTTTATAACTTTGGTAGTGAAGTTGTTTTTCTGCAATTTTTGTATATTACTATTCTAATAGTATTTGTTACATTGTAAATATTTTCTTCTTCCACTTTAGGCTTAAACCCTTGGACGCTTCAGATAGTTTACCAACCGTTTTTAGTATCTATCGACGTTTCACTTTAATATGGGTCTTTCATATCCCATCAGTTCTATGTGTTTTAACCAGTCTTGTCTCTAGTGTTCCATCCGTGCAGTTATGTATCAGATTTGTAATAGATTTCATATTGCCTCATTCCTTAGCCTGTCTCTCCTTGTAACTCCAAAAATTGACTTTAGAAACCTCATATTAAGCTAGTAATATATCTTTATCCTTACTACTATAGTAGCCCATGTCTCACTAATATATAAGGCTGTTGGATTATTACTGTCTTACATAACTCTAATATTTTGTCTTGTAAGTTTGTTTCTTAATGTCAATTAACTGTAACTCATACATATATGAAATTTTTTAATTTTTATCTCTAACATTTACATCTTCTCCAATATCGTAACGTACAATTAACTCTGGTGCATAAAAGAGTAAACCTATTGCTCTATCGCCTTGTTATTTAACATATGTTTAATATTGCTGCTCTGAAATTCTATGGAATTTGTTTTATTAACAGAAATTTAAAAATTAAATTACAAATTGTTTTTTTGGTGGTCAAATAACCCCCTTCGCAGTATATCTTAACTAACTGAAATTGTGAATTGGTTATCAATCATTAAAGGGTGTTACGAGCAAATTCCATCCGTTGAAGTAATTCACTATATTTAAATTAAAAATATTCAGTAGTTTCCATTCTCAGATTGCAATGTCTAAAAAATAACTCAAATAAACCTTCACGCAATATTGAAAATATCATGCCCAATATACTTGTCTCACGTCCTTATTGGTAGTTATTTTCCTAAGTTCTCATTTCTCTGATTTACAATATATTTGCGCCTTCATATATTGCCTTAAATTTTTTGACAATATGGAAAGGTCGAGCTTATGTACATTAAATAATTTATTTCTGTCAACTCTGTGGAATTTATAGTAATGTCTACAAATTCTGTGCAGTTACATTCTTTTATTTTTTTACATATTTCTATATTTTTTCTTTTATTAAAATTGTCATTCATTTGTGAAACTACATTTAAAAGTATTTCCTAATAATGTTGGTGTAATTTTTCTTCTTAAAATTATTTAAATTATTGCAAGTTATTTTTGTTAACTTCAGCATTAGGTAAATATAACAACAAAAACTAAAACTGCCGCCTGACTTTGACAAAATGCAGTGGTGTGGCATATCCTACAGAGAGTCACAGTTTATATTATTAATGTTACGTTCCATCAAAACAGTGTAATATTGCTTTCCCTAGGAATATCAGTGATGTGTAGAGATTTATTTATTCAAAATTTTATAAATTTGCTATAAATGTAAGACTAATTATTGGTATTATTCGCAGATGTCTGAAGGTCAGCATAGAAAACTTTGGTTTCATTTAAATATTTGTATAATATATATATGTTTAAAGTTAATGTAAGAGGACCTTTCTCTATCACTTATCACTTAAGAAATACATAGGAAAAATATTAGTAATACCACATCTTCATTCATGTTTAAATATAATAAAGTCATATTCAGGGAGGGAGCTACAAATAGTATTTTTGGTATTGTAGTTGAGTGTTTGAAAGTTAGTGCAATGTTTTCCCACAGTTTATTCTGTTGTTTCCCACCATATTTCGTACAAGTTAAACCTTCTTAAGCTTTTGAGCGTTTCAATATAAACCGAAACAAAGCTTTGCCCTTGTGTGTGTTTGGAATAATTGCAATAGTTGAAGAATCTTTTTACCACAATACAGCTTCCCAAGCTTTGATATTACCACAACACTGGGGTTGATACGTTGAAACTAAGAAGTGAGGAACAGTTGTGTGTATTAATATATATAGGAAGGTTGTTTCAATCTTGAAGTACAATATATAATCTTGTTGTGCAATAATAATATTATTCATAAATTATTCGTGCCTAGGTAAATTTATATTGGGTGTTTCATTTACAATAAGTGTACATCCCAAGTAAACATATCTCAGAAACGTAATGCTTTGAAAAAAAAACTGTTTTTTTAATATTTATTTATTTATTTATATTTCTTCATTTGTTCTAAATTTTAAAAGCAATTTGAAGGTTAACTAAATTTAAATAAAAAAATAAAATAAAAAACTGTTTAGTACTTATTTCATTCTACATTATAACATGAGAAACTATTTTTGCAGAGAAAGTTTTATTTATAATTTCGTTGCAGTATGTATTATAAAATTTGAATAAAATCTAAAATTTATCAGCTTAAAATAAACTATTATTTTCTTTTATATTTTGTTCTAATAATTATGTTTTTCGAGAATGAAATTCTTAAAGGTCAGGAAAACGCCAAATAGTTTGTTAAATTATAATGGAATTTAAAATGTTTCCGATAAAGTAGGATATGAATGTATAAAATAAGAAATTAATAGATTTATATTTAACAAAAATTCTCTTAACCTTTAAGTAACCCTGAACAGACCAAACAAATAATTAAAAATGACATCGTATTCCCCTCGACAACAAATAAATGTTGTCTAAAATATATTTCGTCAATGATTGTCGGTTTTTATATTTTATTTATCATTGTTATATGTATTTACACTTGTAACATATAATTAAAAACATTACGTAACAAGGAGAAGTGTATTAAATAAGAAGTATTATTTTGACAATATAGGCTGAGATTCGGCAATTTATAATATAAATATATACAATTAAAATGATAAATCATAGTATTTATAATAAATAGCCTGCTTACAAATCCGATCATCTGTAAGACGGGAATGATGTTAGCAAGTAAAATACTGACTAATATAATATGCATGTTGACTAATTGGGGCCTGAATGGTCATTGTTATGCAACAAACATTAGGGTACAACACTGTATTTGCGTTTAATCACCATTCATATAAAAAAACAAGAAGAAAGAAATATGTCATCTTACAAAATATAGTAAATGTAATTTCAATAATATAAAAATTTTCAAATAAATTAAAAAATTGTGTCTAATAAAGACATATATTAAAATTACAGTGTTAATCCCCCTTCCTTTTAAAATAATTATTTCGTAACGGTTTAACTTTAAAATATTTAAATTTAAAAGATGTTTATAAATAAGATTTTGAGATCAGTTTAAAACAAAAAATGTTTATTATTTGAAATTGAAGTCAAGTTTGAAAAATAGTTGAGGGAGTTGTAATTCAACCAAAACAGTTGTATAAATTTATTTGCAGTTTAACAATATTATTTATAAGCATAAATACTTAAACTATTTAATCAGAGTAAAACATTTTTTATAAATAACACATGGTCTTTTATAAAAGATAACATAAATATCTTGGTTTGAATATCAAGATTTATGTAGGATGACTGTGTGTGAACTAAGCAGAGGAATGTCACCAACATGACTGCCGTAAACTTATGATTACTGCAATTATAAAGCTGTGACGCTTCTATGAATGGGCGTATAAATCTGTTTTGTCTTGATGTTTGGAACAATGCTTATTCTTGTGAGAATTAATTGCTCCTATTACTGTCTAAATTGAAATGAAAAGTATGGTGTTATGGAATGTGATGTTACTTTAAGATATGTTTTATTTGTAGATAGAAAGAAGAAGCTGAATATCTATACCACCGTTATGTATTTGTATAGTTACTTTAATTATATACTTGGCTGATTTACTATAAAGATTTTTTTGTGTTCTGTTGAAATAAATCATATAACACTTTTGGTCTGGAGGTGAAGATTTATTGCTTTAATCGTTTCTCCAGAACATTATAAATTTAATTTGATAAAAACTAATAATTAAACATTTTTTTGCAGATATATCAGACAATTTATATTTTTAAATTTATTGGAGGAATTAAATAGTTTATTAAACTGAGTTGTTTTATAAATTACGTTTCTTATTACACTTAATATTTGGAATAAAATATGGTATGCATTATTAATCAATATAATATCATTCTCCTTATGGCAAATAAAACTGCAAGCGTAGATGTGTGTCTGTTGAAGTATGTCTAACTGAATGACTGGTGTGCTTATTGATAACAAATCTACTTTAGTTACGACCATTGTTCTATCTAGTATTATATTTTTTAGCTTTATTTGATAAAGTTGATTTAAAGAGAAATGGAATAAAATGTCAATTTATTTACTGTAATAATATTATAGAATAAACAATTATATCAAATTAACCGTAATGAGGTACAATTGTGGAAACTTCAATAACCAAATGAATGAAAAAACTTGTGTGTGTGTGTGTGTGTGTGTGTGTGTTTGGAAAATTGTGTTTCATTCAATTGGTAAAACAATTATATATTATCTCAAAAGTCTATAATTTAAAGAATATTTTAATTAGACATATTTCAGTTCTTCTTATAATACTGCCATATTAATACTCATTAAAAAAAAATTTGGGTTATATTTTTTTATAGAGCTTATATTCTCTTAGATAATGACTTGGTGTGTTTTTCTAATTTTGGAACTAATAAAACGTAATATGTGTAATTATATATAAGGATAAAAAGTTACTGAAGAATATGTAATGTAATCAATCTCGTATAAACTAAATCAAGTAAATGAAAGCTAAATATATAAAAAAATGTTTGCTAATGGTTATTCAAAGTTAAATGAACATAGTATACCATAGTACTTGTGGTAATCATATGTATATAATATGGGGGTTATTTTCTTTTGTTACAGATCCTATATAAAACTCGTTTAACTTGTTTATGATTAGTCACTCCCCCCTCTCCACCCAGGTTTTCAGTTTCCTTTCTATTGGGCTATCCAAAACTCGTTAATTTTGTGTTTTGTTTCTGATTAGCCAACCCCCTCTCTCCACCCATGATATCGGTTTCCCTTCTATTGACTAATCTAAAACTCGTTTAACTTGTTTATGGTTAGTCACTCCCCTTCTCTCTACTCATGTTTTCGGTTTTCTTTCTATTGGCCTATCTAAAACTCGTTTAACTTGTTTATGATTATTCACTCCCCCTCTCTCTACCCATGATATAGGTTTCCCTTTTATTGGCCTATCTAAAACTCGTTTATCTTGTTTTTGATTAGTCACTTCCCCTCTCTATACCGGTGTTTTCGGTTTCCATTCTATTGGCCTATCTAAAACTCGTTTAACTTGTTTATATTAGTCATTCCCCCTTTCTCTACCTATGTTTTCGGTTTCCCTTCTATTGGCCTATCTAAAACACGATTTTTTTTTTCAGATTAGTCACTCCTCCTTTCTCTACCCATGTTTTCAGTTTTCTTTCTATTGACCTATCTAAAACTCGTTTAACTTGTTTATGATTAGTCACTCCACCTCTCTCCATCCATGTTTTCGGTTTCATTTCTATTGGTCTATCGAAAACTCGTTTAACTTGTTTATGATTAGTCACTCCACCTCTCTCCATCCAGGTTTTCTGTTTCTGTCTATTAGCCTATCTTTAACTCGTTTAACTTGTTTATGATTATTCACTCCCCCTCTCTCCACCCATGATATCGGTTTCCCTTCTATTGGCCTATATAAAACTCGTGTAACTTGTTTGTGATTAGTCACTCCACCTCTCTCCACCCAGGTTTTCGGTTTCTGTCTATTGGCCTATCTATAGATCGTTTAACTTGTTTATGATTATTCACTCCCCCTCTCTCCACCCATGATATCGGTTTCCCTTCTTTTGGCCTATATAAAACTCGTTTAACTTGTTTATGATTAGTCACTCCACCTCTCTCCATCCATGTTTTCAGTTTTCTTTCTATTGGCCTATCTAAAACTCGTTTAACTTGTTTATGATTAGTCACTCCCCCTCTCTCCATCCGTTTTTTCGGTTTTCTTTCTATTGGCCTATCTAAAACTCGTTTAATCCGTTTATGGTTAGTCACCCCCTCTCTCCACCCATGATATCGGTTTCTCTTCTATTGGCCTATCTAAAACTCGTTTAACTTGTTTATGATTAGTCACTCCCCCTCTCTCTACCGGTATTTTCGGTTTCTTTTCTATTGGCCTATCTAACACTAGTTTACTGTAACTTGTTTATGATTAGTTACTCCACCTCTCTCCACCCATGTTTTTGGTTTTCTTTCTATTAACCTATCTAAAACTCGTTTAACTTGTTTATGATTAGTCACTTGCCCTCTCTTCACCCATGTTTTCGGTCTTCATTTTTCTATAAGGTAGTAGTGTTAGTCTTTTCATCCTTTTATTTTTTATATAACAATAAAAGTTGATTTTAAATTATAATCACATAAAATTTACCAACCATCGCATGAATAAAAAAGTATAGCCTATGAATGGAAATCATAGTTTACGATAGTAACAAATTAACCTCGACTTAACCACCTGCGCATTTCGACCAATTAGTTAGAGTAGTTCTTGAATTCTGAGAACGACCTTGCGCAGTTCCACCGCACCGGTTACGATGCGCTCACAGTACTAATTAAAAAAAAGAGACTCTCATCCTTTGATACTTATATTATTAAAATATTTACTACTAAAATCATCTACGGTAAAACTGACTGTTGAACCGTTGATTTTTTGTTGAATCATATAGATAATTTACTTTATGCGTCACTGGAATGCAGTAAATAACAAAACGTTTAAACGTATAAATGTATAATATTGATGGTGAATGAGTTTTATTTATGATTTTTTAATGTGATGTCTATGAATGACGAATATTAGGAATACTTTTATCCATAGCAACAAAACTTTAAGCCTGTAAACCTTTGCGATTTAGGGTCAGATTTAACAGACACACTGCTCGTAAAACTTAATGTTTTACTTAGACAGTCAAATCGTAAACCTAGTTTCCGAAGTGTTTAATTCTGAAGTTTCTAAAGTACGATGTGGTCTTACATTGAACTTTAAATATTAATAGTTTGAATCTTAACTGCTACTCAAGGGGTTTTATGATAGCTTTAAACTTATAAGTTAATATCTGAAAAAAAAAATCACTAGTTTTTTTCTGACATATTTTAAAATTTAAGACTTAGTTTAATATTCACATAAGAAACAATTATTTATATACATTAATCTATGAGATAATTTACACACACGTGCAGCTTCAAATTTAACTTTTTACCAGTTTTTAAAGCCGATAAATATTATCCCATACTTGTCAATCATCCAAAGTTATCAGTAAATATTATTTCAATTATTGCCAAGTTTCTGTACTCATTGTGCATATCTCTGATTAGATGCAACTAATAATCGATCATAGAAAAGGAATCATGACAGTAGTCATTCAGTACGAGTTACCACCTGATATAGTGGTTGGCGCTCTTGTGTGGTGAGTTAATTTCCGAATTCAATCCATGCGGGTTTTCGAACATTTACGATCTTGGACCAGCAACATGAGACAAATTGGATGTTAAAATTGATAGCGATCTCTGGTTGAGAGTGCTGTAACATCTGTGACGGGTATTTTAATGTACTAATCACACATTGCCGGTCTAAAGGCCTAGCAGGCCTAAAAATTCTTCCAGGTGTTGTACTTGAGAAATTATAATTATTTGGGTAACCTCCTAAAGCAACTGATTCAATAGTTTTTTATCGAATTACCCCATTTTTCTTCTTGAGTAATAGGAATACACGTGTTTCTCCACCGTTGATGGCTTCATTAGGTCATAAAAATTTCACATTAAATATATATAATAGATGTATATACCAACACAAAAAGTAATCACTCTTTAAAAGGATTACCTAAAGTATACAAAGGAGGCTGCCCAATCAGGTTTTCAGTTAATAAAAAAAATATACCTACTTACTTATCTGAAGTGTTGGAACAAATGTTTACAAAGGAGTATCATTTTAACAACCGTGTTAGTATCAAAATTAATATTGACTTTATAACATGATTAAATATATACCTATTCCTCCTAATGCCATACTAGTTTACTCTGATATTTCTATCTTGTACGCATATGCGAAACCATCAACTTTTTGAAAAAAATGTTTTCCTACGTAGCCTACAACATATTAACAAAAACAAAATAGAGGACAAATCCAAATGACAACCGTAATTCTCAATCAAAGTTACTTTTGATTGAGACATTTTTTTAGAGCAGACGAATAAGATTTGTTCTTATGACAGCTACTTCCAAATTTCAAGTTAAAAAAAAGAAGATTAATAGGCAACATACGCCCACATAACAAATTGTATAAATTTTTAGAGTATCGAGAGAATTTGTTTGCATAGACAGACAAAATTACTAATAATAACTTTTTTGGAATCAAGGTACTTCATAACTGATATATTACACACACGTTAGTGCCGTTTTAAAAATTAACCGCCCACTGCTCATTTTTTAGGTTTATTTTTATGGCGGCGGCTACTCCGAATGTAGAGTTATAAAAAAAAACACTTGTCGGGCATGACCAAAACATGTCTATAGTCCAAATTAAAACTAGTAAACTCGTGTGAGTTGTACAACAGACGACAGACAGATATCAATCCACATTTGGACTCCGGTATTTAGAACGAATAAATCCGCAGAAACAGACATTTATGTTTTGTGTATAAGCCTAACTTTATTAAAAATAAGGATTAGTATAAATATTTGTACATTGGACCTTCATCAAAATCGTAAGATATCCTAAGGATCCTCTGACATTTCATCACTATCATCACTTCACTAGCACAACATCGCAAAAGCACAATCTTTATGTCATTCAAATTTCATGAAACTAATTCACTGACAGTGGTCCTAGCTCGACTGAGCAGCGCAGGTAACCTCCTTGCTATGTCTGAATAATTCATAAAACTATTAATAACGTAATTGGAAACATTAGCACTGCCTTATAAATACAATGCCCAAATGATTGAAAATTAATTGTGGTTTCTTTCCTTTTTCAATTTCCTTTCATTATACTTTCTTTAGTTCTTTCGTTTTTATTTTACTATTATTATATACAATTAAATAAAATTATCGACACCTTTGAGTTAGCATAAAATATCTTAATGTGTAACTAGGAAAATAAAAACGGAAAACACAAATAATAAGTAATTTAAAACATATGCTATGTAGACTATACAAGATCCGCTTTAGTTGTATGAGTGACACCCACCTATTTTTGGAATGGTTTAGTTTTAACAAAAATCGTACCCTTCTCAAAACATAAAACTGACTACATTTTCATCACCGCTATAGGTAGAACATTTTTATAATGTGTAATGATATTAATTATATATGATTGTGATAGATGTTTTTGACCCTTGTACACTTCAAACCTGCATCTTTTGTTGTTCTCAGCACTGGTTGTCTCCCACTCGTACAACTAAAGCGATTCCACTGTATAACCATTCCATAAATATAAACTGGGTAGCGGTAATTGAAGTAGCATTATGTTTAGTTATAGAGGAAAAGCAAATCTATTTAGGCAGGTATTGAAACTTGCTACTTGACAAGTGCTGATATAAAACAGGAATATTTAAAACTAATAACTGTAGATAAAACATAAGAGGCTTGGGTTAGGTTAGGTTAGGTTAGGTTAGCGTCTAGTGATTGGACGACGTTGATACAGCACCCAGCAAGTGCTGATATCATGTGGACAAAATATTTTAGCATTAAACGTCACACGTAAAACAGAAGAAAATGGCCAACTAAATTGGATCGTGAGGAACGCATGTTTTGATGTGAATTTGTGTTTCAGAGCAGATGCCATCTCCAAATTCTTTGTTTCACCAAATTTAATTAATATTTCTAATTTTATATATTTAATAATTGTATATTAATTTCAATTTTTAACAGTGTTGTGGTTTGGTTATTTAAAAAATAATCTTATATTTAAATTTAAAATTATTTAAAAATCTTTTTGTATTTTAAATTTTGTTGTTGCTGTCACTCAAGTGTTTTCAAAGTTTTGTTTGTCAATATTGTTTCACGTTTCACTGCGTGAGTGAGAGAGAAGATACGAAAAGAGAATGATAAATAGACAGACAGAGACAGAGACAGACAGACAGACAGAGAGAGAGAGAAGATATATATATATATATATATGTTGTTTTATATATGTAGAGATATATGATTTTAAAAGTGGAAATAAAACAAAAAGATTGTAGGATTAGATAAAAAGATATTATTATTTTATTTAAGAACAGATTAAAAAAACAAACAAATTGCAACGGGTGTTCATATGTAGATAAAAGCTTAGCATAATATTAAAACAAAGTGTGTCATGAAAGTCAGTTTAAATAAAAATTACCAAATTTATCTTCAAGGGCAAAAACACAAACTCGAGTATTTGGATGATATAAAGTTGGATTACGATAGCTACTTCAGTTGTAAATTTAAGGATCCAATATTCATCGTATGATTAAAATATTGTTATTATATTATGTTTAAAGTAATTTTGGTTAGATAAATCTGGTAGTAATAGCAATAAACAGTCCTTCTAATAATATTAGTCTACGTATTAAGAGTATTGGTGTAATAAACAATTTTAAAATAGTTCACGTTATAAGTGTAGTTATGGTAAGTAGGATATTGAGATCTGATGTTATTATCATGGCAACGGGGTATCATATAAGTTCCATTCTATTTGTTACACATATTATAGTTGTTTTATTGTACATACAGTCCTTAATTGTAAATATACTAACTATAAAATAGATGGGGTTACGTGCTTTGTTTCCACCACCACCCCTGGCTTTTTGGTAAGGCTAATAACTTGCTTATCATAGACTTTTAATTCTTCCCTCAGATTAAGTGCTCAGAACATCTATGTAAACAACATTACTGGTTTTGATCTCTGACTGGAGGTTGACCAGGGCGTCGGGTGAGTTTATTGAAACACGCCACGTACAACTGGCCATGGGAAAAACATCAGATTCACACCAACGACGTTCATATTTTGACCCTTTGCCTTATTGATGGTGATTTGTAGAAGAACTTAACGGGAAACTGCAAAAATTTAAACTGAAATTTGTAGTCTTATGAATGCTTAACAGGTTTTCTCCTATATTCATTTTTTAGGCTTCAAATAAAGTAACAATATCAGCGAAGGCAAGAGATAGTTTATAACATATCCATATATTTACTGGAACTCTATCAAGTATTTACTGTTTGTCACACAATTAGTAAGAACATAACCTACATTTAGCTCACAGAAACAAGATACTAATCGGCTCAGCTGAGCCTAAGTTATTCCATAAACTTAGATCCGTCAACCACAATCTTATTTCCGAAACGAATCTGCTGATTCTTAACCAAAGCTTGAGAAAAAAATGGCTTCGATGACATGTTTGTTTAGTCTTCACTTAAAGCCTGGTGCTATTACATAGTTTCGGATGGTTTAGATTACGCAACAATAAGATAGGAACGCCAACCTTGCAGTAGAAGACATGAGGAGGTACTCCTGGTGTGTAGAGAGTATGAAAGGATTCCATAGGGCAATGTACAACATCCTCTAACCTTGAACACAGAGTCCACAGACTCATACCGTTGGCGGATTCGTTGGTTGCAATAAGAATTGCTCTTTCCTCCAACCGTGAAGCGCAATCCTCTCCAGTCTGATGAATAATGGGATATAACTCTGTCAGTTAAGTGAATCAGAACTCCTACAAAGTTTACAAGGAATTTTTATTCTTCTTTCCTCTCCCAAAAGCTTATCACTACCAATATAAAGAAATAAGTCAGAAACTGTTCTACTCTCATGTCACGTAGGTGGTGGGCATGGAAGTTTCTCTTAAGGAATGGAATTTGAAATTAGGCCTTTACCCATTTTCTACCAACTTATAATGCACATGTAAAAAATCATTTATATTTGGTCTTACGGTTGTTAAAGGATTACTAATACAAATATAACAAGATTTATTAAAAAATTTTTGTATAAGAAAAAGCTGTCCTATAAATATGACACTGGTCAACAGTATGCATTTTAGTTAGTTTTTGTACTATTAAAAAGACTAAATTACATAAAAATAATGTATATGTATCTTTACATTGTCAACTAAAGCTGGTTATTTCAAATGATATGGTCCAAAACAATTTTTACAAAACGTAACGGTGCACTTTTTGCAATAGGTCAATGGTTTTGATGAACAGTTTATGCCTTGACATCTTCTCTGATTTTTCCTTGCATATACAAAATGGTCTCTTTTGTCATTTATCACATTAAGAAAAGGTTCTGTCATTTGACTTCTTGGTCATTTGACTTCTTCTACAGGACGGCCGATAGATTGTCTTATCATAGCTGACTCGATGTAAGCTACATTATTCCTAAGTCCAAAAGTGTAAATTTTAATTTTTTTTTTGTACAATTTTGTGAATTACCCAAGAATTGACAATACACACGTCCAAGAGTCGAATGAAAATCAGCCAGTACCATTTCCCCCCTTGATGTTTATACCATATTTTGAGAACCGCCAATCAGTTAGATCTACACCTACTGAATTGCTGTAATTTTTTATAAGCATAGGAATTGGTACAGGGAATTGATTCTTTTGATATTTAATGTATCGTTGTGTTACGCTCGTCGGTTCAATACGAAGTTTGTTGCAACAGTAACAACACTGTAATCATTCCAACGCCCAAGAACAAACAATATCCGTGTTTATATCAGAACAAAAATAGAAGCACTCCAATGACTCACTCCTCTGACATTGCAGTTTAGCATTGTCATATTTATGGGACACTCACATATAAAGTATAACTGTGATTGTATTAAAAAAAAAAATAGAGTAAAAATTGTTTTTATAGATAGTAGTATTGTTTGTTTCCTTTCATTAAAAATGAATAAAAAAGTATTTAAACATCAATAACTATTTTTAATTTTTATCCCCTTGAAGTCATGAACGACTAGTAAATTTCAGCCTGTTTTATAAATATATAAAACATTAAAATTTTTTTTTCATTTCGAATGTACAACAATTTGTTAAGGTGGGCTTTTAACCATCTGAGAAAATTTAGAAAAGATACAAAATGAATATAGTTATTTTATTAGAAATATATAAAGTTGATGTCCTATTAATATAACAGAGGTAGAAAATGGGTTAAAAGCCTATAAATTGATAATAACTGTTTCTTAATGAGCTTATTTTTTATTGTTGAAAATAAACCCCACTTTGACTATCTGTAAACAAATATACTAAGAAAAACAAAGGAACAATAAAAAAGACAATTAAAACACAACATTTATCGCCTTGCAAGGTAATGAGTTGAAAGGGAAGGGGGGGGGGGCGTACGATATTTGCCATGTAGAACGTTTCGCTCTTCTATGGATCTGTGCAGAACACAACTATGTTGCATGTTTCGGTTAGAATTTTTGTCATCGTACTGGATTCAGTTGACATAGACTAAAATAGGAGGTTTTACAGTTACATTGCAACTATTTGCAATCTATCTTCGGTTACACAGTCTTATTTCGGTTTTAAAGTTATTGAATAATGAAGGATTGTTCATATTATTGACATTGTTTTTTGGGAGATGTGTGTGAAACTAATACAAAATGTTTCGAGAGTATGGATCAACTTTCCTTAGTAACTGAAAGTGAATAGTTTTTAGTTATTTTGATCCACCAGACCTAATTTTATTAACTGGTTCCAGCCTGAGTTTCGTATGTGGAAAACTAGGCAATTAAAACTAGAAACACTTTTCATGTTTGTTATGTTCTAAGTTTTACTTGATAACGAGAGTTGATCCACACTCTTGAAACGCCGTTTATAATATCTTCTACATAGGTTGTAAATGAATTTATCATGAAAATAAAACCAAACCTAAAATTAGGAATTAATGCTCCAAAGTATATTTTTATAAGTAGCGCAATGCACAAAGTTTAAGAAGCAAAACTTTATATTAAAACGAGATTGTGTTTCATGGTAATTATTCGTAACAAACAACAAATTTTAAAGTGGATTTAAAGGATTTCACTTTTTAAGCTCAAACTTTAAGGTGATTTATCAGGCTTATTGTTGGAAGGTGAGCTCAGTAGGTTTAAAGTTTGTTATAATAAGAAATTATGAGATTTTTCTATCCAACATCAGAAAGGATTTGCACTAAGATGATACTTAAATAATATTATAACAACGTTACATTATAAAATGTTAGATTATTGTTGTTTTGTGTGTTCTTTTGGTATTTATTTGTCTAACATTTAACTATATCAGTAGTGATAATATTGTCCTGAATTACACTTAATGATGTTGAACCAATAGATGATTACGGATCAGTAAAAGAAACCCAGATATTTATTACTAATTTATTTATTAAAATCAATGATTCTCGGAACTTCATAATGGATTTATTTTGAACCCTTTAAAAACATATACCAAATATAAAGTATCAAACCGTTTTTTAAATATTAAATTAATTCCAAACTTAAATAAATACAAATATACCAGGTGGTCCAAGATAAGTGGACAGTAAAAGATAACATTTAGTTTTAGATTATATTATATTTATGAACACAATTATTACATTGACAATTAAATTTTATTGTGAACAATAATTCAAAAGCCCTTAAATTTTATAACGCAGAAGCTCAAATTGTTTTCCATCATAATTTACACAGCTTAGAAGTCTACCTCCTACGCTTCGACAAACATTTTTGCACAATTCTTTTTGGGTATTAATTTATTGAAATGCATCTCTTATGTAATTTATTAAATCACCTACAATTTTTGGTTTTTGACTATAAAAGTTGTCATTGAGTACCTCCTAAAAGAAAAAAAATCCATGGGGGTCAAGTAAGGTGAATCAATGGAGGCCAATCAATGGACCTCTTCGGTCAATCCATTTCTCAGGAAACGTTTCATCAAGATACTCACGAACTACGCTTGAATAATGTGGAGGGGGGGTCCCATCTTGTTGAAAATAAAGGTCATGTGAATTAGGCTGTTGCTGTAACTGGGGAACAACTTGATTCATTAGAATTTCGAGATACTTATCTCCTGTGACTGTTCCATAAAAACACTATAGGTTCTAAAACACTAGAACTTGAAATACCACACAAACATTGACACCAAGTTAATTGATGTTTTCACCATGCCAGTTAATACAATTATGTCTGTTAATATGACCGGATAATTTGAAAGAAGCTTCATCACTCCACTTAATATCATCTAAAATTACTGGATTTTCTTCAATTTTGTTCAGCATAATCTCAGTAATTAACCGTTTGGATCATCCTCCAATAAGCCATGAATTAGCCTTGGACGATAAGCTTTCAAACCAATAGATTTCAGGATTCGCATGACAGAGGCTTATGATATACTCAATTTCAAAGAGCCTCTCCTGGTGAACGTTTTTGGAATCTGAACAAATGTTTCGGCAACAAGTTGCTTATTATCCTTTGTACAGACTGTTTTGCGTCGACCTATTTTTGGAGCATTAAGGATTAAGCCAGTGGTATTGAATTTGTCACGAATGCGGTAAATGGATTGTTTTTTGGGGCTTGAGTACCAAATATTTCAACCCAATTTTTTCTAACGGTTTCAGCATTTTGAGATTTCCAATATTTTTTTAACACCCATTTTCTTTCCTTTGTATTTAAATTATTTGCCATTATGGGCTCTCTGAATTATCTGAAAAGAAAACAGATTAAATTTAAATAATTGTAGTTATAAAATTGTCAATAAACCGAAATAATATAGTTGTAATGAACACAATTGTAGTAATATAGACGATACATAAACCTATTCCACATACTGTCTATCTACTTTTGGACCACCCGGTATAATCCAGGGGTAAGATTTATTTAGTTAATAACAATATGGATTCGATGGATTATTATTATTATGTGTATATTATTAAATAGACCGAGAACATGTCGTATCGAAAATATGACATTTGGGTCAGTTATAATATAAATCTATAGCAATAATAAATATTACTGTGACACAATTAAATATAATTGCTAGTTATAATGCTTTAATTACTGTACATTTAACGTTATTGGATAAGTTTTGAATATTTAAAATATTAAAAAAATAGAAGTACAATTAATTAATTGTGCAATATTATTTTATATTCTATTACCTGAACCCAAAATAAAATTTGCTTTTAATAACAGTGGGATAAAGTTGAAGTAAAACTAAATTTATACAGTTATTTAAAGATTGCTTCCCTCATGACGTAATCATCCCGGTGTAAATCCAACCTTCCTGGGATACTATCTTTACCAATGAGCCAATATAGCTAGTCTTTATGTGGTTACAAAGTCTGTCCACGTTTAGCAAACGAGAGTATGTTAATCCATTAGGAAGATATATACCAGGCTGAGGGTTGTGCATGTAAATGAGAATACATTTACAAAGTATTAGTTTAAAAATGCTGATAAATTTAGTTTGCTTTTAAAATCGTTTTCACAAATTGTAAATTAAATTTGTGCTAAATAACTTGCAGCACGTTTGTCATATTTCATAAAGTCGTTTTACTTTGTAAGGTTTATAAATTTTAAGACGAAAACGAATATCGACGTTTTATTATAAGATAATCAAACAGAGTGTGTTATAAATTCAATTCAAGATTTTGTTTTTTATTGAGCTTAAATATGATTTCAATATATATATATGTAAATATACACAAGGGTGCATACTATCAGCTTTATCTGGACGAAGTGAATCAATTTTACGACATTATTATCGAGAATTGTTCTATTTGAACTATTATTGAATTTGTTCAAAACATTCAACTATCATTTGTAGAAAATATAAGTTGTAAATTGTCAATATTAATGATACTAATGATATTTCATCTGAGTAGGGGAGAAAATAAAAACTAATACCGACTGATGTAACAGTCTGTTATATTCTCTGGGTATTTAATATTATTTTCTCGGAATATTTACTTCCAGACTTATGCTTATGCTTGGTAGATTTGAGCTAGTTTCAACAAATTAGTTATATTAATTTCAGTACTTAATTAGTATTTAGACTTCCTAATCTTTGAATAATTACATTTTTAACTAGATGCAATAATCTCTACAACTAGTATGGAAAATCGCTTACAAAAATGCACTTCACTTGAAATTTTCTAAATTTAAAGCGTCTCTAACTCCTAAACGAGTTGGTTTATTAAAAAATTCCCAAAGTGAACAAGTTTTAAAATTTGGAGTAAAATATGGACACACCATAAAAATTCCAAATCGAAATTTAAAATTAGCTGCCTTAACAGGTTTTTAAATTCCATAAAAAAGTAACGAAGACCCATAGTGCCCACGATAAAATAACAACGGGATATATTAATTGAGGGTGATCATTTAATTGTGGGAGCTATTGATTGGTATTTCGTAGGTTATTGATTACAAAAAAAAAGTTTAAACATTCTATTTAAAAAAGCTTCATGTCATTTTACAAACACCAGGACAACCACACTTTAAAATTAAATTACTCTCTAAGCCACAGAAACTTTCAACGTGTTCTAAGAAGAAAGTTAGAGTTTTAATTAACGTAGATAATACTTCTAGTTTTACGTAAAATTCCATTGTGGGTTTACAAATGTGAGGTTAGCCACACTTGTAAATTACATTAGCTACTTGTATAAAGTTCTAAATAACAAAGTTTAAAGATTTACGACTTTCTGTTATGTATTGATGGTAAATAGAACCCTAGAACACTAACGATTCTAAAAGTAAGTTATAGCTAACGCTTCGTCTGTGGGACTACTACTTCAAAAGTCGATAGAAAAATATGTAGAAGTTATAAAAATGATTTATTTGTTCACAAAGTATTACAATGTAAATTATAGAATTTACTATAATTCTACATAATAAAGAAAAATATATTTACAAAAGAACTAAAATAATCATATGATATTCTAGAGTAACCGGATATGCTTGAATAACTGTAGTTATTTTTGACTTACCGCCAGCAATCCTTGGATAATTCTATTTGGTTTATATTGCTATATATTTATTCACTACACGTGTTTCGGACATTATCGTCCATCGTCGGGTGATAACACTTAGTTAAAATATTCAACACAAAAAAAAAACTTTTTTTTTAAAGTCTTTTTTTTGTGTTGAATATTTTAACTAAGTGTTATCACCCGACGATGGACGATAATGTCCGAAACACGTGTAGTGAATAAATATATAGCAATATAAACCAAATAGAATTATCCAAGGATTGCTGGCGGTAAGTCAAAAATAACTACACTAAAATAATGATAGAAGTTAAGGAAAAGTTAAATACATACGAATTTATAGTGAAAAATTGCACACTATAGTCACAAGTAGTTATGTGGTTGTTTTAGGCAAAATAATATTATATTCCAAACCAGACAGGTTATATTTCACAATTCCCTCTAATGTCATACAAATAACGATTACTAATAATTGTTTTCTGTATCGAAGATAACAAATTAATTAATTACGTACAGTACATATATAAAATTGTAATTTAAAATCTTAATTGGGATCTACAGGACAGTATTTTCTAAAACATTCTACATAGGGCAGAATAAGAAACGTATAAATTAGAAAATAAACGGACTATCAAAGTTTATAAACAAGTGAGGAAATATTCTACAACTCACATTACGGCCATATATTGTTATTTAATAGGGAATTATGTATGGAGACTCACTATATACAACCTGTCCTTTATAGGGAAAAGGAGCAAACATTCATTTCGTTAGTCAATTCATTTGAAATATTCAAAAAGAATTTGCAGCCTAAAAACTAAGGTTCTCATTATGGAGCACAATCTTGAACTAAATATTTATTTTTTATTACTTGAGTTCTACAGGACCTTACAAATAAACGTGGCGTGGATAGTGCATATTATGGTATGATTCTACTATAAATTTTCTTCTCACTTTAATTTATTAATTGGCCGGAGAGCAAAATTGTCTGGAGTTTTCTCCCAATTTAGACGTTGCCAAGTGCCTTTCAACCGTAGTACCAAAGTCTACTTAAGTTCTGATTTCTTGCCAAGTCTCAAAACTTGTCTTAATACTATAATTGTGTAATTGTATTCAAACAAAAATTACCTGAGTTGGAAAGTTTAATCCTTTAAAATGTCTACGCGAAAATGTCTCAAACTCTTTACAGTTTGATGTTAATTGCTAAGAAATTATCATAACGTACAAATACACACGTAAATTTTGTATTTGCTTATATATTTTTTCTGAGTAAATTAATTTTAAAAAAACGGAGAATTTTACGGTAAAAATAAAAGTAATTAAACATTCATAAATAACTTTGCAGTATTTATATATTTTGTGATTTTCTTCATGTAATTTTGCAAACCTAGTAGTTATTTTCTTTTTACCTAGTTGATTAAATGGTATGTTTTTTTCTTTTTTTTCTTGATTTATAATTATGCTACTTGTTTACTTTTGTTGTAAAAAGTTTTTGTCAAATTTGAAGTTGTGTTTTCAGTTTTTTCTTTTAATTTTATTAAAAATTCTCTTTAATTAGAAGATGTAAAGATTTTTAACTTAAAGTGAGTAATACATTTATGTTTTCAATCGTGTATTAATACTAATCTCGTGTCTACTAACTGAAACACGTCGTTGCCCTAGTTTTTTTTATTTAAAAAAAATTTTTTACGTTCGAATTTTTATTAAAAAATGTTTGATGTATTTTTTCATTTAATTATATACATCAAAACACAGTTTTCAGCAGTAAAATATTCTGTGCGATATCCTCAAAATCTGTGACAACATTACGATATTTTATCTAGGAAAAAGTGTAATTTAAACCTTGTTTTATGAAGAGAAAAATTTTGATGTAATTTGACCTTTCTCTACATTGGAGAAACAGTATTATTCATTGTATTAAATTATATAAAAATAGCAGAACGTTAAGTTATCCGCAAACACCTATATGAAAATATATATCATAAGTTCATTGATATATAGGGTCTATTATATAAATAATACAATACGCTTAAGTATTTTTTAATAAGTAAAATATATATTTAGAATAATCTTTTAAGATTCTGTTTGGAAATTATTGTTGTCAGTATATATATATATAGCATTGAAAACAATATGTAACTTAAACCATTTTTCTTTGACCAAATTGTCAAATCTGTGATAGAGAGTTTTGTAAATCTTTAATTGAGCTTACTATTATGGGAGAGAATAGGATCAAAATTATTCTGTTTTTGAAAGTATGTTAATCGAACAACTTATAGTAACTACTACAGTAACGTTATAATAATAATAGAAATCATTGATTGCGTTGTGCAACACATAAAGTTTATCATCACATCACTGTCTGTTATCGTCAAGAAAGTTCTGTTTGGGAAGTGTTCAGTGATTTATTCGCCCCAAGGGAAAGTCAGAACCATCTTACAAGTGAATCTTTCAAAAGATCTCAATAGAAATGATTCATCTGGGATTTATGCTTTCCATTTCAAACACAAAGTGTAGGACAAATGGACAAATGAGTTTTATTTTCGTCTAAAAAGTACAATTGCCATTTATAAGTTTAGTAATTCATTCTGTAACTATTGTGTCTCGTTTACTGTAAATTCTTGTAATATATGAATTTAGAAAAAAAGTGATGATAATAAAGTAAAATTTTGTCTATTTAAGATAAAATTGCAGGTTTATATAACCTTTCACTGTGAGGCTCTTACTGACAAGAGCTAAAATTATTTGCAGTTCAATATCCCACTGATCTCTCATGTAAATAACTAGTTAATGGAATATTAAAACTATATTAATACTCATGAAGGTTAAGTTCGGATATGTTTTGTTTAAAGTTATACAATACCTTTCACTGTGTAGTGAGATCTTACTGCGGCAATAGCTCTACTAACTGGAACTGTCCAGTGTTATACCTACCACAAATATCAATATAAGTAACAAACACTTTCTGATAATAAGAATGCGGTTGGTAGAAAGAAATTTCTGTCGATTATGCTTCGACAGAACACGTTCCGTGTGGGGAAGAGTTTCATTTTGTTCAGCGGAGACACAGGGTATATGAAAGGACTTTTGTATAGCTTGATGTTATAGAAGTGCTGATCCTAAGGTCCTTCCTTGTTATTGCAAGCAGA
Organism: Aphrophora alni; assembly: GCA_963513935.1. Taxonomy (NCBI): domain Eukaryota; kingdom Metazoa; phylum Arthropoda; class Insecta; order Hemiptera; family Aphrophoridae; genus Aphrophora; species Aphrophora alni. The sequence continues at coordinate 108,196,064 of OY740770.1, forward strand.
ATAGGGAGTATCTGAGCGGAATCCCTATCGGCTCATATGTTGGGTGACTGAAAAGAAATCCCCCCCCCATTTATATGGCTAATATAGTTAACACAGTTTGAGCCAAATTTCTTTGTAATGAGAGAGGTTCCTTCTGTGAGCCCACCTTTCAATTGTGGACTTCGGTTAGTAGATAAAAAAAATTAACTAAAATAGAATGTATAGTCACTTGATACATTTTTAAAGAACTAAAAACAAGGCATGGAAAACAATTTTATAACCACTTTAACTAAAATGACGATTGATAACTTTGACGTCCTAATACAGATAAAAGTGAAATATAATCTCACGACCTTAAATTGATTGTTATTTGAGAATCATCTCACGTCAGAAGGACTACCTCAATACGTCCTAATTTGGACGTTTTGACTCTCTCAGGTGGTAGGAGTGGCTCAACTTTTGTAACTAGGACGATGGTTGGTGATACCGTTTTAAAGGTTTTGGTAAGACGAAACAAATGGCATTAAAAAATAAATTTTCACAACCCAAATCAAAATGACGGCCTAAAACGTGACTGTATTATGATAGATAGAAATAAAACTCATTAAAAAAAGAAATCAAATTTTTTTTACTTACTCCCTAGCCTCTTACCCCGTGAATACTAAAATTGTAAAACTTTAAGTTTTAAAAGTACGACAAAGACGATCTCTACAAACCCATAAAACAAAAACAAATAATAATAGAACAGATATATGTTCAGCTCCCCTGTTTAGGAACAAGACACAATATATTTTGTAGATTTGGTTTAGAAAATGATTATTTTCCTAAAAAAAACATGATGAAATCAAATACGTGTAAATCATCATATATTTTCAATGCGAATCATTGTGGTACTATTTTTAAAAATAAAATAAAATAAAACTATCAACTCTTTGTAACTCTTTGATATTTCTTTAAAAATGAATTATCACACTAAAACATTTACAGCAGGATATATTTTACATATCCTATGAAATTATTACGCACTTAAAACCAGTGAACTTGATAATTTGTAAATTGAAATAGACAATACACAAATTTAATTTCGTTTTGTTTGAGAACAAAGGATGCATTGTTTCACGAGTGAATAACTTCAGCAGAGATTGTGTGGTATTGAAGTATAAACAAAGGATAAATCCAAGAGAAATATTTTTATTTGAAAATAAAACTATAGATGTAATTGTACATGTTAAATTAAAATTTATTTTGGAGTTTGATTTCTAAAAATAATTACATTTTGGTTTATATTTCACCGTAAATTGACCACATTATTCCATTTCATATAGTTCCGAAATATTTAACTATATTTTGGTGTAGTGGCCATAAGAAAAGAAAAAAAAACTCAAAATTAATTTGATTTTAAATTGAATTAAAAAAAAATTTGATTAAATTTTTCACAACTGTAGCCTCTCAAGACACAAACATATCATCCCACAAAAATCAATTATCCCTCAAAAATAGCAGTTCATGTGTTTATTGGTAAAAAACAAAATATCGGTCATGAGCCTGCTGTAAAATATGTAATTTCACAATGTCTATTTTACCGATTTTTATCAAATATTAGGAAACAATAAGAATAATGACTCAAACTTGTTTGCAAAGTAACAAGTAAAATATTAAGGTTCAAGAATAATAAATTTGTTTTGGACAATCGTGGCATACAAGTAAAGTAAATTTAGGCCCTTATTTAAATATATCAATATTTTTTCAAAAGATCCCGTCCAGGTTTCGTTGTCAATTTTGATTGAGAACTTCAGAAATTACATTTTTGTCGATGATTTGTTTTGTTTGTTTTTATTTTGTTTTGGGATGAGTGAGTGAGAAAGATTGTGCAATGGTTTTGCGTAATTTATTTTCTTTCGGATGTGTCTTGTTACATTGGTTTAAATCTACGCTTCAACTTGACAAAAATTTATTATAATTATAGCGATAAAATGTCTTTGTAAAGAGAGGTTGGGGTTTTTTAAATAGAATTTCTGCAAACATGTGTAGTGTGTATTAATAATAACACACGCAGGTATTTTATCACGCTGGCATTTCTACGTGAAGATATTAACCCTTAATACGTGAAAAATAGATTTATGCATTACTTATTTTTTATCTCGTGTTATCAACTCAACAATGAAATGCGTAATAATAAGTAGTGAAAAATATTACCTACGAAAGTAAAACACATGATGTGCGGTCGACTTGATTTTTTTTTCTCAGATGAAATCTGCATATCACTTAAATTTGCAATTTATAGCGTTGTTTAATACGTATTATAATTATAATTGATGGAAATCACAGTTATTATAGAAATCATAATGTAAAAAACATTTCTAAATATACACATATACTGAATTTGTCTTGCTAAGGTGTTTTATTCTCGTGGAATTTTGATTTTTGATTAATTATTATTACGTCTTTTTTTGTTACTTGATTTAATTTACTCCAATTTTTTACAAGATTTGTACAATATATTTAAGTGAAACTGAATTGAATAAATATCAGGTAATTAAAAGTTAAACAGAACATACATTTTAAATCGTAATTCAAATGTTATAATGGACAGACATAATAGCTCAACAAAGAACACTTGATGAGAAATAGTTTAAAATTATATATATCATCATTTTATTACTCAGAATAGTATAACGGAACTCTTTCGATAAATTGTTAAGTACAACAGACTGATCTACCTTTACTGCATCTGATACTATTACATGTCAGTGAGATGTAGGCAGATTATATTTTCTATTTTTCTGTGTTTGTATTTAAGATTAACATTTTATTGATGGAAATTCAATAATTACACAAACTAACTATCAGTTTATATTATTAGGTACTGAAGTTGCTGCATTATTAAATAAAAAATATCCAATATATTACAAAACTACCAAACAAGCATAGAATATTTATTATTATGTCAACTCTGTGATAAATCTTCCATGGTATTAGAACAGATCATTTTGAAAGGAAAGACCCCATTCTATTGTTTCCTATAAAGAGAGTAACTTTCTTAAATATTGTTGCCACACAGTCTTACTTCTGAGTAATTTGAAAATTATCTTATATTATACGTGTTTTCAGTAAATGAAAATTATTAATATCATCAATGAGCAATATAAACTTTAATAGACAGTAATGCAAAACTGTCTTACTTCTGAGTACTTTTTAACTTTATTAATTTATATACATGTTTTCATAAATTGTAAATTTTAATATCAAAGAGCAACATAAACTTTATTAAATATGAACGCCACACAGTCTTCTGAGTAATTTTTAACTTTGTTTTCATGAAATGCAAATTATTAACAACAATCAACAATATAAACTTTATTAAATAGTAAGGGTAGCAGTCTTCTGAGTAATTTGTAACTATATTTATACACGTGTTTTATCATGAAATACAAATTATTAACACCCATTATCAATATAAATTTTATTAAATAGTAATGTCAAACATTCTTACATTTTATTTGTAACATTGTTTATATACGTGTTTTCATATTGGTGTTTATGTAAAGATATATAATATTGTTTAAAATAAGGTTGGACAAAATATATTGATACTTTCTTGTAATTTATCAGAAAATTACAAATTATAAATTAAATTATAATGTGGAATACGATCACTTTTAATTTTGATCATTACATATTGTTATTTTTTAGGGGATTACAGGAACATATAAATAATCACATTTAACGTTTTTCAGTAAAGAGAGAAAATAATATTTCTCATAATTACTCATTAATAGTAAGTGATTAATTAAACTCACTATGCAAGTTATAAATAATGTAATGATCATCCTTAGTAATATTGGTTTCAGATACAAATATATTACACCAGGTGTAAAACTAGTCGTAAATTGAAGATTTTGAAAAGAGCTAATTATTAAACATTTTAATTGCTCTAAGGGTGTAAATTTTCAATGATCATATATAAAATTTGTTTAGCCAATAGATGAAATTCTGTTATTAGATGAAATAAATGGTTATACTAATAGATAAACCCAGCTTTACTTGGGTTCTCATTTCAATCCCACCACGACCAATTTTAAATGATAGTCAAATATGTAAAATATGAAAGTAAAATCATTAGATCTCCATTGATGAAGTTACTGTATAGATTCCATTTACCAATAATACTGTTAATGGTTTAAACACTTTTTTATATGTCTACTTTGGTCGTCATATAAACACAATGATCCGAACGGAACTAACAGTTTTCATCACCCACAATAGGTAAAACTACCAAAATGTATAAATTGTCATAATGAATCTATATTAATTTAAATGAAAACACCAAAATATACACCAATAAAATGATTCAAAAAATTATCGTAGTTCATAATTTTTCTTTAAATTCAATAATAATTCAGTTTAGAATTAATTATTTCATTATCTGAACAAAATTTGGCTATATAATTATTTTGTTAATTTATAAAACAAATGTAACTTCATGCTAATAATGCTAATAATCATTATAGAAACATGTATTATTTAGTAAATTACTTTTTAATTCAGAGAGGTAACTTTTAAAATGCTGTTTTGTTTATTCCTACAACAAAAATAATCTCGACTTGCTAATAACAATTATAGAACATCTATTTATTTAGGAAATTAACTTTTTGGTTTTTAATTAAATCAGGAGACTTTTGAAATGTTGTGTATTGTATTCAATAAAAAGCAGGTTGAGACATTTATTAATGTTAATACATTACTAGCAAAGTTCTCGGAAAAGGGATTCTGCCAATAGGGTAATTTAAAAAAAAATCAATATCTTGTTCATCAAGACCTTCATTTTAAGTACAAACATCTTAATGTCAGACTTATAGGTTTAGTCATTAATTTAAAACGTTTTCAAATTAATATATAGGTATATATTAATACCTATATTTTTCTTATATTGGTTGTTCAAAAAAAAAAAAAAAACATAACACCTCGATGCTAAAGGGGAAACACGTATACTACAACTTAATAATTTATGGAATATTGTTTGGGAGCTAAGAAATTGAAAATAATTAATATACTATAGTTGGTAAGTTTTTAAGATTTACGAGAAAAACTTTAAAAAAATTAATACGCTCGAAAATTTGAATATAACAAGATTTCACTTCAATTGATTTTTCCGATTGTAGCCAAGTTTAAGCTGCAGAAATAATGCAAATTAAATTTCAATTTGAAAGTAAAAAAGGAAAATAACAGCATAAGACAATACTGATTATTCTACTGAATTTAAATTTAAATTTAAATTGATTGAGTATGAAGTCTGTTTTAAATTTTAATTTAGTAACAGTGTATTAGTTACAACAGATATAGTTTTTTATTATTTTTATTTTTTGCTATCATTTGTGTTTATAAAAACTAATTCACGACAACTTGTAACTATAATATTAAAATGTATAAAATAGAACTTTCAAACAATATGAAACAGTTTAAAGAAAATATAAATCCTTATTATTCACGATGAATATGCAGGGGTTTTGGAAACTAGTTGACAAGTTGCTAGGAAATATAAAATACTTACCATGCGTCGTGGATTAGTGTATTAGGTTACCTGGTTAATAGGTTTTTTCTTTGCCTACTGAACAAATTGAAATACACAGAGAAGTTGGAGTTTTCTCTAATGTTCAGTGGCCAAAATAACTATCTAGAACTCGTTTTGGGCTTTTAAGCTGACAATAAAAAAATCGATCCATAAGGTAAATTCTATATTTACCGATAATATAAATATATAAACCGGAGATCCCAGTTATGAATCGTGTTCTAGTTTTTCTTATACTTAAATGTATGTATTGTTTATGTCGTGTAGAAATCTTATAAATATGTATAGCTTTACTTATATAAGTCAAGTTAGAAAGACGTTGGTCTCCCTCACTTAAGTAGGCCTAGCAAAAATGTCCTCACTTTTCCTTTTGTATTCTTTTCTCTAAAAGCTTTATTTTACATACTGGAGTTTAGCAAAGTACTTTAGGAAGAACATTTACATCTCAGAGATAAAAAATATCATAATGTTTAATCTAAGAAATATTTGTAACTTTTGGTCTTCTTTGTTCTGTGTACAAGAGACACGACGGCATGTTTTTACTATTATATTTAAACCGAATTTATTAGTTACTTTACCATTTGTAGTATTTACGAAATATCAACATTTTAGCGGAAATACAGATTTTACAAGATATAGTTGTGTGATAATTGTTGAAGTCGTGATATACTTGTACTGAAATTAAGACTGAGCTGATAGAAACGATATTGTTTCTCTCGCTCTCTCTCTCTCTCTCTCTCGCTCTCTCTCTCTCTCTCTCTCTCTCTCTCTCTCTCTCTCTCTCTCTCTCTCTCTCTCTCTCTCTCTCTCTCTCTCTCTCTCTCTCTCTCTCTCTCTCTCTCTCTCTCTCTCTCTCTCTCTCTCTCTCTCTCTCTCTCTCTCTCTCTCTCTCTCTCTCTCTCTCTCTCTCTCTCTCTCTCTCTCTCTCTCTCTCTCTCTCTCTCTCTCTCTCTCTCTCTCTCTCTCTCTCTCTCTCTCTCTCTCTCTCTCTCTCTCTCTCTCTCTCTCTCTCTCTCTCTCTCTCTCTCTCTCTCTCTCTCTCTCTCTCTCTCTCTCTCTCTCTCTCTCTCTCTCTCTCTGTATATATATATAAGGCAGCTGAAAGAAACTTGTACCTTCCCCCTTAATTATGGTATTAAATTAAGATTGTTATATGTAGCTTGTAGAAATACGCCTTGGAGTGAGGGCCTTCTTATATGAACCCACATTGCTCAATTTCGGACTTCAAGGAGAGTAAGGATTTATTACAAGTCATTAATGTGCTCAATGAGACAAAGAAAAAGTCGTGATGTAGCTTCAGTTGAAAATTTAAGAAATCGAATTGAATAAGATTGCGAAGAATAATAGCAGAAATATGTACAAAAAATTTGGAGATAGGTTTAAAATCAATTTTAGTTACAAATGTAACTATCTCAATATGATCAAGTTTTTAGTAGTAATTTTGGATTGCATGGTGAGAATTTAATTTTCTTAACGTATTTTGTCGTTAAAAAAAAAGTATATAAAGAAGAAAAATTCTTCATGGCCTTTTTTACACCTAGGAATTATCCCTAGATAGAGTTGGACTTCCATTGGAACCAACCGATTAATATAAATTTTTCTTTTTAATCTATGTCTGCTATCTCCTCTTCCGGAACCGCCATTAGGAATTACTTTTTGTCTTTTCAAAACCTTTAAAATGTGGTATCATATGACCATAGATCCTAATTAAAAATGTTCTCAACCAATACAAATTTATGTAAAAGTTTAATTGTAATTCCTATAAAGTTTCTGTCATCCTTTGATAACCTTAAGTCTACGCTATTACCGGAACTGTAATTGACGTAGATTTTGTTTACACTAAAGTTTAGTAACCTAAAGACAAACTTGTAAACAAATCTTTGAAGCATGTAGGAACAAGAAAATACATATTCCTAGCTACAAAATGTAAACTCAATTAACTTTTTGGAGTTAAGCAAAGTCCTCCCCCCCCTCAACCCATCCTTCTCTGCTAATTACAGTCCTGGCCATGAAGTAATTAATCACACAAGATGCTTTGTTAATATACGGTGCGTACACTTTCTCAAACACTAGTATAGAAAACCAGAAGTAAGACAAACTTACGGGTTTTTTCTTCAAAAAACTCAAAACGAAACATACGGAAGTAAATTTTTATTTCGGTATTTTCAAAATGACTTACGAATCATAATTTTCTTTTACTTGCAGTTGTGTTCATTTAATTTGTATTATAAATGAAGTCCAAGATTTATTTCCAGGTTTTACTTGAAAATTCCTGAACCAGTTATTTTTGTTTTTAAATGTTGATCAGTATGTTTTCTTTACTTTTTACAAAGTGTTTCTTAATTATATTCTAGACAATTTTCAGTTTTATGGCAGCTAACTCTATTTTTTTTATGAAATATTGAGGAAAAAAACTAAATGCAGTCTTAATTTACCATCGTTTACGGTGGATACTAACATATCAAAATTGTTTGATGGCTGTAAACATTGTACGCAATTTTTAAAACGACTTTTTTATGTTCAGGCTATCTCAAGTTTGATATTTCCACGAACAACTCAACATCAATGTTTTACACATCACATAAAGTTCTCTACCTTATACATACAGAGTGATTTAAAAGAAACTATCTTTACTTTGTCGTTAATTAAGGTATTTAAGTAAATAAAGCGATTTTCATTGTAGTGAGGGGCTGCTTCTATGAGCCTACTATATTCATTCAATATAACTTGAGAGGGTGGGATAGCAGAGGTAAGTAAAAATTACAAATTGGACATTTGGTCATCCCCCCCACTCCCGAAGGTAAAAATTGATTAACGTGGGTTAATAAAAGCAGTTCCTAACTTCGAAACCAGATTGCCGGAAACCGTGCTTGCTATGTTAATTAACGACAATGTTAAAATGTGGATACAGTTCTTCTATACTACTGTGAGTAAATATTTAACTAAATTTTAAAACTCAGATAATAATATGAATTTTATAAACGTTAATTTTTATTTTATTAAACCCATGTTTTTATATTACCTAGTCTAAACATTAAACTGAAACGTCTATATTTTATTCATTAATTTTAACAGATGTTTATTCAAGCCTTATCAATATTATTAAAGTTATCGATACTTTCTAATTAAGTTGTAAAGTTCTGTAAACATGCCAAGGAATTATAGAGTGAAAACATTTCTGTGTAGAAAATTGTCACTATATTAATTAATTATAGGTCATAATTTCATATTACTCCTTCATGATTAAAATTTCAAATTTTGTTTTCATACATAGATCAAGTTGATTATGTGTTGTTGGACTTTTGCCGTATTTCAAATGTATTTATTTTAGTATCATTGTCCAAATTATAATAGTAAACGCGAGTTATAGTGAATTTATATGAGGTATTTAGTTTAGCTTTCATAAAACTATGGAAAAGCAAATTAACAGCTGCGTTTATACATTTAGATTATGTTGTGGATTGTCTATAAATAAAAGTTAAAACTTACTTTAGGAAGAAGAAACACACCTGTTAAAACTTTACAAACTTTTAAAACTTCATCTCTGCGAGAAAAAGTTTTAATTTGATATAAACATCTTTTCCAAATATTCTTTCTTACATACTTCGAGAAAAATTTGTGGAAAATTCACAATAAATAATGAACGCACAACAGTAATTTTCACGTAAGAAAACTCTACAACAAACCGTCATTATTATTAAATATCGAGAGTTTTTATTTCCATAAAGTGTTTGATAAATTAGAAGTGTATAGGATTAAAGGTATACTACTCAACTGAGACAAGTAATACGTAAAAAAAGGAAAACAAGTAGTACAGGTTGGAAATTCATTATCCTTAAAAATACAATTTTCAAAAATTACGTTGTCCTACAAAGATCTATTTTGATTTCAGTGTTATGTATTATATATGTAAGTGACTTCCATGTAAACAATGATAATTTTACTTTGGTGTTGACTCCACAACTATTAGTCTATAAGGCCACAGTCTATATGTTTTATAAACCTCTGCATTTATCATAATAAATACTTCTTGTCTATAGTTATATGAAAACAGTATTAGATATAATCCAATAAAGAAGAAAATGTTTAATTTCAAATTTAAATTCTATGTTAAATAAATCAAGTCTTAAATCCTTAGAAATTCCAGTACAATGTAATATTTAAAAAAAAAAAAAAAAAAAAATGGACAGTATTATCTTTCTACAATATTTTTTATGTTAGTTCGAACAAAAATTGTATTTATTAAATCGTGAAAATTCTGTTATTTTGAACTTATAAGAAAATCATGTTTTATTGATGGTTGCTTCACTGAGAAATAATAATAATACAGTATTAAATTCACTATATTGTTGTGTAAGAAATTCGTGCACGTTTGTTCTTCATCCGATTCAAATATTATATTTCCTAATTGTTATTATAAAATCCTAAGACAAATAATTTATTATCAAAACTTTATTTTCAAATTATAAATTCATTTTAAATTTACTACCAGTCAATCACAACATCAACAATAAGAAAGTATTAAAAATATATTTTATTACTTTTATAACTTGAAACTTAAATGGAATTTCTTAAAGTCTTTCTCCTCTCTATTTTTTTCCTTCAAACAGTTATTTTTAAAATTTTAATGTGGCAATCGACTTCTTAAAACATAATAACTTCAATTTACAGAATATTTCCGTTTCGTCAAGTATTCTATACGAATTAAATAAAAGACAATTAAAATCCAATTAGAGAATGTAATTTATTCAAAAGATTTGATAAAAGTCAGAACAAACGTCTTTTCACTTTGTAATTTATAAATGACATTATCATTTTAATCAATTATTCAATTTTAATTGAATAATATTAGACAATGATTTACCAAAACGTTCTGTTGATGAAATGTGCAGTAGATAATAGGTTCTCTTGATTTAAATATAATTACAATTTTATTAATTTACTTTTCTAATTGCAACCCTCATCATCAACCCATATTCTTTAGTATCAAATGGGTTTATTATCATTGAAACAATTCATTATTTTGTATTAATATAACAACATTTTAAAATGTAAATATTAAAAAAATGAAGAATAAAACAATTAATAAATGTTTGTTTTATTTAATAAGTACATCATTCGCCATACAATGTTACAATAAATAAAAATGAATTATAAAATTGTTATAGTAGTGAAGCAGTGGGTAGTTTAAGTTGAAGTTTATAATTGAATACACATTTTACAATATATTACAGCTTAATTGTAAAAGTTAAAAATAAAATGTCACACTGTGCACAACGTTTATCGATGTTTTTCCATGTTAAAAACTTTATTATAGAATTCACGTGACCAATTATTTTCTTCAAAATGAAAGATTCTTACCGTCTGTTAAGTCTACAATCTTTGTACGTTAAAAATTTACCAAACAAGTTAATAACCTACAACAGCAAAATACTATCATAATACGACTTTGGAATGTTTCGAGTTGTGGAAAAGCTCATAAGGTTTCATTTTTGGTCCAAAGCTGGAGGAGGGGGTAGAACCTACGGTTGGCAGTGAATTCTTGTTGGGAAGGCTAGAATCACGGTGGGGACAGTTTTAATCTCCTGTTTTAGCTGTTTATGTAATTTTGTAAATGAGATTATTATTGTAATTATAAATTTTTATAAGTAGATTCGTGAAAATATTAATACTTTTTCCAGAAGTTTATAACTAATATGTTTGTATTTTTATGTATTTATTAATATATCTATGCCATATTTTGTTTCAAAATTGCTGTAGTTTTTGCTTGCACATAAATTAATCTCATTTAACTGCGATAAGCTTAATTTTCACCATCAGAAATAATTAAAAAAATAAAAAATTCTTTCATAATAAAATGCAAATTGTAAAGTAAATTATTACGACTATTAATTTTATAGAAAATTACAAACAGTAGAACTAGTGTGCTATGCATTGTTTTTGTGATATATTTTCGTGTTCTAACTTTTAAAGAAGATATCAACTTTGTCTTTTAAGCATTATTTGGAGACGTATATTTTATAATTAAAATATGATGAAAAAACAGCCTCATTTATATAAAACATTATGATAGATTCAACTTCAATAAAGGGCAAAGTAAGATCCAGTATAATATACTTTCTGCTCCAATAATCAAAGTCCCCGAGTTTAAATCATTCCTTACTTTTCTGAGGAAAACGTTATTACTCTTTTATGGAAGTAATACCAATTCCATTGCAGGATTACAATTACAATATGCTTTTTGAGCAATCAATTTCTATTTATCTTTCATAATAATTCAAAATAAAGTAAAGATGAAAATGAACAGGAGTTCACATTGTATCCTCGGATGAGCAACTTTCCTAGTCGAGCAACTATATGGTAAATGTGGAAAATAGTTTTTGGAAATTTAAGAATAAAAAATAATTTTTGACTTATATGTCTACATTTTCTTATATCCACTCTTACATTAACTCCACATTAACACAAAATATTATATACTCTTGTAAATTAATATATTAAAAATTGTTTTAATGTCATTGAAATATTAATGACATATTGGAAGTTATTTTTGATTTTTGATCTTTAATATTGTGATTTTATCTTTTTAATACACTTGCATTTTGCTTGATTCTAATTATCATTTCTCAAAACTATTATAACAATATTTTTAATACTGATTTCGAAAAATCCTTTATTTGTAATGTTAGTTCTTAATATAGTTTATGGAGTGACGATCCCAAGTATTCGAGTTAATCTTTAATGCAGTCCTAGTTCTGAAGGGGTTTCAAATTTTTCAATCTTCACCAGGTCTTTCTTGTCTTTTCTACCAAGTCAAAATCGATATTATTCCTTAATTGATTTCTTTATTTCTTGGCGAAATTGGTTTTAAATTAGTTACGAATTTTTCGTTATCCTAAAAAAAATTGGGAACTTCTAAGTGTAATATTAAACTCTTTCAAAAATAACGATTTCGTTATTTGAAAAGGTTTTATTTTACCAACTGTAAGATAGTTAGAAACAAGTGTTTAATAGAGTTTTGAGTAAATATCTAAGATTTTTCATTTACAATCAGTTAAATAATAAAACTGTTGATTATATATTATATAAAACTGTTATGCCTTATATAGGAACAATAATCTTTTCTTATGAAAATGCTAGAAGTTTCGTAGTATTTTTGTAACACTTACATGTGCTTTTAAACTTTCAGAATCAGTTGCCGCCGATGGTATGTCGCAGCCACCTATGTCCACTGCTTCTAGTTAACAAAATAGAGCTGATTCCTGGTTCTTCTTAAAGTTTCTTGATTTATTTGGTGCAGTGCACTATGTAAGGATATGATCTAGTGACCAGACATCTGATCCACGTGCTAGATACTTCAATGAGTGTTTTAGATGGAACCGGAATAAGTAATTATGTCTTGCAGTGGAGCTGATATATTCCTCAGGATCTGCTGTCTATTATCAGGTGTTTTTCTGTGGTTAAACACTATCCATCCGTCCACTATTTTTTAACTCCACCTCCGACTTCGAGATCGAGAGCATGTCCGATACCTATTGCGAAATTATGGCTGTCACTACATAAATTATTTTACGGTTGATCTAGAGTGTGTTAAAATACAAAATGTATTAACTTCCTTTATAAGAGAACACATTAAATCTCCATACACAATCAGAAAATGTCTATCAAAATTTACACTTGATATTCCTCTGAAGCCAAACTAACATTTTAGAGGTGGTTTATCTTTATTACTACGGCTAATATAGCGAGTCTGTCACTCAGTATTGTACCGCGGAGAGAGTGATGGTGAGGTCACAAAGGTTAATGGAGATCTCTGCTATAAGTTTTATTTGGGTTTGAAAAACTGATCCAAGAAGAAAGGGAAATTATTTAAGTATTACTTGAATGAGACATAAACAAAATTGGAGTTAGCCAAGGATAATTCAGGACAAATCTTATCGACTATTGTAAATGTTTCCTAGATTTATTGTTATTTTTCTATTGTCTGTAACTGTGACTGAATTAAATATATATACTGACTAAATAACGGCGTAGGGGAGTTGTAATAAAAGGGAAAACAATTTATATTTGTCAGAATAGAAAAGTATTAGATTTAAGAATCGAAAAATACGAATTCGATTTATTGGTATGCCAGTGTATGAAAGCATACGATAAAGGCTCATTTGGTAAAATCGTTTCGCCCAAAACTGTTGTTGATTATAAAGACATTTTATAATCAACAGACATTGGATCCCAACGGGGAACATAAGGTGCTATTATTAAAAGATTGCAAATAATAATTACTTAAAAAGTTTGGTAATATATTCTTTGGAATATTGTATTTTTGTGATTTATTATTCCGTCCTCTTCATTATATATTTAGTATAATATATATATAATGAATATATCTATCGTGGGAGAATGTTATATAGTTTAAAGGGAACTGAAATTCTTCATTAAAAAGAATATTTTGTACAATTTTTATTATGAAAAAGTTAAAGTTTTTCGTGTCTTGGTGTATTTGTTATTATTAATGTTATTTTTAATCAAGTACCATGCTGAACAAGATTTTTAGTAAAACGTAATTAATAACAAAATGTTATAAATATTTGTTGTCGGAAATTCCAGCTATATAGATTACATTACCTGCATAAGTTAATTATGTATTTGTTAATTAATTATACCAAACCTTAATTAAAGAGAGATAATTTAATAAATATATCATTATAACCTGTTTTTAATGTTGGAAAAATAAAATAAATGAATTAAAGAGTATTTATGTAAAACAGGTGATTCAAATTCATTTCGTTGTTTAATTCAATTCCGTCGATAACATATTTAGTTTAAAACAATTAAGTTATTCATTTCATTTAATTATTAATTTAACAAATAAATCCCTTTTCCTTGAGATAAAATTTGCTCCCATTTATCCTGGTGCTGAACATTAAATTTGTATAGAAACTTCAATTAATACTTCAATCCTCTGAATTAAGAAAAACGTGCAGAAAATTGCAGCCAAGCACTTGAGATATTACGATTTAGACATAAGTAATGAACCAAAAAAATTGAAGAAAATTGTGATATGAAATTAAAAAGTATTGGACAATCATTATGATTATTCTCAGTTTTGTAATGTATTCTTTCATCCTGTTCTTTTCAAGAGGGAATTAAGAACCTGGTTTAACTAGACTATTTAAAAAGAACGTGTAACAATGCACCAATCGTTATGAAATTCAGAAGTAACTTTTTTTGTAATTAGATTGGACAATGTATTCAAATACTATGAAAAAGATAAATCCTATCTAAATGTGAAGTTTTTTTAAATAGTGATATACGCTATTAAGTAATAGCTTCGAGTGCTCCAACTAGGAATACATTATTTGATCAAAGCAATATAATATAACAGTCGTTTAAAGACAAATATCACACGAAAAAGTAAATTTCTACTGTTTTCTAAACCTGACAAAAAAGAAAGTTTTTATCCTGACAAAAAATATAAAAACTTATTAAGTTTATAAGTTTGTTTGTTTCGTTTATCATTAATAGATTTTCAAGTTTCATAAAGTTAAAAAAATTTAAATATATCGCCGCTTATATAACATTAAAGTGGTTTTGTTCTTCTAAAACGTTTTATAACTTTCATGTTCGTATGTGTATGCATCGAAGTAAAATATAAGCAATATTTTGATCGTTTACACTTGCGATAAGAAGCGACTACTACTTATCATAGAATTACTGTTGAAGTCTACATGTATATAATATAATGTTTACCGGTATATTGAATAACATATTAATACATATATTATATAAATTATAGGTTTTAATATATTCAACCATCTCCACCTATCTTTCCATATAAAAGCATTTTCAGATATAAGTGTTGAAACTGACATGTATAAAGTTAACCTTTGTCTTTACTTTAAATGCTCCCTTGTCAAAACTTTTGACAGTACGTGTTTCTTTTCACTTAAAAGAAACGCAAGCATGCCTTGCATTTGAAAAGGAACCACAAACAGAAGTTATCACTCATAAATATTTTAGCAGAATACTGTTAAATGATTCTCCGCAGAAGCTCTGCACTTTGGTTTTCAATAATGAATTGTAGTGTGAACTTAACCTCAAAATCTGTTAATGTAATTTTATAACAGCTGATATGAAAAATAATATGGTAATTGATATTAAACATTGTGTTTGTTAATCGCTATACTATTCTTTTTATAATTGTAATAATAATAATACATTGAATCTGCACAACCTAAATTAAATCTGTGTTATTGTTATTAAATTTCGTAGTTTAACAAAATAATACCTTATATTACAGCACAATACTTGTGATCGCAGACCTTCCAGGAGTTGCATTTATTGAAACCTTTCCAGCCATTATAATTTAAACACTAAAACAATTAACAACTTATTAATCCTCGATTTATGTTAACAATTATCAATTTTTTCAAAAGTTATTACATTCATTGTTCAATTCTTGTATCTATCAATTAATAAGCTCTTCTTCTTGAAAGTGAAGGTGCAACTGTGCTACGCTGTATAGATGTTAAAATTGGGCGCTCATAAGTAAATTAGATAAGAGATTGGTGAGCAGTATATGATGATAAGAAGTATGCTCGGTGGTGTGAAGAGAAATGATAAGTGGAGATAAGACATCGGAGAATGATTAGGCTAAAAAACATGGCAAGAGAAGCACTTTTTTTTAAATGTAGTAGAGTGGAATGAAGGCCTGTCGCTGACCCAAATTATGTACAAAATGGGTTACCTGGGACAAGCAGAAGAAAAAATGGAGACAATCTCTAAAGTAGATTGAAATAGTGGAGAAAGTGGATGATAAAAGACGTTCACAGCAAGAAAACGAGTATTATTGTCGGATGCTTTTAGAAGACTATACACACTTTAAGAAGACTGTACTTTATTTAGTGAGATATTGTTTCAATTGAAATGCACATTTGTTTTAGCAACTATATTATTCCAAATGGAGAGGCTTTCGTTTTTTGGAAAATGTCAATGAAACTTTATTATTATTATGTGTATATTTGTAACGATTTATACGGATATGTGACCCTGAAAGTGAGGTTGTGCGTTTCATTGTTGTGTCACCTTTTTACCTTTTTCTTTTTCTTTTCCTTTTCCTTTTTTTTAAATTTTATTTTTATTTTTTTTAACAACTTAATAATTCCTTTTATAGGCTGCGCACTGTAATTTATGAATACCTATTGATATCGATGAATTGATGACAACTGTGGTGTAGATTTTAGTTTAAAGAACATGTAGTGTTATAATTAATTGTGAAGTGTGTAAGAAATGTAGTAGGATTAAAAATAACTTTGAATTCCCTCATCCTAACCAGACCATAACGTCAACTTTCGTTGTTAAACACACGATACTAAGTACATTCAAATATTTTATTTAAATTTGTAAGAAAATAGTTTATGTTTATAGTGTGTAATATCGAGATATTTTATTTTTAACTAACAATTCATGCATCATATAAATAATTAGCTAATAAAACAATATAAGTAAATGCTTAGTACGAGTTTCTTAAACTACAAAAGACTTCAATTCAAAATCAGATGAGGAATTTAAAATTAGATAATTTTATTTCTTTAAGTGGATAGACTGATTTACGTTCCATATTTATTAAGTTGGCAACCTCAGTATTGCAATTTATTCCAGGTCGTTTGATGCACTTAACGTAATTTCGTGATCTAAAGAAAATTCCCTTTCTAAATTCTTCTTGCCATTTCCTCCTTTCCTCATTTAAATAACGTAAATATTATCTGTTTTAAATATGAAATTACTGAAGTGGCAAAAAATTACAACAGCTAGGCCGAATTGTATATTTTAAAGTTAGATTTAATAATAATAGTAATAGCAATACCTATTAACTTACATTTAGGTTTTAATATGTTTTCTTTTGTTTTAAGAAGCACTAATGTAATGGGAGTAGTTGTATTTCGAAATGTTTGCTTTTGTATATCAAAACCTACAGAGTAAATATTGGTGTGTGTTAAACAATGTAATTCAAATCGGTTGTCTCATCATTGAGAAATAGCATCAGTGATAATATTAGATTTGGTTCAAGGTCAAGGAAGCTTCTCTTCAATAAGAACAATTATACTAATTGCAGTTTAAATTTTTGTTTAATTATTATCATATCTGAGATTTTAGTTATTTTAAACTATTATAGATCCAGGCAACAAAATCATGATAGCTACTTATGTATTATGAGTATAGTTTATTTGGAAATTTACTTTAATGTGTATACATAAAAATGAAAAGACAACATTTCGAGAGTAAGGATCAACTTTTGTTATCAAGTGATAAACCAAGAACATGATACATTTATAAAGAACCAATATAACCAAGTAGCCTAGGACTATGTTCGAAACTAAACCTAAAATTAGTAATATAAGGACTAAACCGCTGGTGAGAGCCGGTAACCATTAACACAACCTTCAAAAGTTTAGCGTATGGCCTTGAGATCACTCCTGGTGAAGAATTAACCGGAAATTGTCAACATTACTTGAACTGGAATAATAATAATAATAATAATAATAATTTAAAAATTTTAATTCAGTTTTTAGTAACGTAACCAATAATATTGTTATATTTATACTGTTTTATCTGATAGGTTGATACCGATAGTATGAACCATCCATGATCGTCCAATAACTTTATAACGACAGGAAAATTATCTGTTTATTTGATACCGAATTGCAAATATTTATGAAAAATCATAAACTCAAATTAGGTTTACGTTTCTAGAAATAACAGTACGTAAAAGTTTAAGCGATTTTTTTATGGATTGCAAGAAGTGATAAACGAATATTATTTTTCAATTTCCCAGATGTCTATAACTCACTTTGAAATGTTTTGCTACGCTTGTCCAATTACTGAACGTTTACAAACAGCAGTAAATTACAGGGTCCCTACTGGATATGTGAATAGAGTCAAATTGAAGGTAAACACACATCACCTGTTAGTATTCTAACATTCCTTTATGGCATATATTTTATTTGGAAAAAAAGTTACTTGTTTATGATAAAATATGATTTAAAGAGATCTATGAAATATATATTCATTTTATATTAATTTGAAGTACAAAAATGATATCACAACAGATTTTAACTAAATTTGTAAAATGTAAACAACTAAAAAACGGTTTATTTTAAACATTTATGAATATTTTTACTTGTGATAATGAATACACACCTAATGATGGCAACCTAATGTTAGAACAAAAAAATAAATATATTTTATCATTTAAATAAATAAATAATAATGACCTTTGAATTGTGAGATATAAAAAAAATTAAAAAATAACTTAAAATATTTTATTTGCAAGAACTGTTTAAAAATACCTGTAGATATTTTTTCTAGTATTAAAAGAAAAAAAAAACAAAAACTGTATATAACCATCACAAATATTTGACACATTAAATTCAATTCAATTGCCGTTTTCAGTTGAGAACATTGACGCAAACTGTTCTTCATATTTTTGTTTTTTAAATATCATCAAGTGTTTCGATTCAGTTGTACTAAAATTGAAATAATTTGTAACAAAACAAATTTAATATATTATTAACTCCACTGTATGGAGGCGTTTAACATTTTCCCAAAAATAATTTAATGAAATGTTTTTTGTTTAGTTATTATTTATAGAGTGTTTTCTCATGTTTAATTTATTATTTAGTATTTATTTTGAGAGCACTCACTATAGTATTAATTGTAAAAGTTTTTAGAAGAATTAATTAAATAAATATTAAAAAAAAACATTAAGACGTGTAAAGCAAAATTATTAATAAATGTATTCTTTAACATGAACAATTATTAATAAAATTAATATATCAGAGGTGAACAAGTTTTAGAGAATATCTGTGTATAAAGTGTTTAATCGTTACAAAATTTAATCTTTTTATTGTTTGAGATTGGTATCAAAATATTGTGGAAACGTTTACTTATTACTTTAAACTTTTACCTTACATGCCAACTAAATTAAAGTGTATTTTTTATCTATAAATTAATTTTTAATGAAAATACTGTAGAACCACAGGAAGTTGTTCAGTTGAGTGAAAAATGTTTGTTAATATCGTACCAAATTGTGTAACGAATCGGTAAGGAGGTTGATAATTTTCGCAGCATGGAGTCAACAAAGGTCGAAGTTTACGGATATTTATCTTTAAAAGAGACAATATTACGGGGCATATTACACTACACAAAGTAGAACCCATCATAGTTCAATAAAATGATCAATAGACGACTTGAAGAATGATGATTTTAAGCTCAGTTTCTCAAAGTTGAAATGTACTTTGCAATGGTTAGGAAAAGTTATCATTACTTATGAAGGCTTTATAAAAGAGTTATTACAATGTGAGCTTTATACAGGAGGTATTCAGTTGGGGTCCTTTACACATATTAAAGTTCCAATGTTTATCCTCTTCAAGATAGTTCTGATGCACTCTTATTTTCATAGACATAGAGCAGTATTAACACATCTGCCGGTTTTTGACTCAAATCTGGCGAATATGTAGTATGTTACAGTGTAGTAATTTGATTGTCAGCTAAAAACAACTTCACAGAAAGTGAAGTTTTTCTGATGAAAAATGAAACCATTTTTCTACAGTAATGGTATCTTTATATATATATATATATATATATATATATATATATATATAAATTTCAGGTTTGTCAAAACATCCTTATAATAATGCAGATTCACTGTTTGGGCCATCTGGCAACTTTTTTTCAAAAAAAGCCCTTGACATAAAAAAAGAACTAGATGCGTATTTGATCGTATTTTGGCGATGACAGTATGTTGAACTCTTTTTCGTTTTAGGATAATACTGCGAAGATCCAGGTTTTGTCAAAAATAATTGTTTTTTTTGAAACGGTTGGGTTCAGTATCAACATCCTGGATCATATCAGAGGAAATTTTCATTGGTGTTTTTTTAAATAATCTGGATACAGTATATTTTTTACATTTAGTTTGCTGCTTGATGTGGAAAGTCATCCAGGGTTGTCGTTCATGTTTTAACGTCTTTTACTGAATATTTTGTGCCACTCGTACACACCTGCACGAGACGTACAGCTTACTCCTTAATCATTCTGTTGGTGGTTTGTTCAGTTTCATTAAAAATTTCAAATTGGGCGTTAATGAAATTTTAACCAAATATCTGTTTCGCAATTTCAAAAATAACTTAATATTAATCATCAACTAGCCATAACTTTTTTCTACACTATATTTTTGCATGCAATTTATATAATAGTAGTTTTAACTATATGTTGTATTTGTAGAGTTTATTTGGAGGTTACAACATAGCTCAGCTATTTATAAAGAAATTTTCTATGCGAAAAGATTAAAACTTGGTTTTCTCCTTAATTTCTACGAAATTTCCACGCATAGTTTCTCCTTAAATTCCTTTTTATTTACGTGCTATTGATACGGGAAATAGTGCGAATGAAGAAAGTATAGTCAACCATTAATTACACAATTTGAAAAAATAAAGATTTAAGATCACATATGAAACATCGACAAATATCGAACTAAAATAAACAATAGGAAGTAAACAATGAACGCTCCTTTCATATTGGCAAGTGTGGAGCTACATTGCCAAATATCGAACTAAAATAAACATTAGGAAGTAAACACTGAACTCTTTTCCATCTTGGCAAATGTGGAGTTATCTTTGGGAAATATTTGGTTTTGATTGGCAACAATGGTGTTTTTCGGGGTAAGATAAATAATTTTTTATAAAGAACACCTTGCTGTCATTTGAATTCAAAATATTAACCATATATAATAAAGTTCTTCCTCCATATTATAAGTAAAATTATTATTGTAACCTATTTCCTATACGAATTATATATTTTTAATATAATAACAAATTATTTCTTACAAGAAAAATACAGATTCGACATAATTTCGATTTTTTATTTTATTTCTTACTTATGTGGTATTCTAAACACAACGTCAAATTGAAAAAGTTAAAAAAAAATAACGTTTAAAAGCACAGAAATGATTATTATTTAATTTTCAGATGGTCACATTGCATTTTAAAATTATTTTTATAAAATTTACAAAATAGTTCTAATAAAACAACAATTTGGTTGCTGTTTGAAGATAAAAAATTTAAACAATTTAAAAGTTTTAAAATGTCAATTGTCGGTTTTAAATATAGTTGGCAGTGTATTAAATGCATTCCCGGCGTAAATAAAATGGGCATTTCAGTACTACTAGCCAAAATGAAAATATTGAGTAATTGAACACTCTAACGCCCACTTTTAAAGTCATAGTTTTAGGGTTTGTTTTATTAATTTTTAAAATGTTTATGATTTTTTTTTCAGAGTATATGGAGATTTACAGGGTTTGTTTACATTTTTATGTTTATGTTTTAACACAATTGTTTTTAGACACGTAATATGATAGTATTACTGCATTAAATAAATATACTTTGCCAACTAACATGAAATAAAAATACAGTATATCGGAATAACCCTAAAAAAATTAAAAAATATAGAAATAATTGTGGACATCAATACAAAACGGAGGTGACATTCCAGCTAAGTATACATCGTATGTTAAATTGTAATATTATTTGTACAATTTAATAAATAAATGTGTGATTACAAAATACATTTCTTTATATGTACATTTATTCTTATATTTTGTAAATAAAACTTAAAACAATTATATATTTTCTTTTATTTAAATGGCCTGATTTGATTTACAGTACACAGTGACTGATCTTGGTGAAATATGACGAGTTTTTATTTTTTGTATCACGGGGTTGCAATGCGTTTAATCTACAGAAGTAATTTAATTTTAAATTTGCAACTGAAGGTAGAAAGAATGCATATTAACTGAAGCCAATATTTAGAAAATGGTTGCTTCTTTGCCTCATCG
Source organism: Aphrophora alni (assembly GCA_963513935.1). NCBI lineage: Eukaryota > Metazoa > Arthropoda > Insecta > Hemiptera > Aphrophoridae > Aphrophora > Aphrophora alni. Next base: position 108,218,503 of record OY740770.1, read on the forward strand.
AAATGATTTTATTATTGTCTTTATTTAATTTATGTTCTGTCTTATAGATTTAGTTTTAATGTTCTCTTTTTTTTTTTTTTTTTTTTTTTTTTTTTTTTTTTTTTAACTGGAAACGATACAACCTAAAATAATAAAGCACAAATGAAAGTTATAATTTGAAATTTTTAAGGTTCTAATAGTGATGAATGTTGGTCGAGAATGTTTATTGTAAATTTTAAATTCCTTATAATGATATTAAATATATTCGAAATTTTAAATAAATAATTTTAAAATACTATTCAACGTTCTATCTTAGGATTTCTTCCATTTGGCGTTGTTATACTAATAGAGTGGGTGATTCCGGAGAACCTGTGCCCATTTAATCACATAACCTGTGCAGTCGCTCAAACGTGCGGTATATTTAATGGTGAATTCACATCAGGGTAATACAGGGACCACAACACTCCTACAGTACGGTCAGTAGGATTAGTGCTGTGTCCGTTAACGGATAATAGCTAATCGTCAACGATTACAATCGTCAACTCTCAACGCAGTTGACGAAGTGCATTAACTGCTAACGTTGATCAACTGCTTAGTGCTTGCAGGTGACGCATCAGTGGTTGTTTGTTAGCGCACCTAGCTACACGTACGCCTCTCAGTCGTCTGTTAGTTTAGTTGAGTAATTAACGTCAACGTTTATTCATCAACGAATCAACGTATGTTTCTGCTGTAGCCTACTATTTTACTGTTTGTTTTTTACTAAATCTAAAACTGTATAAAACGACGACGGGGTAATACGAAAATAGTGTGGTGTAAATAACTTTAGTTTTAGCTGATAAGAGCTGTCAACTAACTGTGTAAATATTTAGGTTAGGTTTGTTCTTGTACGAAAGGAAAGTAACTGTATAAATAACTTGTGTTAGTTAGTAACTGTAATAGTGTAAATATTTTCACACTATTATTTGCACACTGAACAAAGACGCTTGGTCTTCTGTTCTGCCTGGCAGGTTCGCGTTAGCAGTTTTTTTCAACAGTTAATCACACTCAACGTTAACTGGTGTTGACGTAGGGTGTCGTGGCGTGTTGGTTTTCTCAATACAGCTACACTAACTGAATAGTTAAATGGCGAGGAATCAGTTTTATCATCAAGCTCACTTAGGTCTTTCTGCTACTCGATATGCCGATAAATCTGTGAAAATATTGATAAGTATATTAATAAATTTCACTGATTGCAGGAAAGCGGTATAGTTTGGGTGAGTCAAGTTTTGTCAACAAGTTTTGCTTCTCATTTCCTACTCTGGTTTAGGATCTGGTGGAGACTTTTATACTGCCTTATCTATTCAGTTGATGTTGTTGATTTCTACATTCGACTGTTCGACTGCAATAGATGTCACTCTTTGAATGAAGGGGTTTAATAGTGGCTTCATTGTCAATACAGCATTTATGGCGGGTTGGGTTTTCTCCAGTCGTAGTTAAGTGTCATCGTGACGTAACAGCGACATCTGTTTTACTGATTCTGTGATGGAGGAGTCTTTCATATATTTATCTAAATCTACTCTTCTTGAGAGAAGTTTGTGTAGAGTTTCTAATGTTGATATTTTAGTTCGATATGTGATGAAGAGAGTTTGCAACACTTGTGGTTATCTCGAGTGAACGTTGACGACTTTTAATGTCATTGTTTTAGATCTTATCATTTTATTTCAGGTAAATAAGTGTTTTGTTCATTTTCAGTGTAATGATTTTTGAAAAGTATAAAGCCTTGAATTAGAGTGGTTTTCTAGACAATACGTGCAAGTAAATTACTGTTTTCAACAATGTTAGCAATATACCAAGTGTCCTAAAAGTCCCACCCCCCATTATTATTTTTATTAATGGAAATAGACAGATTTTCTTTGGGGAAAGTTTAGACAACCAAAGAAGGAGTTTTTTGAAGTATCGAAATTTTCAACCCTTACTTTTATCGAATTGTGAATGTTAACCTACAAACTCCGGTTGGTTTTATTACATTACAAACTGCTCTATGTTGGTAAAATGATGGTAAGAGCCTTACCTTGTTTTTTAGCTCAGATTAAGTTCTGGAAATGGCTGCATTTCCTTCTTGGCAGAAATAGATTCTGGATTAAAAAGCTTCGGAATGTTTCGTAACATTTTCGGTGTAATTAATAACGTAAAATTCACAATTCGATTGGTCGCTATGTTGGGTAGGATGAACTTAGAGACCTCTAGTTTGCGCCATTATTCTTATTTTTAAAAGACCTTTAAAATGAGGTATCACTTAATAGGGATTGCTAAAAATTATTGACTTACCCCCAAACCACCCCATTTTGGGGGTAAGGGTTGAAAATTTCGATACTTCAAAAAACTTCTCCTTTGGTTTTTTAAACTTTCCCAAAAGCAAATCTGTCTATTTCCATTAATAAAGAAAATGATAGGGGGGGGGGACTTTTAGGAGACTTGGTATATTTCACTGACTCTAAATAAGTTAAGAATATCAATACTATCAAGGACCCACTGGCAATTAAGTAATTTATTATGTACTAAGAGTAGAGTGTAGAAGAAGCCACGAAGTCGTTTTTTCATAAGTCTCGGAAAATCCGGGAGCTGTCTTTTGCCCCAAATAAATTGAAAACTATTTCGCCTATGGTGTATATTTCCACTTTGGAATCACAATGCTACCCATATTAGCACTCCAAACTTTGAATAGCTGTGAATGATAAATTAAACTATATCCAAAGACATGTAGCTCAAAATGTGTGCACCGATGTTATATTTTTGTGTTTACATATAGAGTTACACATGTATAACTTCGAATAAAAAACCGAGTGGGGCATGAATCTACATTTCACTACGTGTAGAACATGGTATATTGCCTTCAACCTAACCACCGTATAATCTACATTTACAACCACTTTGCATTATATTTCACTAATATTAATATCCTTATCATTTATTAAAATTAAAGGTTACAGCCGGGATAGTCAGTTTTGTTGGTACAAATGCTTTGATAAATGACTTTCTTAATTATTTAGCTTAAAACATACTTGCTACACTGACACTTCTCAAAGTTTAGCAGTAATTATCCAGTTAACAAGATTTCTAACTTTGCTAATTAAAATTGTCACTCTACCATTTACAGAATTAATGATCTTCCTTCATAATATCAAACCCTTGTAAAATGTAAAATAATTACTTTGTGAACTATTTTAAAATCTTTGCTCAGAAAAAAAAAACTAAATAATTTTCTATATAACTTAGAAAAAAGTTCACTAAAGAAATTCAATTTTAAAAAATTAAAATTTAAAGAGTAAACAAATACCTAATTTATTACAAAATATAAACATTTTTCTACATAGATTAAACACAACTTCTTATGATTTACTCGCTTAGAAAGAGTTGATTTCAGAAGTTCAATTAAGAGGGAAATGAAAATTATTTAGAAAGCTTGACATACTTTTAGAGTGAGGTATCTTCGGGTGATGAGAAAATGAGGATTATAAGCCAGAATTGAAAAAAAAGCAATTTCAGCCTTTGTGAATATGTGTTCATGGTGTTGCGTTAAGCAGAATGCAGTGTGGATAATATAAACGTACACCTGATACTAATGTATTATTGCGAAACCTACAGAAATCATCAAGAAGAGACTGAAAAACTTGAACATCTGCTGTTTAAAGAAGTTTTAAGATTGGTTTTTAACTTGATGTAATAAAAAATGAACTTCTGCCGGCTTAAGAAAAATATCAGTAGAAATGCAAATAAGGACTAGAAAGTGTATTGGCCGCAGAAGTAATACAAATAATAATGATAAAGGGAAAGCAGTAATCGTTTAGAAAAGAAAGGGTAGGCAGAGAATAATATATTAGGAGAATAATTGAAGATGAAGAAAAAGATCGCTAGGAAATCGATCGATTCACACTAAAAACATCTTGTTACATATTATACATAAACTTTCTTGGCAATGCAAGAAGATATAGGGTACCAAGGATGCTTTTGTATATATAACAATTGAAGATTTTAATTTAATCATTAAAACATTGTTTCCTTACAAATTAAGTGATTATTATAAAAATTGTGTTTTATGTTGTTCTTATTTGGTGAATCCTGTTTATATTTATTTACAAAACATAAACAATAAATGAGAGGTATTCGATTAAACAATAACAATTGCCAATGAACATATGTTTATAGTAAACCTACAAAGCTCTCGCTACTTGTACAGGTTGAACAAATAGTCTCTGTATTGTAGTTACAACAAATAGCTTCTAGCTCTGCTATATTTAGACGTAATGTTTATTTACAGTGGACGTTTATCCACTGTGTTCACGAAACGAAATATTTATGTACGTCTATATAATAAACTTAGCATTAACTGCTATCAATATGTTATTAAAATGAGTCCGTTGAATAATTCATAATAATAATTTAAAAAAAAATGATTAGGCGTGAAATACCATATAACTTCATAAAATAGTACAAATAGAACAAAAATATGCGATGATCGAAAATATGATGTTGTATGATTGAGGCACGAGCGCTTATAGTCGATTTGAGTTACGCTTGTGAATCTATAAAATTTAAAATGATTAATCATTAAAACGTCATCTTGTTGAAAAATTGTTTGTAGTCGAAATTTATGAGTTTGTATACTCAGTATGAAAACTGATTTTACTTTTCTAAATGCTGCTCTTTCATAGTTGTATTATTTATTGTATTATGAAACACAGTTTTTATTGTTTAGAGTTTGTATATATAAGTTATTTTTAAAGAAATCACGTCCGTATAAGTAAAGGTATAACCGTTGGCTATATTCATAACATGTTCCGTCATAAAGCGTTTCAGAATTGAACATTTTCTTCCAAGGGTTCTCAGAGGAAGCCGATGAACATACAAATATATATATCTTTTCAAATAAATACCTATATACTTGTATTTTCAAATAAATAATCCAATCAAGTAAACTAATTACATTTTCTTTTTAAACTCGTATAAATTGTGATATCTTTTAAGCGATTGTAACTTACACTATTTTACAAAATTATTTCACCATTCATACCTTAATATCTACGATTAACATTTGTATTAAAACATGATATATATAAATTATATATATATATATATATTAATAAAAAGGTTTAGTTAATACTTATGTTGTTATTAGAGCCAATAGATTTTATTTAAACAGAAACATATTTAGTGCAGGAAAAACAAATAATGTTCTATTTACTGTCAAATTGTTGTGATGATTGTTCAACATTGTACTTATTGCTTAATTGTTTAATTTGATTAGATTCGTTTACGCTTTAAATATTCTATAGTTTAAACATCAATCTCGGTGAAATATATATATATATATATATATATATATATATATATATATATATATATATATATCTATTTGGATGATGGACTCTTCTATATCAATTTCCAAATAGAAAACAAATTGAGTTCCGCTAAAGGAAGTTTTTATTTTCTAAGATACACTCCTCCTATAGAGGTGTTAGGAAATTTATAATTATCATTTGTCCAGATTAGGATAGAATATAGAATTTATTGTTATGAAGCACTTTACTTTTGAAATTTATACCCTGTTCGACCATTTCAGAAGAGTAAACATATTTTTTTAAAAAGGTCGTTTGGAATTATTTATGTTCTTTTTTAATTGTTTTTGTTCAGTTGTAGGAGTTTCTATTGTTGAGATATCTTTATGCTTATAAGATTTTCAATATTTTCCACACAAAATAGCATACTATTTTGTGTGGAAACAATACCTGTATACAACAATATATGTTGTCATTGTGTTTTTTAAAAAACACAGACATGTATTGACATATTATTGTTGTGTACTAAATAATATAGAACTATTTTTCAGCGGCTTAAACAGCTAAATTAACATTTTTAGGTTTGAAAATATTAAGTATTGAAAACATATATTTCAACAGTAGAATAACGCTGTAGTCTCCTTATTTTTGGTTTTTATGGAAGGTTAATAAGTTTATGGTCGGATTGAATTAATTATAAACACTAATTAGCCTGAAACATAAAAAAGCTACTTTTTAATTACATTTATCAGATTACTTACTAATTTATGGAAAAAAGTGAAATATAGAAGACTTTGTTTTAACATATGAATGTTTTATTCCTTTAGTAAAGTGCGAATTATCGTATATGAGTGTTCTACATGTAGTGAAGAAATGTTATAAAACACTGAATCCTCTATCACAAATTTTTACAATAACACAAACACAAATAAAAGAAAGTAAAATATTCATTTGCCTTATGTTATTATAATTGCCTGATGTACATTTCGGTAACCATGTTACCATCATTGGAGGGATCTGAAATAATACTAACAATATATGAAATCTTAAAAGCTAAAATGCCATATTCTCCCCTCCACCCTACTTCCAGTGGTTTGGTCTAATCAGCGTAGGACCTCGTCAATGACTTTGTTAGTATTATTTTAGACCCCTCCGATGATGGTAACATGGTTACCGAAATGTACATCAGGGAATTATAATAACATAAAGCAAATGCATATTTTATTTTATTTGTGTTTGTGTTATTGTACCAAACTTGTGGTAGGGGATTCAGTGTTTTATAGTGTTCACATTCACCACAGTGCTCATTGAACATCTATGAAGAAATGTTGTTAAGTAGTTTTATTTTATTTTTTGAATAAGCAAGTATAAAGATGATTTTAATGTCATTAGAGAGTCATCTTACACAAATAAATTCGATGTAAAAACCATTTAAATTTACAGAGAAAAGAATGTTCATAACAAATTGTCCAAATAATTACAGTTGATTGAATTTTTTCAATATAGAAAATCCATTATATTGTTAACGAAAAGTTTCAGCTAGAAAAATAAAAGTTTTTATTATCACTGATCATAATATTTCAACTATGTGTTATAATATTTCAAATAGATAAATTTGTCAATATTTAGGACGATTTCACTCATAACTGTATTTATTAATAGGATACAAATTACAAAAGCTCTAATTCCGCGCTCAATAAAAAAATTGTTGGAATATCAATATCTGAAAATATCTTGTCTTATACTCCAAGTTGTGAACGTAGTGCTATAGTATCACACCCGTACAATGAGGGCTACAAAGTATATAGCGATGTAAAATGAGTTTCAACTATCTTTATATGAGCAACTTAACACTTTCTACTTAAACCGATATGAACTTAAAACTGATTACAGTAAAGCAAAACACATTCTACTTAAAACGAGATATATTTTAAATTGATTACAGTAAAGCAAAACACTTTCTACTTAAACCGAGATAACTTTAAAATTGAATACAGTAAAGCAAAACACTTTCTACTTAAACCGAGATAACTTTTAAATTGATTACATTAAAGCAAAACACTTTCTACTTAAACCGAGATAACTTTTAAATTGATTACAGTAAAGCAAGGCAGTATCTTCTTAAATTGATTAAAGTAAAGTAAATCACTTTCAATGTTAAATATTTTTTAAACATTTTGGAATAATTTTCAGATATTTCCAACATTTTTAGTAAAAGCAAACAAAGTAGATAATTGGAACTATGCCTCATTTCCTAAAAGACACGTTTATCGGATTTAAACAACAGTAGTTGCCAAATAAATGAATTTTGTGTAATAATGGTCAAAACTTGCAGTAAACAGTTTACTTCCTGTGCAGGGAACACAGTGAGCAATATGAAAGAATTTATTGTCGGTAAGCCAAAATGACTGGAAATGCCATTACCCTCAATCCTAACTTTGAACATTTACTATCAAACGAGTTCCGCTGTTATATAAAACGTGATTTCATAAATTTAATATCCGTTCGTAAAATGAAAAATTAATTTTATTCAGTTTAGTTTAGATTAGGTTAGGTTAGTAATTCTTTTTAAACGAATATTAATATTAAAAAAAGTATATACCAAACATATATTTGATATGTTTTAAATTAAATGTTTACATGTTTTGAGCCCACACGTTTGAGTGCGCTTTTAATAATTTAGTTTTTATATATGAGTCTGACTCCTTCCACAACATTACTCCCAGTTTACATTTATAATAATAATTAATAATATTGTTTCCTCATTACAAAGTAAACAGATGGGAAATACTACGCTGCGTGTGACTTATACAGGAAGAAAGCTACAGAAGAATAAGGTGCCAACTATACAACCTCATGCAATGACTTGAGATCATACTTCAATCGTGTTAATAATTTTAGAAACATATATGGAAAGGCAAATTTTGAAAAAAAAAAAAATTGGAATGTTTAAAACGTATTGAAAATAAATTCAATTTGAGTATTGTACGTTTTCAAATATTTCAGATAGATTTATTTATTTTCCCTCTGTTCTTAAATGAATATCTTAAATTGATTTTGATGATATAAAACTTTTATTCTTTACAAAATATAGTATAGTTTTTAACATCTGTTGCATCACTTTGTCTCAGGACAGGCAAGTGGTAAGATTAGACAGCTGCATCAGATTAGTCCTGGTCTTGAATATCCTTAACTTTAACAGAAATGCAGTTTTGTTAAACTGTTACTATTCACTGTATTTTTAAACTGAATACGTCCATTCACCATAATTATTGGTGTCATTAAATTACTACAAAAATAACATAATATAATATCTTTTTTCATAACACTTAAAAATAATATAGCCCACCTAATAGGAAAAAAATTATAAATATAATTTTTATTTTAAATAAAGATTTTAAAATTAAAGTGATTAGTTTTGTACTTCCATAGTAGATTTTATATGACGTTGAAGATTCTGCTTCGATAACATTGTAACAAAATTAAGTAATAAAATAGAAAAGGCCTCTATGTTAACCAATTGATTGTTCTAGTTAACAAACAGGTAGCAACGATTCTTAAAACCAAGTCGTGATAAACAAAACATTTATCCAATTATGGATCAAATTAAAACTTCTAGAAAGCTTATTATAACATAAAAGCACAAATTCTCACACAATAATCCACAATTCACACACAAATTTTAACTTGTGAAACATGCATGTTATTAGAATATATTTTAAATTGTGATTTTTAAATTAAAATATAATTTAATTAGTTTTTTCATTACATGTTGAGTCTGGCGACTACTGACTTTATCTCTTGCATTTAAATTTCAAACATTTTCCTTGGAAACTTTTTAAATTTCTATCATTTAAAAAGTATCATCGTGCTTTACTCTGAACTTTGAATGTTTGAAGTTTTAACAGAGGAAGATATTATTAGGTCGTGATAAGAAGGAAGTTACGTTGACGTAACAGTTTAAGTCTTGATAATAATTACTTTAAAGCCTTTATCTGATTAAATCGTATACTTTAAAGTAAGAAATATTGAAATGTAAAATAACTTTTTGAACATTTTCTTTATCATTCTTGCAAATAATTAATACTCGTGAATACCAATGTGAATACCGGTTATATTTATACCGGAATTTAATACTGCATTATGTGTAAGTGACCCAAACATATCTTCCCATTGTTTTTTATTTTAACTGACAAATTGTTCCCTTTTATCAAAAATATAAGAATACCCACATTTACATCTCTATAATCTACAGGTAAAGGTCTTATGTGATATTTTCTGAATATCGTATTAAATTAAATTAAATTCAAGAAGAATAGAATTCGGTGATATTTCCAAGTACACTGAATGTTTTTGATTTCTATCTACACTCCAAGTTTGGAGTAGAAGTTGTTCTCAGATCTATATCACACTCACAGCTGAACATTTACTGTAATTCAAATTAGTATTATTTTATATAACACGTTTAACACAATTCAACACGAATAAAGATGGATGTAACAGATCTTCTTTATTTAGTGTGAATAAACGTCAGAATAGTTGAACATATTTTCATTTCCAAAGAAATAATGAACCTGAAAGGTTAGAAGGTGTATTTTTCTTTACTCAAAGGCGTCGTATTCTTTGATTTAAATAATTCCAGCGAGGAAAGAGATGATATATACTGTTATTTTATGAAAAGAAAAGTATTCCTGGAAGGTTATAATGAATGTTTATAACATTTTAAGTCTCACAGGTAATGACGTATATATACAACATTACCTGCAAGACTTAAAATGTTATAAACATTCATTATAAGTTTATATACATTAATTTCACTTAACGTCCATACTTTATTTTTGTAGGGCTATTGAGATTGAAAAATAAAAATAAAAGAAAAACATGATTAACAAGGCTTTAAACCATCTTTACTAGATATTTATTTTGGTTTACATAGCTATGCTATATTAGTTGAGTTCTATCTCTTTTAATATTGGTATGCTAAGTGATAGGAAGGTTTTTAATATTGATCCTCATTATTAAAACGTCATGCAATACTTTTTTATGCACAAACATGCAAAAGTATGGCAAACATTCGAATAAACCATATCAATAATAGTAGACATTACAAACCACTATAAAATGTTTACCTATACTTGTAATCTTAATCCTTACTTATAGTTACAAAATACCTTGCAGCAATAAAGACTTATAGAGTTGTACAGTCCTGAGGGAGTTTGTTTTGTTCTCAGTTTACTTCACGTTGCACTTTGTACTTAATTTTATACTGCTTAACCAAAACTACCCTAATCTCTTTCAAATCATGATTTCACTTTGGAATTGGTAATCAAAGAGTAATGTTTGCAATTGAATTTCATTCAGTTTTTAAAATTTTTTTCATACAACAAAACTTAATTGTCTAGACGTAAAACTACGTCTTCAACTCTGTGTTTTTTGGTTAAGCAATGTATTATGTATATTTCCAGATGTACTTTTTTTTTTAAATGTGTTTTTACTTTATCACTCATTCATTCAGTTACAGAACTCAATACATAGGTTAAAACCAATATTAACAAGAGAAGTTGCTAACATATATGTAATGACTTAATTAACTGCAGTGACGTAGCACCCAGTGATGGTAGTGTTCTAACAGCAGTTGATGTATATCGATACTCAGTACCATTAAGTGCAATAAATACAAAAGTCTCAGAATTTTATAATTTATTATCAAATATGCAGTCATAATAACGTCGTGTATTTCTATGATAAAAAAAATCTTACTTTAAATATTTACTATTTGTAGTGTCGATAGATTGAATTGTTTATTGGTGTATGAGATGCGAGCTCTTAATGACTTGATTAAGTATGCAATGATTTTATCTTACTTATGTTTTAGAATTAGAAATCCATTCCTTTATATAAGTACTAATGTTTCTTACATTATTCCGTATTTTTTTTTGATTAGATTTTTCCATTGAATGTTTATTATTATTTAGAATGAGAAAAATAAAGTACTGAGTAGTTCTGAGTATAAAAATTACCGCGAAAAGTTCATTTTGTCTACATATCAGTGAGTACTTACTTCCTTCCAATATCTATTTGTAGCCCACTGGACGTCACCAGGTTCTATGTCCTTGTTGCATACAATCTTATATGTTGGAATCACAACTCCAAATATCCCCATAGAGTATGTTCATAACCAGAACAGTCCTTCTATAACTAGCTTGATATTACGTGATATCCACACATTCCCCTTACGTCTTACGTTGGGATATCTTCAGGTCACAGTGTCTTCTAAACGAACAAATCACAATGCTAAGGTCATCTCTGTACGACTTAATAAATCAATTTCTCTATCAAATCCTAGTTTGTTACAAACTGTCGTGTTTGTTACAATTTTCGAGCCTATACCACAAGTAATGTCCTGCATGTAGCTTCTGATGTTCTCAATATCTTGGTTTCTATCCCGTTATAACGAAATACACCCACTCTAACCAACTCGTCTACTTTCTTGTTTCGTTCACTTCATTAATGTCCGTAATCCATAGAAGATTCACATCTTATCTCGCAGATAATTAATGCATTGAATGGCCATTTACACTTATCAACAAATAAGGTTATAGCACAAGCCGCATCACTATCAAAGAAAATATCACCACTTCACTAAATCCACTTGTCTTTAACTCCTTTAATTATGCTCACTATGTGATCAAATAGATCTCTAATTGCAAGACTATAGTAGGCCTATACTATGGAAGGACCTCTCCATCTCCACACATGACAGATGCACATCTGCCCCAGTTGTTTTAAACCTGAAACCACCTTTATAGTACATGATGTATTTCTTATCTTATGGGGATAATAGCCATGATATATAGATTGTCCAGACGGTATTACCGTTTTGAAGAGCTATTAACATGTTTAAAAGCCCTCTCTCCCCCATCAACAGTTACCAGAATATTAGTGTTATTAATCGGTATTAAGAAGTTCGTCAGAATTAGTTTATTGTCGATTGTATCTTATTTAGTTTTTATGATGTTCATTAGTATAATTTTTAAAATGTTTAAACAGGAATGTCATTTTCAGCTCAAAAATATAAATTATATTCTATGTAATGTTGGTTATTGTTTATATTTAGAAGATTGGCCCAGCAAAAATATCACTATTTAGATAATTTTGTTAAGATATTTCTTCTATTTAATACAGACCCATCTTGAGATGGGTATAACTTGCGATACTGAATTTCATTTGATCTCTTTATTTTATAGTAGTAGTAAGCAGCTTTTCTGCTTTAGCTAGTAAACTATAATTCGTGTTTTTAAATCGTTTACCTCCATATGCATGAATATCTAAATAGTTTTATAAATATGAACTGTGAAACTTTTATATACACCCAGATAGTGTGAATAAAATCAACAATTATTTTACTACTTACAACAACTAAAAGTTAAAAGCAATACGTCTATTTATGATTATACTTATTAAAGCTCATTTTATTTATTAATTCAGCTATATATCAGCTGATATTAAGTGGTATTTTATAACTGATTTCTAAAAATAAATTTTCCCTAATTTGACAATTTTAGTATATTTTTTTTTGTTCAAAATAGGCTATTGCGATTTTATTTGTGGTTAAAAATTAGACTTCCCACATTATGTATGATAAATTACTATTTTTATTAAAAGTTAGTATAATAAAAAATGTTGGTATTCTATTTGTCAATTACATGTAATTGACAAATATAATATCAACATTATCTGATTGCTATTTGTTATCGTTACTGAACAAACCGAAATTATTTTGTGATAAATGTATTAATTTCCCAGTTTCTCAGTGTGAAATATATAATTCATGAGACGAAACCTAGTATTACCCAATCATAAATAAAGACAGCGATATTTGGGATTTTGCCCTTATCAGACAAATCCAGCCCAAGGCTGACAGTTGGCTAGCAAAGGTACACACAAAGAACATAATAACCTCAAGGCTTGGCTTTATATTGTCAGTACAAGAGATTATACTGTTCCCATTGTTGTTAACATCTTAAGGGTTACCTTTAAATAAAGATGTTGCACTAGATAAAAACTTCAATATTTCTTTTCTCTTGGTAGAAAACATATTATTTATTTTAAAATTACTACGTTAAATAGAGGATGTGACAAAAAAAGGATATAATATTACACACAAAATCATTTTATTAGGTTAAAATGTGAAAATTGAAAATTGAAAAATAAAACCTAAAATAAAACATATTAATATAAAAAAGTAATACAAATATATGAATTATTTGGTTTCCAGTAACAATTTTGCAAACGCAAAACTAATATTTCAATAAATCCTTATATTCGTTTGACTTTACGAATACAAACAGCAAACGGCGAGCCTCCTTGCAACACAGACGCAGCCGACACCTGAAATGACCAACCCCTTCCAAACGCAAGAACTGGAATCAGCCATTCAAGCGTTAAAAAACGGGAAAGCAGCAGGACCGGACAAAATCTTTCCTGAATTTATAAAGCACCTTGGTGTAACGGCAAAGCAGTGCCTACTCAAGCTCATCAACTTGACTTGGGTGAAATGGGTTCCCCACCAATGGAAAAGAGCTGAAATTATCTCCATCCACAAAAAGGGCAAACCCCGCCACAACCTCTCGAGCTACCGGCCAATATCGCTAACCAGTGTCGTTTCAAAAGTGGTTGAAAGGATGGTCGAGCGAAGATTGAGAAGCTTTTTGGAGGAGAAAGGAGCAATAAGCGAAGCGCAAGCAGGATTCCGCCAAAACCGTTCTACTGTTGACCAACTAGTGAAATTCACTCAAGCTGTAAAGGATGGTTTCCACAGAAGACAATCAACGTTAGCTGTACTAATTGACTTTAAAGCTGCATATGATAAAGTATGGAAGCAATTGCTACTGTCAAAACTTGCAAAATCGGGAGTGGTACACAATATGATGAAATGGATTCAAAACTTCTTACTCAGCGCCTGATAAGGACGAAGTTCCTAAATGCTGTCTCCAACTTCAAAACGCAAAAACAGGGCTTACCTCAGGGAGCTGTGCTTAGCTGCCTCCTTTTCAATATAATGATCAATGGCCTTACTGCCGCCATAAAAAAAAAACACCTGGCACGTCGTACTTGCTATACGCCGATGATGTCATTGTATGGAATACCACAAGCGAGACTGCCCACCTTGGGGAAGCCATGAACATGACACTGGAAAACATAGGGCTGTGGGCCGAATGCAATAAAATGACAATTAGTCCAGAGAAAACCGTGTTTCAGCTTTTCACTCTCTCCACCAAGCCCCCCCCACTATTGAACTCAAATACAAACAGAATAACCTACCAGAATCTAAACTATCAAAATGCCTAGGAGTTAATCTGGACACCAAACTCTCGTGGAAGAACCATATCCAAGAGGTTGCTGAGCGCGCAGGCAAACGGACAAACCTGCTAAAAAGATTAACCGGTACAAAATGGGGATGTACGCAGGACGTTCATGCAACTGCTTATAAGACCTATGTCAGACCCGTCATGGAATATTCTTCGGAGTTTACGTCACTGGCCAGCAAACCGAATCTAAAAAAGCTAGATACAATCCAGAACAATGCCCTTAGAATCGTTACCGGCGCAGCCTTCTCAACGTCCATCTCCGCAATGGAAATTCAAACTGGCATAGAACCTTTACAAATAAAGCGCGACAAACTAGCTTTTAACAAGACGGGTGGATCACCGACACTGGATTACTTATAGAAAGGCTGCACAGAGACTAAAAACCCAGCTAAGCCCACTACAACATGCTGAAGAACTGAGAACAAAGTATAGCATCTGTGAATCAAACCCTACCCCTCTCAAAACTTTCAACAGCTTGACTACTGCCATGCCTCTCAAAAGATTATCGTTGCTGAACTTTAATACCCCCAAGCAGCTTGCGCTCCCAGAAGAACTAAAAATGTCTGCTCTCGAGACGATACATACTCTATATCCTGAATCGGACTGGCTGCATGTCTACACCGATGGATCTAAACTTGTTCCCACTGGAGCTGGCGCTGGGGCTTTCTCCAAATTATTTGAAATGAGTCAGGGCGTCGGGGCAAACGCAAGTAATTTTGACAGAGAGGTGATTGCAGTGCGACTGGCTGCAGAAGCACTTGCCGCTCACCATCCAGCAACGAGTCACCAACGTGCTGTCTTCTTCATAGACTCCAAGGCTGCCATAATTGCAATAGCCGACTACTCTCAAACAGACTGTCCAAACGTGTCCCACTGTCGAGAAGCAATCGCCCACCTTCTTCAGAATAACTGGGCAATTAGCCTTCAATGGATCCCGAGTCACGTCGGCATCGTGGGCAATGAAAGAGCAGATGACCTTGCAAAAAAATGGGGCACAGATGCAGCAATCAATCGTTGAAACCAGCCTCACATCTGCCAGGCACCTTATTGATGCAACTTTTAGACACCACATCAAACAAAGGAACGAGGAAGCCAGCAGAGAAAAACAGTGGGCATCGCTTGGCAGTCGCGGCCCCCTGCCGTCCTCAACTGACAGGGCAACTGCCGTGGCTGACTTCAGAATCTTGACAGGCCACGATTATCTCCAGGCCCATCTTCATCGTTTTGGCCTTGCAGAATCTGATACATGTCCGCTTTGTCTCGATGGTATCATGGACGGGGACCACATCTCAACCTGCCCCGAGCTGGACGAACCAGAATTAGTCGTTACTGGGAAGCTCGACGCCAAATGGCCCAACAGCCAAGAGCGGGCATTGGCTAAAGTAAAGTAAAGTTTGACTTTAAGTCGAGCAGATTTTTGTTAACGTTCAACATTCCCAATTATTTAACGACTAATATTTTTAGTTAAATATAAACAGTTTCATAATTTGAAACTAACATTAAAATTTAGTTAAAAAAGTAGAAAAAGGTAAGATCAGTAAATAATGATAATCTCAAAGAGGAAAGAAATGTATGATTACACATATTTCTTTAATATACATTTTATAAATATCTTTTGAGTTATCTATAATAGTTCTATGTATGTTCTTTGCTATGGCAGTTTCGTCTACACAAAGACATATCAAGCTTTGTATATTAACAATTTAAACATTTTTGCTGCCAAACACAAGTGCACAAAGGGTGTTTTGTCTACAGAGAGACCACTTCAGCTTTGCACATTAAAATAAAACACTTGAAATTATAACACTCATTTAAAAAACTGTGACGGGTTTTCTTGTTTTAAAGATTACCAATATTCTGCCACATTGATAATCAACCATATAAGTATTAAACTTATCTAAAATACTAGTTTTAATATTTATGAAGTTATGTTTACAAGAAATTGTAGGATAAATGTTTTATTTATGGATAAGTCAGTATGGTACAGATTATCTTTTAGTTCAGCTTCCTCTCGACTAGCTAAAAACATTAGAAATTCAACATTTATTTAAGCTTTAAGATGCACATCTCCCTGGCTTTAATAGTAGTTGAGATTGACTTTATAATTTATAAGTTAGTTACCTTAACGAAGTCTTTAGGTGTTGTAAGAGACAACTGTGGATAACATGGTTTTAAATTAATTTAAATTTTGTATATATTACATAACAAGGTTACAACAATATAATATAAAAACAAGTATAAATTTATTATTTATCACAAGAATTTCTAATTTTTGATATATAAAATAATTTTAATATTAAAACACTTCAAAAAAACTTTGTGTTTATCGTTAAAAAAATTGTTGTTTTTAAAAAATTTGTGTAAAGATAATAGTTTTAATGATATTCAAGATAAACTATTTTAAACGACACCCATTTAAAACGTAGAAAATTAAATTGTGTACTCTTGTATACGTTTTTCCTTATATTATCAACTCCCTCGTCTTCTATGCTCTATTGTGTATAATGTATAAGTAATACACTACTTATAGTGTAAAGTACTTTATGTACTTTAGGTAATACAATAAACAAAACATTTTAATAAGAATCAAACACGTCCTTAGGAAATGAATCAAGATATATAAAAGTAAATAATAAGTTCTTCCATTCAAGTGAGTGTATTTTGTTTTCAATTATACAATTAACGACAATTTCTAAGCAAGAGCTTCTGGATAACCAATATTTTAAAATTATATATTTTCGAAAAATTTGCACGTTCTCTTTAAAATTACATTTAATTTATTTTAATAATCTCGAAATAAATGTTTAAAATTTGTATGAATTTTTTAATGTTTTAATTAAATGTTTCGTCAGCCCCATTGCTTACTGCAATAATTACAGTACGTCTGTTACTATTGATTATTTATTTATACATTTTTAGGTTAGTAAAAATATATTTTTGATTTTTTTTAAGATAGTCAGTATAAAAAAGATTTTTATTTTATCAAAGACTTCTATTAATTTTCGATGTAATTTGTTACAAAAGTTTCAGTGATTTTAGTAACAATATAAATCAAAAGTCTCTTCCAAACGTTTTATTTCACCAGGCTAGACTAGAAGATAATTCTAATAATAATACAATATAACAAAATTATTGTTGCTTAAACTTGTCAAATATTCCCCATACATTGACACCTGAGTTAGAATTTATTTTCTAGGTTAAGTTACACCAAGCCCATCTATAGGTACCGATGAATAATTTTGGTTTAAGTACGGACTTTAAAAATTTAGAGTACATTATTCTTAAATCTTTGTGAGCAAACGTTCGATTTTGAAATGACAAGCGTAAAGTGCCGACTTCCGATTATACGGACGATGAAGTTACTTGGTAATAGCCCAATAGAGAGTCAAATCACGTTTACTCTCCATACTTTACGTTTACATATTTTGTTTTCTTGACTTAATTTTATCATCACGATTCAAAGAAATATCTAAAATTTACCGGTTTGAATAAGTTTTTTTTATAAAGAAATATATTGGATTAAAATTCAAAAATTTCAAAACAGAAATGCACAAATATTCTCTCGTTCATATTTGAAACAATTAATAATTTTATATAGGATAATATGTTAATAATAATATTAAATATTACCTTTTAATGTTCCGTCTTGTGACTTTTTTGGTCGTTCGAATGTTACGACGCGTTTCGGGACCGCAATCCCATTGTCAAGTACACTTACACAAACACAATGAAACACATAACACGTTTAAAAAACACACAAAAACACCACAGTTACAACACTTTTAAAAAACTAAATTGTGCTGGACAATTTCATCGTGTAGGTCGTAGTGTGGTCCATGGTACACTGTCGTAAAATGTCTAACAAAATATATTACTGTAGTTAGAAAACCGGTTTAAAATAGCCTAGGGCTGTGTCATATAAACTATTACTTTTAAAATCCAGCTGATCGTTTAATAATTTAGACGGATTGTTATTAAACTCCTTATAAATTTCGAATTCTTCTAAGGCGTTCAAAAGTCTACCTTTTTTGCAAATATGAAGTGGAACCAGATTTTTGTTGAAATTAGTGTATGAATGATTACTATTAATTAAATGTTGAGCAAAGTTAGATTTTAATTTATGCATGTTTGTATGCGGCAAATGTTCATTAAAACGGTCTTTGAATGCCCTACCCGTCTGTCCCACATAAATACTGTCACAATCATCACAATTGATTTTGTAAACACCTGACTTCTTTTCGATTGGAATTACACGTTTGGGTCGTAATAATTTTTGAATATTATTGTTGGTGCGAAAAGTGACGGTAATATCATATTTCGCCAATGTATTTTTCACCATATGCGGAACGGTGTTAGAATATTCCATGGATACGAATTTTTTATTCTTATTTTTAGAACGTGTGATAGGGTTCTGTTTATTTCTTATATGATTATGCAAAAGTTTATCAATCATTGCTTCATGGTATCCGTTCGCTTGGGCTATATATTTAATGGTTTCCAATTCATCGTTGAAATCGTGTTTATCCAATGGTATGGTGAGAAGGCGGTGTATGAAACAGTTGTATGCTGACATTTTTTGTGATATTGGATGGTGTGATGTGGCATGAATGGTGGTATCAGTAGTGGTAGATTTTCGGTAAATTTTATATTTTAGTTTATCATATTCTTTGGTCATAGTCAAATCAAGAAAGTTTATTTTATTATCTATTTCGGTCTCCATAGTGAATTGCATTTTATGGTTGATTTTGTTGAGATAAAGTTTTAATACTTCCGCTTGACGTAAAGTGCCATCAAACACGAGAAAAGTATCATCAACATATCTTGCATAAAATAATATTTTTGTTTTATGTGGGTTGTGATCAGACCTAATAAATTCGTTTTCTAAATGGTTCAAGAATATGTCCGCCAAAAGTCCGGATAGCGGTGAACCCATAGCAAGACCCTCGTTTTGCACGAAAAAATTATCGTCAAATGTAAAATAATTTTGGTTCAAGACGACCTTAAGTAATAACAGGAGTTCGTCAATTTGTGATGTGCTGAGCTTATTATAGCTGATTAAATTATTTTTCAAGATGTCAATGGTATCTTGGACGGGTACGTTAGTGTAAAGATTCACTATATCAAACGAAATTAGTTTATGTCTGTGAAATACGTCTAAGTGTTTTGTTTTTTCAACAAAATCAATGCTACTTAAAACACTGTAGTTATTATGTAAAACGATGTTATGTTTTATCAGTTGTTCAAGTTTTTTTGATGTCCTGTATCCTGGTGCGGTTGTATAGTTAATTAATGGACGGATTGGAATATTTTCTTTATGTATTTTGGGCAGACCTGTGAACTGAGGAGCGAAGGCATTGATCGGTTTTAAATATCGTCTGGTGGAGTCATCCAACAATGACGTGCATCTATTGATGGTAGAATTTAATTCTTTAACGAATTTCTTTGTGGGGTCAGTGGGTATTTTCACGATGTTATTAACATTGAAAAAATCATACGCTTTTTGGTTATAATCTTGTTTACGAATAACGACTATGGTATTGCCTTTATCAGCTTTTGAAAGTATGGCATCATTGTTTTCTAATTTAGTTTTAATTTGTTTTAAACATTTAAAATCATTACTGTATATATCCTTTAAACTCCCGCCTTTTTTTCCATAAACTGTGTCAGATTTTAAGAAATTTTTTAATTTGTTATTAATGAGAATCCTAGTCTCGTCCTGCAGTTTCTTACTAGGTAATGTTTTTATTGCAGATTCAGCATTAATAACCTCACGCGTTAAAAAGTTTTTACTCAATTTTGGGACGTTGTATTTTAATCCTTTATTGAGAAAGTTTGTTTCATTCATATCGAAGTCTATGTTAGTAAGATTAGATACTCGAGGATAAAACTTTTGTTTACATGTTATGTTACGGACGGGATGTTGTTTGCTAGATAAGCATTGGGCCTTACGTTTGTGTATAAGAATGGTTTGTTTAGAAATGGTATTGACCTGGTCATTCACAAATCTCAAGGTACTGTCCAAACATGCGGGATGTAGTACAGTTAGTAGCTCTAAATGTAAATAAAATAAATCTCTGTTTAATTTATTTTTCTTACAGTAAAGATTTTTAATTTCCTCTTTAATCCATGTTATTTCAGCTACTTGTTTAGCTCTGACAGCGGATAGCGAATTATTATTAATTCTTGATTTGACTATGACCAAAGAATATGATAAACTAAAATATAAAATTTACCGAAAATCTACCACTACTGATACCACCATTCATGCCACATCACACCATCCAATATCACAAAAAATGTCAGCATACAACTGTTTCATACACCGCCTTCTCACCATACCATTGGATAAACACGATTTCAACGATGAATTGGAAACCATTAAATATATAGCCCAAGCGAACGGATACCATGAAGCAATGATTGATAAACTTTTGCATAATCATATAAGAAATAAACAGAACCCTATCACACGTTCTAAAAATAAGAATAAAAAATTCGTATCCATGGAATATTCTAACACCGTTCCGCATATGGTGAAAAATACATTGGCGAAATATGATATTACCGTCACTTTTCGCACCAACAATAATATTCAAAAATTATTACGACCCAAACGTGTAATTCCAATCGAAAAGAAGTCAGGTGTTTACAAAATCAATTGTGATGATTGTGACAGTATTTATGTGGGACAGACGGGTAGGGCATTCAAAGACCGTTTTAATGAACATTTGCCGCATACAAACATGCATAAATTAAAATCTAACTTTGCTCAACATTTAATTAATAGTAATCATTCATACACTAATTTCAACAAAAATCTGGTTCCACTTCATATTTGCAAAAAAGGTAGACTTTTGAACGCCTTAGAAGAATTCGAAATTTATAAGGAGTTTAATAACAATCCGTCTAAATTATTAAACGATCAGCTGGATTTTAAAAGTAATAGTTTATATGACACAGCCCTAGGCTATTTTAAACCGGTTTTCTAACTACAGTAATATATTTTGTTAGACATTTTACGACAGTGTACCATGGACCACACTACGACCTACACGATGAAATTGTCCAGCACAATTAAGTTTTTTAAAAGTGTTGTAACTGTGGTGTTTTTGTGTGTTTTTTAAACGTGTTATGTGTTTCATTGTGTTTGTGTAAGTGTACTTGACAATGGGATTGCGGTCCCGAAACGCGTCGTAACATTCGAACGACCAAAAAAGTCACAAGACGGAACATTAAAAGGTAATATTTAATATTATTATTAACATATTATCCTATATAATATTATTCAAAGTGACTTGGAATCCAAGAACCATGCAACTAAAATTAATAATTAATAAACATTTAGTTCTGTAACGTTTCTCTATAAATATATGAATTTTAAAGTTAATTCGAATTGATGGATTGTTTATATTAATCTAATGTTTGTCATCATTTGTGTTTATAAAAACTAATTACAGGCAGTACATTGATGAAACAAGAATTAGTGAACATAAAAAGAATACACTATTAGACGTATAACAAAAAATAGAAAATATCAAACATAATTGCTCCGAAAGTTATAAATTCAATTGGAAAAAGCACAGATAATAAAACAAACTTATGTAAAGACAAATAATTTAAATTTCACATAAAATTATTGGACAATCCTATCAGACTACCAATTGTAAAAATGATGTCATTAGAGTTTTCGTAAAATTAAAATCTAAATTAAGAATTGAAAATTGAAATTCCTCTTCTTTAAATTAGGGTTAAATGTTTTGCTTAAACCTCCAATAGGAGAGCGCTGAAATTTTAAAAGAAGAACTTAACTTTATTTACTTCGATAAAACGTCAGGTCACTCCTCTGTCCACCCCTTATTGACCTAAAATATATTTTCAGATACAAATCGGTTTACAAAACAATTCAAATACAAATTACAATTTATTACTCTAACTAAATTGATGACTTTATTTCCTTATGATAAAATAGAATTGAAATCGTCATATCTAAATTGTTATTCTGAGTTTTGCAATGCAAATTCCATCATTTAAACAAGAGTTCCATTTAACATTTTCACTATGCTAATGTGTTTGATTTGTTAACTCTCTTTCTCCGTTAATGGTTTTGAATTGTAAATTAATCGACGTGACTTGGTTCTTTATAATAATTGTGTTTACAGTATATATTTTACATTGATCAGTAGTATTTAATTTCACCAGAACAAGACCCTTAAATGATTTCCATAATATTTCTGACTGAATAAATCTGTAAAATGTTTTGATACAATTTTAAATTGCAGTTTTAACAAAACAGTGTTATTGGTTAGAAGTACAAGAGCAAATGTAATGTTAAGACAGAGAGATGATACTTATTGACCATAAATATTTACACAGCGTTATAAACCCAAACAAAACCTGTAATAACATACGACTTTTGTATACAAAAATTAAATGAACAGTATGGGGTATGGAGTAAAGAAATTCCCCCTTCACCCTATCACACACCACGAGCAGAGCTATATGAAAGAATAAATTAGGGAATGTCTATATTTTTAAGGACGAAGTTAGGACCATCAGGTCATATCTTCCAATTATCTCATATATTGTATGTAAAAGAAACAATTAAATATCCTAATAGAAACTAATCATATGAAACTAAATTAAGTTATTGTAACTTAATGTAAAAGGGTAAAACTAACTAAACTCAGAAATATTTAAAGAAAAAAGGACAATAAAATTTAAAGTAATGAAAATAAATATTAAGATAATTAATAAAGAAAATAAAACTAATATACTTAAAAAATAAAATAATAATAAAAACTTATATTAAATCAACTAAATCTGATATGATTACATTTTTGTAGGTCTTCAATTTATCCAGTAATTAACGTAACAACAACTTGTAATCATATTATACTCTCATTGATCCATCATAAATTCCTTACAATAAATATGTCATCAATCACCAAGCACATCCATATATTAAGCTTTATGTGACTTTGGAAATTAGGTAAGGCTTTTAATAGATTAACGGAATTTAGTATTGAGTTCCACAAGCGACACGTGGATGCGGTTAAAGATTTACTACAGTGTTCTAAGATTTGGAATAGTGAGCATTGTTGACCTCTTTCTTGTACTTTTGTACTGACATTAGAGGCAAAGACATAGTTATTTTCCCAAGTAAGTCAATTTTTTTTTATTTGTAATATCACATGCAATATATTTTCCATTCCTTTTATTACATTGAGACAAACAAAACATGATTTAGTTTGAGAAAATGAGAAAGAGAAAAATAAAGCTCACTTTAACAACAAAATAAATAAATTGACTTATGACATAATTATACATTACCGTACTTAAAGTTAAAATACACAAAAACGAGAAAAAAAACCAATATTACTTCTAAATCCTAAAAAACAACAATGTAAGATAAACAAAAACAAAATATACGGAATGAAATAATGCAGCCTCCGTGGGTCTGCCCGTTGTGAGGCTGCATATATCTCTAGTAAAAAGAGAAAAAACAGGGGTCAAGAAACCATCGGGAACAGTTAAACTATTAATAAATTTAAATTAAATTAAATATATATTACAAATATTACAACTTGTTAATAATAATTTGTTCTATGATAATTATGCCCATGTATTTACATCTATAACGTAAATATAAAGTGGTTAAAACTTACACATACGTAACATACAAACACTCACATACCATATACACATCCCTAGCTCCAAGTTTAACATAATAAAAAGAAATACAACAATAAACAAAATTATTAAGAAAAAAACCCTTCCACACCCCTATCACATCTCTTACACTCATTATCCATGCATCCAAACAAAATTAGAATAGTAATGTATATATTGGATTATGTGAATGGATCTTCAATATCAAAGTTTAATTTTAATAGAGATATTTTTTTTATAAAGTACTATCACGCTTTGAATCAAAGCCAAACCATATACGATAATTTTTAGCACGTTTTAATTTGTTAGCCGTTTCAGTGATATAATTGACTACAGCATCACAGCTTGTATAAATTAAGCTATAAATAAAGATTTCACTAGGAGAGACCTAAGATAAAATGGTTAATTAATGTTTTATATTCGTTAAAGAGTACACTCCTACAAATATGTTATTACGAATTTCAGTCACAAATTATGTCCATGATAATCGGTCGTTAATTGTCAGTCCTAAATTTTAAACATTTTTATTATTTTCTACAATGTTATAGTTTAGTTATTGTAGCACATTTATCATTGAGGATGGCGACTTTGTCGTTGAAACGCGCTTGATTAGGTAAACGTAATTATTGTGAGATCTTATGTTCGAGTGTTATTCTATTCTTTCCTTATATTTATGTTAATTAGATACATAACTGTAAGATGCAATATTTATTAACAGCTCACTAACCAACAAGGAATAGTATTTTAGTGTTATTTTTTATATTTGTTTCATTTGATTCAGACCGTCAAATTTAATCGCGGTAATGATTGTGTGTGTCATCGACTGTAAGGAAATATTAATTGCAAGAACTTTACTTGTGTTTGTCAATTTGAAAACGTCAAGTCAGTATCACCAGTAAGTTTAATTATCCACCAAACCGCAAACTGTAAGTTTTTAACATACCACGCTATCAAGTTGTAATTAACATGAACATTACTTTCCCTTCAAAGTTTTCCTTATCAGTATAAAAATTGTTAGTTACTCTGGTTGATTAAATTACATTTCAAACCACATAATGTGTGTTTACGAAAGGTGAAAACTAAGTGGTTAACATTGTTCTCTGAGTTACGACATTACTTTTTTAATATTGGTGGAAATAAATTTAATAAAAATGATAAATAAACAAAATAAATACTTGTAAAGTAGTATTTTTGATCATTATGTTAATAAGTTAGATATTATTTGTTTGTGATTGTCTTTTTTTATTTAATATAATATTATAGTAACTGACGCTCTGGACGTATTATGAAATCTCCATAATTGTATATTAAAACGTTATTTGCACAGTAGTATTGAAAAGTATTCATTTGTTTCGTAAAATCAAAATTAGATAGAGATATAGGAGTGGTAAAGGTTAAGTGTTACAGAAGTCGGCGAATATAGCAATTCGGAATGGAGTTACAATGATCAATTCAAATATATTGATGAATACAATAGGTTATTTATTGATAATGTAATTATTAGACGACAAATAGTTCTGCTTCTTCCTTTTACCAGCGCCATAAGCAGCTGTTTATCTCTGTCTCTCTCTCTCTCTCTCTCTCTCTCTCTCTCTCTCTCTCTCTCTCTCTCTCTCTCTCTCTCTCTCTCTCTCTCTCTCTCTCTCTCTCTCTCTCTCTCTCTCTCTCTCTCTCTCTCTCTCTCTCTCTCTCTCTCTCTCTCTCTCTCTCTCTCTCTCTCTCTCTCTCTCTCTCTCTCTCTCTCTCTCTCTCTCTCTCTCTCTCTCTCTCTCTCTCTCTCCTCTCTCTCTCTCTCTCTCTCTCTCTCTCTCTTCTCTCTCTCTCTCTCTCTCTCTCTCTCTCTCTCTCTCTCTCTCTCTCTCTCTCTCTCTCTCTCTCTCTCTCTCTCTCTCTCTCTCTCTCTCTCTATATATATATATATATATGATAAAAATAATTTCTCTCTATTTATAAAAATCAACTTATTAAAGAAATACAACACGTAAAGAGAGAAAAGCAAGGGGAGAAAGAGGCCGAGAAAGAATAAAAACTTTTACAAAGATATATTCAAATACGTATAAATATACATGTAAATGGAAGATAGTTTCTCTGTGTTTACTTTAATAAATATTTTTCTCTGTTTTTAAAATTGTAGGCGGAATTTAAGTAATGTGGAGGGAGAGAGAGAGAGAGTGAGAGAGACCTGGGCTGTGCGCCGACGACAGTCTGTTTTTATATACACTTTATATTGTGTCTGTTTTTATATTAAGACTTACATTTGCAGATTATGGAAAATTTCATCTTTGTGGGTCCTTCTGTTAATTTTTGTTTGTTCATTAACATGAGTATGAGCTGGAATTTGATGAGTCAGTCGGGACATTTCCTCTTATCTATGCAGGTAAGTCAAATGGTTTGTTTGATGTTATACATGTCCTTGGTACAAAACTATAAAACTGGTTCAATAGTATAAATATATCTACACTAACAAAACCATTAAAAAAAATATTGAATAAACTTGTATGTATAGTTAATTTTAACTATTTTAAATTAATTACACATTTTATTATTATTATTTTTTTTAATATGTTTAATTTTTTAATTCAAATTTTCTATGGTTAATTGTAGAAGCAGATACACTTTATTAACTCTTAACCCGTTAAAATATTTCAACGGATTATTCCAATTTGCTTTCACAATAATTTCGTTTTATTAAAGAGAAAATCTTTTGCCTTCTGTTATCTTTATAAGAACCTTTTTTATTGCCTCCCATAATAACCCTTCCTGGATTTCCGTTGCTAATTACTTCAGAGTAATTCATATCATTTGATGATCCATAATGAAAGTTAAATTTTCTGTGGGAGTTGGTCAACCAAATATTCAGAAGGGTATAATGGCTATATGTAATAATTAGATTTATATAAAGGTAGTCTGTTCTCTCTATGAACCCTCCAGAATAAATTAATTAGCTCTGAATCATGGAAGCGTATATAGAAGTTTCTATATAATTTACATTCCTTTTTACTGTATGTTAGAGAAACATATGTGTTCAATCAAAAAATACATGTTGAGATTCTCTTGTATATATGCGTTTTTAAACCACCTGATACAAAAAAGTTTTTTTAAAAATTACGTGGCTATAGTCCGTTACGTGCTCAGCAAGATAATTTCGTGCTTTTAGTTACAAAAAGTGTTTATAATACTCGTATATGCAATAATTATAACAAGTTTAAAAAGGTAAAAAATGTAATTAGCTAAAAATGTAAGATAGTCGACGAAAAAGGGGGGATTAAGGATAACAGATTAATAAAACTGACATGTTTTGCTTGGTTTATTTATCTCCATTTAATATTTTCAGAGTTCTTTAAAACTGAACTTATTTCTATTTCCTTCCGTTCGGCAATTATGGTATGAGTATAACCGGTAATTAATGTTTTGTTTGTGTGAGTAGCTTTAAGTATTCCATAAGGCGGAACGATGTGTCACTTCTACATTCGAAGTTGTAGCTTATATATTTTGTATACATAAATAAAAGTCTGAAAAGTTACTATATAGAGTTTTACAACAACCGCACATGTACAGTTTTATACTCATCTTTGCTGTGTTAGAATTTAAAAACTATGTAACCAACTCAACCTTAATTGAGATTTATTATTTGTTTTTTAATGTAAAACATATATCTCATACGACATTGATTATTAACATTTAAAAAGTTGATTAAATTGATTTAATATTTTTTTCTAAATCATAAGAGAGAGAGAGAGGGTAAGAGAGAGAGAGAGAGAGAGAGAGAGAGAGAGAGAGAGAGAGAGAGAGAGAGAGAGAGAGAGAGAGAGAGAGAGAGAGAGAGAGAGAGAGAGAGAGAGAGAGAGAGAGAGAGAGAGAATCTGAATTTTATTTACAAATATATTATTTTATTAAGTGTTGTGAACAGGAAAATTACGATTTTCTACATTAATCGTTCTGCACATTGGTATAACAGGAAAACAATTTAATTATTCAGTAGAAAATATGTGAATATAAAATATACAATTTGAAAAGTAACGAAATATTTTACTTGTGTAATTCCATAGGGTAAATTTGAAGGAAGATTTAACAACAAAAATTAAGAAAGGTAATTGAGAAATACACAAAAATTGATTATCATTTGTACAGATGAAAACTATAAATTATTGTACATAAAGATGAAATAGGATAAAATTTGTTATATAATTTACGAAATTATTTGCTTATGAAACATAATATTATAATTCATACAAAGCTTTGCTCAATTAATCGGAACACATTGATTCAATGAAAAGCGTTTTCAAAGCAACAGGATTTACTGAGCTGTTTTCCATTGGCTTTCTATTAAAAAAATAATTAATTAAGTTATATTATTTTTAATTATATAAAAAATGGTTACCGTTGCTGTTTTTTACATCAAAAAGTACCATATGCACTTTGGATATTATATGTAGAGAGATTCAAAACATGAAATATACCAGAAGTATAAAGTTAAACTTTTGTAAAAAAATTCACATGCGTAAGTGTATTCTGTCGAAAAATTGTATAGCGTCCAAACAGTGTTAAGTGTGAGTTAAGTGTTTGAATATTTTCGTTAAGAACGATTATGGGATGTTTACAATTCGATGATTTATAATTTATGGTTGACAAAATAAACAAAAAATGAAGAGTTTAAAGTTATAAATGTAGCTTTAAACAATAATTTGAGAATGTTTCCTCTTACTCGTATTGAACAATAAAATTACTATATTCTTTGATCATAATGATTGAATTGAGATTTTCCTTTTTATGTATTTATATTGTTTATGATATAATGTTCATGAAAGGAGGTCATTGATAATATAAAATACAGCGCAGTAAAGTGCTTCGTGCAGGAGTATTTTATGTTCTCTATTTCTATAAAATTAAAAACTATATATTTTTTTAGTTTAATGTTTTGTCAAATTTAGAGATGCAAAACAAAAATACAAAAATACTTAATAAAGTAGCTTATATTTTGTAAATTTGTAAGGCTTTTTATAGAATTCAAATAATAGTAGGAGGATTTTACCTTAAGTAATAACATTGTCAATACACGTAAACATTGTATGTGTTATATGAGGTGTCTCTCTTAAATAAAGAGATTGTGTTTCTACACTCCAAGGAAAGCAATAACAACATATTGTAGGCACTTTGGACGTGTTGAACCTGCATGATAGACATCAACGTTCTTGGCCATGTAGTTGGTTGTTAGGTATCGTTTAGTACAGTTGTGCTTTCTGACGTGTGCTGGAATGTTGACCAGTTCATCAATTTGAAATGTTTTGTAAAATTAAACAATACACCACGAACAGCATGTTTCCAAATGCTTGCTGAGGGTTACTGGAGACCGTATGACTCGTGCACGTGTGTTTGAGTGGCGCAAAAGAGTCAAGTGTAGGACCCCCATAACATGGAAGATGGTGACTTTAGTGGACTAGCTTGTACTATAAAATAGCGAAGAACCAAAGAAAATGTAAAATAATTAAGGCACATCATTTGATTCGAACGTCGAATCAGTTTTCGATTTATAGCTGAACCTTTGAATATTGCCTACCTGTACATTTTGTTTTGAAGACTTCAACATGAATTACATTAGTACCGAGATTGTCCCAGCATTCTTACAACAGAAGGAAAACAAACTAGGAGATTGCTGGAAGATAAAGTGACACTCTGCCGGATAAAATAACTTATCATAATAACTTTAGAATAAACCAGGTACTATTTGCATACATGTGTGTGAGAGAGGGGTATTTTGTATCTAAAGTGTTTACTGAGGAACAAATATTTCCTAAATATATAACTGTTACTAAAATAAATTTCTGAAAAACACTAATTAAAACAAATATTAAAAAGTAATTTCCCATTAATAATTATATGTATACCTCCATTTCCAATCCCAGAGATAAAATCGTGTATTTAATGAAGTACAGTAAAACGGGGAGCTGGGGAGCTGAAATTAATTTTTATCTTTAATTTTATGACAACGTTTGCATTAAATTGGTAGCAACTGGAAATAACAAGATAAGCTTGCGATACAGTATGTCACTACCAAGAAATTCCATGTTTTAACGAACACACGATTATTTCCCTTCATCCCACAAAGAAGATTAGACTAATTAAAATTTAACTTCCCTTTTAACGAGCAGACAAGACCTAAGATTAAGTGTGAGCATAGGGTTGGTATCTACAGCTTAAATCTGAAGCGGAGTATTTTAGCCTTACGTTTACCGGGGGATAGTTTATCCAACACATATTAATGAGCATTTAGAGTGCTTAAAAAGTAATTATACATATGTTTGGATATTTTTCAAATAAAATAATAATATATATTGAGCTGTTTGAATTAATTTAATGGATCTTATTATTTATTTTGACAAACCTAAATCATATTTTTGCGGGTTTTTTCTTTAACTAAAACGTATTAGATTTCGGTGTGAAATGGTATTATTAATACCTCATTTTCATTCAATTTTCTGATTATCTATGTACGAAATTCAAAAGGATTTGATCTATGGCCACTCACATTTATCATGTTAAGCTTATGAGGAACTTCTGATCAATTATTTACATACAAATGTAGATATTCAATTGATAATCTGCTAAATTTTTAAATCATAAAATGTTTTACATTAGTTTTAACTTACAGCTATTAATTTAACAATTTTTTTCTCACATATAGGGTTAAATACTAATATGTTATATAAATTTGGTCCTGTAAAAAAGTACTTGCGAATTA
The DNA here is from genome assembly GCA_963513935.1 of Aphrophora alni. Taxonomy (NCBI): domain Eukaryota; kingdom Metazoa; phylum Arthropoda; class Insecta; order Hemiptera; family Aphrophoridae; genus Aphrophora; species Aphrophora alni. Next base: position 108,249,576 of record OY740770.1, read on the forward strand.
TAATGGTTTTTATTCTTTGACATATGTAAAGAAAAATATAAATTATTTAAGATTGTTTTATATAAATAAACATATCGTACATAGTATAAATTTGATTTATTTCATGAGTTACAGAAATATCTGTGTAAAGTGTATTATTAGTTAGTTTAAATGGTAAAAAAATAAAAGAATTTCTGATTCTAAAACAGTAAAATGAAATATGTTGGTAGGAATTTCCTTAAAGAAAATTAACAATTGATTTCCTAGGATCACATTAAGTGTGTAAATCTATACAGATAAAGAGAAGTGTAGAGCACATTTGCTGTAGAGAGCACTGTTTCTAGTTTTGTTATGTTGAAACTCTGATTAAAAAGGTAATAGTCGAATTATAAGATTAAAAATAATAAATTCACTAGCTTGATAAAATATTATTTTTACTTATAGAAAAAATGTTATAACCTTGCCCACTTCACGGTCTTGCAATTAATTAATGCTTGTTAAAATGTATTTTATTACAACTGTTTCACCGTCACAACGACATCGTCTGATGATTATACTACATAAATACCAAAATATATCAGCCCTGTAGTGTTTTATTTTTTGTGACCACATGTTTCACTCTTGAATTCAGACTGAAGTTCTCCTAGAAATTAGCTGAACATTGCAGTTGTACATAAAACCACCCTTCAAATCTTTAGTTTATAATAGTTTATATAGTATAATGGCGCCAGTTTATATAGTCGAACTTGGTTCAAGCGCGATTCAATTACCAAACCTAGTAGTACATCTGGAATTACTGAAACATCCAAATAAAATACTTACGAATGATACCTTATCGTTTACAATTAGTACAAGCCTTGAGTGATGGAGAAAAAATAAACGTTTAAAGGCCTGTCAAATTTCTGTTGAAATGAAAAACAATAATATTATGGTTCATAGTTCATTAGTATTCAGTGATAAGGGAACGTTTCATTTGAGCGCGCACGTCAATCGGTATGTTCTGAGGGACAGAAAATCCTAGTGTAATGCATAGAGAGTATCTCCGAAAGTAAATAATATGTGGTGTGCTATTATTGAAAGTGGTATTGTTAATATCATTTTTTGATCATGATATTGTAACGTCTGTCGATAACATACCGCCAGAAAGATGGTGTACCAATTCTTTATGTGATTGTGTTACGAGAAGTACTTTTCATTGTCGGTGGAGAGGTTGGGATGGAACTCTTCAGTAGTCGGCCAATTCACCTGAACTAATCCCTGTGATATATAGCTGTGGGGTATAATTAATTATAGAACGTGTATACGACAATGCCGTAGGAGATGTTGAATAGAATATCTAGAATAAATATCGAGACAATTTCATGAACATTTTTTTGTGATCACTAAATATCACATTTGACCATTTTGAAACATTATTGATGTAAAGCCTGTAAATGAACTATAAAAAATTTAATTAAAAAGTATTTTAAATCTATTTTTATTTCTGTCAAAGAGATAAGTCTTCAACTAATTATTTATAAAAACGATTTAATAAAATAAAGAATACAAATTATTATTAATTCGATATACTTGTTAATATTTATACAAAGACCCTTGTATATTAACGATCATTTTATTAAAATAGTTTATTCGGACATTTGCCATTATTTAACTATAAAAACGTTTCGAGTAGCTTAGTGTAAAGTTGGAAACAAAAACAAAAACTATTAACGTAAGGAAGGAACTATGGGCCTAAGTAAGCCTTTCGAAATAAATAAGACGATAAAAGAACGTGATCAGGAAACATCACGGAGCTGAACAACACAAGGAATAGGAAACACCAACTTTAACTAAGAACAATGGGTCAACAACATTCATTTAATTATTTATTACTCCAAACCCAAACACAAAACACATGTTTATAATTTCTCTTTTCAATATTGCATTAAAGTTTCAGTTACATATTTACCGTAGTCAATACTTTACTACTTGTATTCTAATATTTGGTAAGTGACGAGGATTTAAAATAATTGTTCATGATGGAGCCAATTTGAACAAAGATAATTTATTTGATTTTATATTATTTATTTGATTTTATATTAATTTATTTTATTGCTTCCACTGATTAAATGTAATAATTCAATGTTCCGGGAAAAGGATTGATTGATTAATTTAAATGTCACAATTAGTTAAGCAAGTAAAACGGTAATTGCTTTAAATTTCGAAATAAAAAGTATTTAAACGATAATTTACTAATTTTACATTTTTCGTGTTATTCAACCATTAATTTATGGAAATGTATTATTTTATCATTTGTACTTTCTCAATTCTATGTAATGTAGAGTAGTTTGTGGAAATATCCGTAGATATATCTGTATGTCATCTGTGAAATGCTCTACAGCCAAAAGAAGTGAATTGATTTTAATGAAATTTAATATATGGGGATATTTGGCCATAGCTCAGGATAAATTTTATAACTCAAAATTGGAAGGTAGCTGTTCAGAAGAAAAAAAACACCACAAAATTACGGTAGGCATTGGAGCGCCGATGAGGGGTTAAACATGTGTTAAATCTTCATAAATAACGTTTGTGTTCAAACTGTAATGTGCCCTTTATTATAAGTAATTTATTACTTCGTATAAAGTAAATCTTGTTAATCCCCTAAATGAGGTTCCCCAAAGTCAGTAAGTATCTAAATAGCATTTTCCTTTATTTATGTATCAGATACCCATACCAACAAAATCGTTAAACGCGTTTTTATTTTAAATAGATGCATAGGGTTAATACAATGACAATTAGAAGAAGAGAAAAGTTGAATAGAAAAAAGTTGTATTGGCCTTAGATGGATAAAGTTTAACCATGTAGTTATTTTACCAGGTCCCTCAAATGACGATCCATTTTATGATAGAATTTACAATCTTTTATGAATTGTTTTTGTAATTCTTATTAGATACATGTCAATAAAACTATATGTCTATATATAATAAACCCACTGATTACATTTGTTTGTAATCAATTGTTACTATAGAAATCTACAAATATATTCTATAAAAAAGTGAAGACATTAAAAGTAACAAACTGATATTTATTCAGCATATTTTGCTATACAGTTATTTTACATTTATATATTTCTGAAATACATCTTAACCCTAAATGTTAATCAACCATACTGATTCATAAATATGTGTTCATACATCGATGTTGGTAATGAAAGTAGTTAAAAGAGCAATCTTCAGAACAGCATTCCATATCTGTAGCGCACTGAAAAAAATATTTAAATAAATATTAATATTTTAAATAAAATAATACAACTATAATTGAGGGGATGTAAACAGTGTGCGATGTATCTCGAGATGGGAATGTTGCAGAGGAACTACTTCAATTGCTTTGGTATACAAGCCAATTTATTTATTTAAATAACGGAAGGTGTGAATTTTAAGGAAAAAGTTTGTAGCACTACAGTTCTATACAAACAATTTGGAGAAATAGTAATAATCAATGTGTTTAGGGTTATGGAACAAGAAGCTAATGAGAGAGCTATTAATTTAAACAAAATTCATACAAATTTAGCACAAGTTACTGGAATAACTTTTAATTCTATGAAATGAATTTTAAAAGAAGTAAAACAAACAAATATATAGGGAATAGATTTTATTACATGAAAAAAAGAGACAAAATGACAAGATATTTACTGATATTATGATTTTGATTTATGTGTAATGTTAAGCGACCAGTCCATTAATACCTCCCCATAAATCCTTAATTAATGTTGAACAGTAAGAAACGAATGTTGAACATTTCAATGAATGTTTATGGGCGTTACGTAAAAGTAAAAATAAATTTGGACTTTTAGTCAAAGTAGTGAATAATTAAAAGAAAATTGCTTAGTGAAAAATCGGATGTCAGAGAAATGTGACTAAAGTATTTGAAAACTTTAACAGAGTACAGACAAGAAGGACACCAAGTTTTATTCATGAAGGAGGCATATAACTGTGACTTGATTACTATGTCATTTTACTACATATAATTAGATGTATTTATTCAAGATACATGCGATGTGATATAGGAATGCTTAGTGTATTTGCTTAGCTGAAGTAGGCCCACAATATTTCTCGACCTTAGTGTTATTTTATAATATAATAACGGATCATTAATTAAACATAAATAATTTATTACAATATACAGAGTGTGTGTTTAGTAAATTTTAATGTCTACAAATATTTAAGATAATAAAAGATAATCATAATTTTATTTTTATTGTAGGTAGCAAACTCACGAAGTTAACAACTTAATTGACTATAATACTCATAACTTTTCCAGTTTTCCTTGAGTTTGTTTTAAGTAATTAAAAAGCTTAAATGTCTTCTATTTCTATAATTTGCCTATTTCTTCCCGACTAATGTTCCTCAAAACGTTTTGATTTGACCACCTCAATCGATTAGTAAAATCGATTTTAAATATTGTTCGATTCGACATTTTGAAATCAAAACGAAAGTTTCGTATTTTTTTTTTTACGATAATTTATTTCTAACTAATACTCATAGAAGTATTTTTAATTTTTAAACAAAATAGTCTGTATATATATTTTATTTTGATTAAAAATAATTCTAACTACCTTCGATTCTAATGGTAGGCAGGATTTACATTTAAAAATATTAAACACTGTAACTAAAAACAAAACAGTAATTACTCTTTCAAACCTATTCATGTTGTTTCAACGTCGCTTTAACAATGACTAAATCTATTTTTCTAAAGTTACATAAATCATAAATAAACGTGGGCACTAATCAATTATTTACGGTTGCGTTTATTTGTTTGTTCTTTAATCTTAAAAATTGTATTTCATAATTTTCTACGGGACTTTCAATAAAAGCGAAAGTAACATACAATTGTAAAACATAACTAAATAAACATTATTATATTTTACTCACAATTACGTTTTAATCTTGCCCAAACTAATGTACAACAGTTGGACAGAGAAAATATTACGTACAAATGGTTTTGTCATTTAAATATATGTGCTTACTTATATATATATATATATATATATATATATATATATATATATATATATATATATATATATATATAAGTTAAGTGGTAAAGCAAAATATGGTGTTGAGTTTTTCGTAAATATCCGTTTTCAGGTCTTATTGACTTGAAGAAATTGGTTTTGGGAATAATGTCTGTTCAGAATCAGTCATATGGGTGGACTGATTTTAATAAATCTTGTACGTGGGATATTTCGGCCATATTTATCGATATTTTCCACCCAATTTATTAAAGAAAATCAAATTTGGGAATACTTGCCATAAGACAAATTCACTAAACTATTTTTTACTCAAAATCGATTGTAACAATTGTGATCAAATTTTCCTAAATAGTAGCCCATAAGGACGCATATAGAGGGATTGGTCTCATCTTTTCGAAAATTATGATTAGTAAAAATTATGATTATGGGTAAAAACAAATAAAAAAATCAGCCATGCACGTATTTTATTATTTTTTCTTGTACTTTAAAGTCGAAAAACATCTCAGTTATCATACCCTTAGAAAAAGTGAAAGAAAATAACATTAAAATAGACCTCTAGTCTTCTAATACTGTGATAGCGGGATGGTTGAAAAAGAACAAGAATTGGTAAAGAGAGGAAAGATGAAAGAGAAGGATATAACAAAGAATACAAGAAAAATGTGTAGATCCAGCTAGGTGCTTCGGGATTGACGACCCCTATCTCACTAGAGTGTGACCTTAAGCGTTAAAGGACGTATATGAAAGACGTAATATTTCAAAATTGGCTTTACTGATTTATATCAAATTTAAATGAAACGTGAAGATTAATGGTCCAGATCAACAAATAAAATCAAATAGTTTTTCACAATTAAATTACAAAAACAAAACGAATAGTGATTTTAGAAATTTGATTTCAATAAAATAATATTTTTGCTTAGAACGGGTTTATGACAGAAGTGATGCAATTATAGACGTTATTTAAATATTGATTAAAAATAATAGTTGTACAAGTTTCAAAAACGTTGATAAAATGGACTCCTATACAAAACTGTTCTCTCATAAGAATACATGGGAAAAGCCCTTACTTAACTTGCTCACATGTGTCTAAAATTATAACAATAAAATAATATAATCTGAAATACATATGAGTTTGGTTGTGACGTCAGCATAGAAAGTAGAAAATTATGATACTAAGAATTCTTATCGCTCTATTACTTGCATATAAGCCTTGTCTATTTAATTTCATAAATTAAATTCCATTAAACCGTGCTATATATATATGTGTTTTATATATTCATTTGTCTGAGTTGGGATAAGTTTATCTTTTGTTTGTGTTCTGTTAAATAATATGGGAGTTTATTTGAAAACAAATACTATTATTATTTCATTTTTTCGACTAAATTGTAGCTATGTAATATAAATTATAATTTGTAGTAAATATAATAAAGTTCCCAATAAAATGGGAATAATGTACGTTGCACTATTTTAAAATCATTAATTAATAAATCGTTATAACGGACATAATTATTTATGCCTAATAATATCATAACCTATTAAACAGTATATATTTAATACAAACGGGCTGATAATGATTAATTGGCAAGTAGGTGTGATTTGATTTTCTTTGGTTGACAGGCTAATTAACTAATTCCCCTTATTTGCCTATGTACACCTAACTATTGCTATTCATTTCAATACATTACTTCTCCCTTTCTCTAACTAACTAATTAGCCACAAGATTTCAATTATTTTGCAGTCATTTTCATATATCGTGACACTTAAATTTAACGGTGTTTGGAATAAACAGCAGACAATCTAGAGCGTTCAGGTAAAACTGCTCAATGTACCACTTTGCAATTAATCAGAAAAAGTTTATATTTAGTAAAAAAATCACTTCGTCGACAGCATAATTACTATTTATATGAAATCATAGAACTGTTATGGTTTATAGTTAATAGTTTGGGTAGTAGCAGGCCACCCCACTGCTCAATGTAACCCTTCGAAATCTGACAGAAAAATATTTGTATTAATTTTTAAAGTTCACTGAAAAACATTATTATTATTTGCATAAAATTGTCGTCCTTTTTTGAGCCCGAATCTTGCTCTCTTGCATAGTGAGCTTCTTGGATATGCCACAGAACGACTAACATAATAAGACTTTCACTGCTGAATCTTTGTTAGGCAATACGTATGCACATTTAATTCCCTTACGAAGCACATCCAGCAAAGCGTGACTTTGTTGAACCTAACCTTAATGTGATCCTGATCAATCCTGAGCAAGATCTGCATTTAGAAGTCGGGGCTTTCGAAGCCGCCTGACGTAATGCATAGATCCATGCCCTGAACTTTGTATGTAATTCTCTTAATTTTTTGGATATTTTCAAAAAAGTTTCAATGTCTGACTGTAACAAAGATTGATAAATTTGTGCTTAGGTCTATCTCCTTAATTTTCATCACCTGTATATTTCTCTTAGAGCAATATGTTAACGACTCCAGCTCATGTTTTTATATACTAGTAGTAAATTTATGTCTAAATAAGAGAAGAGAAACACAAACATACACTGATATTTGTTACTTTCCTTGCTACGTAGGATATTAGTAAATGAATAATTTCATTACTAAACTCATGTTATTATAAGACAAACAGCAATTATTCTGAGAATAACAAACCACATGAATGAAATGTTTGCAACCAAAGCTTTGTCACTAATTGGTTTACAATTCAAAGACTAACCTTTGTAGCATCTGTTTCAATTAATTTTCAAACAATATTACCATATTATTTTACTTTTATATCATTGGTTGTTACTCGAAGAAATTTATTCAGAGCTTATGAAAATAGACGTGGCTTATAGTCTAGAACTAACACATTACACTTCTAATATTAGTTTCGTTTAAGTAGATTCAATTTCTAGTAATAACAAAAATAAAAAAACAAATGCATAATTACTTTTCATTCTAAAACATTAAATGACGTTTTATGGGTTAAAAAAAATGATAATATTAGTTACAAGCGTGGCTTTATGTCTTTATCAAATACTTTCGAACTGATTCAACAATAATATATTTAACACTTCTATAAATCAGTTCGTTCAAGGATTCTACTTTTCTATCACATTGTTATTATTTAAAGCAGTTCATGAACAAATACCCGTTCAGTAAGTAGACACGTATGTGAACAATTTACAGATACCATTACATTTATTTATTAATGTTTAATGCATCGTATCATATTTGAAGGGCAGAGGAAAATTTATGATCATTTACGACAACCAAATATATAATTTATGATATATTTCTCTCCTAACTTTATGTTTCAGGACAATATGCACATTTTTTTCTATGTCTTGTCTGACTACTCCTATATCCACCACATTCCATAGTATTCATATTTATTAATTTATTATTTGTTTTAAAAATACTAAATTCCCTAGTTATGTACGAACGCTCTAGGCTCGCGTTGTTTAGGACAAATAAATTGACCTGTAATAATGTTTACACTTAATAAGCGTTTATCAAGAGCTTTCTATACAAAAAGGTAACATCTAGAGCTAGAGGACAAAGAATATTTAAATCTAAGAAAAACGTCGATTCTGTTTATTATTTTGTATAGTAAGGCAGCGTCTGAGAGATTGTTCTGCTTAAAAACGGAAAAGCTCTTGTACACATTACTTAAGCTTGTACTATACAACAAATCAGATTGTTTCATTGTGAAGTTTATAAAACATATTTAGGATCGAAATCAATGTACAAATTATGAAAACTTGTTTAAAAATATTTTTTATCCGAATACATTTTATACAAATTATACCACAATAACCTATAATTTCTCTGAGTTGGGGAGGTGGGTGTATCAAAATTGTTATTTTTTTAAACAAAACATACATTTAAATTTTCTTCATAAGAAGAAAACGTACAATTCGTTTTAATTATTATTTTTCACAATAATTTAAAATTCGTGTCATTTCTTTCACAAAGGAAACACTGCTTAAAAGTTTATGTAATTTTTATGAAGGTTGGTATACACAACTGAAATACCAATAATTAAATTTTAATTAAAATTAGACAAACATCTGTTGGGAAAGAGTTTTGTTAAGTTAAATTAAAATTAAATAAATTATTTCGGAGTTAAGATATCTTACATTATTAACTTAAGTACATAATTAAATCCATACAAAACCATAGCTTAGATATAATATCATAATATAACATCTACGAGAAAATTGTCAGATATTAAAAAATACTTTGCATCTTTACGTAAGAGTATATTTCATCACTAGGACCAAAAGTGAAGCTTTTCGATACAAGCTCAAAAAAAAGAGCGAGGATCGAAAAAGCTTCTTTTGGTCCAAGTGATGAACTATATTTTTCGTTATATTGCAAATAATATAAGAAAACAATTTTACAAAAATTAAAATGTTATAACCTATTTACCTTCAAATCGATGGTAATAACTGTTTTAACGGTTATTTACAATCGAGAGTATCGGTTGTTTTTATAGATGTTTTACAATTGTTAATTAATTCGTTAATTACTTTGTGTTAACGAAGTTACAGCTGATGACCTCGACCTCAGCTGATCTTTTTAGGTCCTAGGACTAAAAAGAACAACTTTACCATCTCAATGCATGTATCGAAAACGGTTGTTTTGAAGCAGTATGACGAAAAATAGTACTTTTTTAAAAAATATTTGCCTTACGTGTAAACGTTCTGATGCGTGTAAACGTTTTATACAGAATAAATAAAATTAAAACTTATTTGTAAATATGCACAATTATTAAAAAAAAAAAAAAAAAAAGAACACCGTTAATTTTTTACCAATAATAAAGTTTTACATTTATAGAAATTGTAAAATAAAAACAAATATCATAAAAATAACTATAAAAATTCTTCGAAGAATTATTAATACAATGCAATAAAAACAATAGAATGAAATGTAAATTACACACATTAAATAAAATCTTACTGTATTTACACTAATTAAAGTGAACGACATAAACCTACTATCATGCCCAATGATAAATAAGACTGGAATATAATTAATTACAATAGAATACACACTATTATCATACGTAGTATGGTATTTATGATCATATGATCATATGGTATTTACGATCAATAATAATAAAGGGTTTGTCTATATTCACAAATAATCTTACATTCATTGGCTAGCCCAATGAGTTTTGGTATAAATACAGCCACATTCTTAAATATGAAAGATATAAGTGAAAAAATCCAAAAATTATAAAACGTTATTACATTTTATAAAGAACTTGTTTTACATTATTGCACTTAATAATTACAAGTAAAATATTACTTAATGAAATATGTATAAACTGCTCATATTAAGCGTATTTTATGTACGGTAAGTTTTTTGTTATGATCATTCTAAACGTCTCGTAAAAAGTCTTTTTCATTACATGTGTACTGAATTAAATCTTGAAACCAAAAACCTGATAGGGTGTGACGTCTAGAATTTTAAATCCAACTTTAGACAGTTGGTTATGTAGCTTTCCCTTCTCAGGTGTTAATTTCGAAGTTAACTTTCCACATCTAATGTGTCCCCTTATTCATTAAAAGAAATTGGAAATGTAAATGTAGGGAATACAAAAGTATGGTATATTTTTAAAGTGTTTTTATTTGCGGCAGTATACCGGTAGCGATTTCATAAATATAAAATGTCGTTCTTGCTGAATCGCTAATGCATAAGTTGACAGTGCAAATGTAGAGTGATTAGATACACTACTTAGGAGGTATAGGATGTAGTTTACCGTCTCTGCTTTAGCTGTTAATACAATAACGGAGTAACAAATGAACCGGTAGTCAATATCAGATTGTTATTTTGGCAATGAAACCATACATTCTCTTATGATATTAGTGTTTATTTGTCAATAATGACACACAACTTATCGAGTAACCAGTTTTACTAAAATACAGGTAATGTGGAAATTATTTATAAATTGCGTTACTGATTATTGTTATAAAATTAGTAAATAACTACCATATATATTTTGTTATTATAATCAGACCTATAAATTTCCTATCGACAGTTACCTCAATCATAAAAGTTTGCAAATTCACAATTATTCTATTTTTTATGTACATCAAACATAATTTTTCCCCATAATAATAATGATACTGGTTTCAATCCATTTATTTACTTTTATAAAATATGGTTTGTACGACTTTAGAACTAAAATATTGAGGTTAACATTTATTGTTAATTTACAAAGTGCTTCAAGACAATTTACTCCCGTAAGAAACATAATATCTCCAAATTATTTCTCCCACTTTTCTGCCCATAATCAAACATTTCCGTCACGTTACAGTTTCATGTTTATTATTTATATTTTATTTCGGAATGGAAATAAATATTTTTAAAGTAAAATAATTATATTATTTTTTAAAACTTTAGTTACTAGTAAATGCTTTAAGGCGTTGATAATCAATCTATAAGACTTTTGATATAAATTAATGTTTTGTAACGAATAAGTATTTATACTTGTTATTAATATTGATATTTAAAATAGTTTTAAATAAAATAAAGGATATAAAGTGTGTTTAAAATATTTCTAAACGTTATCTTATTGTAAATCTTATAATATATATAATGTCTTGAATTTATAATGAAATAAAAGTAACATTTTTCAAGCTGTATAATAATAATAATAATAATAATAATAATAAACCTAAATGTTATAACCCTGTGGTTTATTATACTAAAATATATTATGAGTAATTATTTTTTTAAAGCATTCTGAATAATCCTGTAAAACTACAAAGGTTAATCCTTGTTGTATTTATAAACGAACAGGAATTTTGAAACAGCTGATCACAAAATCAGTGTTAGTAATACGGATATAAATAGAATTTAAACTTTCCAACACTAAATGAAACATGGTCTAAGTATAGATAAGAGGAGCTCTCTCTGATTATCATTCCTTTCTTCTAAAGAAAACTTCTAACCATTTTATGTTAACAGTATTAAAAAATTATATGTAATAAATGACTCCAACTGTTGAACTCCAACTGTTATTACTGTATTTTGTTTTTTAAACATTCGTATAAATTTACTATCGGTTTAAACTCCGTAATTTATGTTTACAACATCTTCCTGTACATCTTTAAATATCAACATTCTACTTTATTAAAATATATATATTTTTTAAATGGATATGTGGATGGAAAATATTAATTTTCCCAGTGGTTTATAAACAATGTAAATTATTTTATTTTGAACTTTTAAAAATTAGCCAGTTATACATTATTTAATAATAATAAAAAAAATTCTTAGAATCAATTTTACGTTTTACACGAAACCATATAATTATTACAACATAAATGCAAAGTGTTGTCTAAATCAGTTTATCATATAAAGTTAAACCTTATATTTTAACATCAATTCTAAGGTTATTTTATATTTACGTAAGATATTCTTTTTAATAAAAAGAAATTGAATAAACCGTCAGTTTTGTAAACTATAAATCAACAGTTGTAATTTATCATTACATCTTTTTGAATTATGAAAGATCATAAAATAATTTATTCCAATAAAAGTCTAAATAATGAAAGAGAGTCATCGTTAGATTTATTAAAAAGAGAAATAAAACCTTAAAATAAAACTTGAGACTGAATTCGTATTGTTCTAAGCCGCATTGAAGACTGTTCTTTTGTTAACGGTATTATAATTAGGTAAGTTAAAACTTCTTTGATTCCTTATTGAATTATGAAAGCATGATTTTTAAAATATCGAGTTAACATCGTTATTGTGTATTTTAAACTCTAATTAACCTAATTAATTAATTAACTTTATTCCTTTCAAATGTTCAGAAAGTTGAACTAAATTTATGTATTTCGTTAATGTTTTAGATTTATTATATTAAATAGTGAAAACAATTCACCTTAATAATTAAGGTGATGAAGTTTATTATTATTAATATAATTAGAGAAGAGAGATGTTATCTCACTGTCTGAATCAATAAGCTAACTTTAATTCAATAAACATTATTTTTGTGAGATCATTTTTTCGAGATTTATTCCATCTAATATTATCTCACAATTCAATCTCAATATTTATTTATAACTCTGATTTAATCATTTACTATGTCAATTTATGACTTTGTTAATATTTTCCCAATCTTGTGAAGAAACGTTTGTTTTGGCAAAACGTTATTTTATACATACTTGTTTTTAGTATTGTTTTGTTATTAGTTTATCTGCAGGTTTAAACATGCTATAAGAATATGCAATGTTTCTTTCTTCCAACTATTTCACCATTTGTCAGCTTTAGTTTATTAAATGTGAATGCAGGATTTAACTCAACGTTGGATAGGGCATGTCCACCGACTTTCTTCTTATACGCTTCCTCTGCCATTTGATATTGATAATAAAACAGATGTCACACCGATACACACGAATGCACTCCATAATAAACGAATTACAAAAGACTTTAATGAAAAACAGAGTGGACTATCTGTCCTACAGGCACTGACACAGACTATGTTATTACAAGTATTTAATTAGTAAGTTTAATTGCTTACTCAACACACAAATATTGTTGTAAAGTGTGAATTTAAGAATTTATGAAACAACACATTTTATAATTATTACAAAATAATTTGAATATGAATCACTAATTTAAATTCGTGAAAATCATTCCCTTCAAAGTAGTAAAACTAATTAATATATATACATATCTCACTGTGTTTTATCACGAGCTAGCACCTGCAATAAATGAGTAGGCTATGATATAGAGACTTGTGCTAGAACGGATGAGCTTTGTTTTCCTGTTTTCATTAGTCTAACAAGCAACATAAAGACGTTAAGTAAAAAAGACACCACATAAAAAAAAAATCAACAAAAACGAAACAAAAACAGATCAATAAAGTGATGCACCATGTCGTAACAATCTCTTTTCCCATTTTTAATCTTCTCTACAGTAATTTATGATATCCTTTAAAACATGTTCTCAGTAAATGATAGAAAAGTTTCTCTTTAAAGTGAACATACTTTTTATCTACCCATTTTAATAAGCACCTGGCTACAAGATAGTGAATTGTCAGCCACGATTAATACCCTGGTAATTGATAATGCTAGTACTTATATAACTCGTCTGGTAGCTGGATTGTCATTTCTACTTCTGTTTTTTATTTTATTTTTTTATAATTTTTTAAAATATAATCGATATCTTATATGTAAATAATTGTTGTAAAGGATTAAGTCATTAATATGTTGTTATTTAATGTGGCTTTTTGTGGTCTGTGTGGTTCATGTGGTTTATGTGTTGTTGTAATTTTTTTTAGCATGCTGCTGTTGTTTCTAATTTGGTTTTATTATTTTTTCTTGATGTTAGAATTTTGATATATAGTGTAATTTGTTCCCAGTTCTTACTAAATGCTCATATTTTATGATTGTAGAATGAAAACCGGACACTGTCTTATGAGGTACCTAAATTCTCTATAGACTTAAATTGCTTTTGTTTTTTATATCCACAAATAGTATTTGAATCCTTGTAGCAAGTTACGTTATGGAGTTTACATTATAGCGCTTAGTATTATTCATTATTATTTGTACGTTTTTGTTTATTTTCCTTATTTTATTGTTCAGTTTGTCAATTATTATGTATGTATTTTTTGTATAATTATTCATGAGGGATAAAATAAATAAATAATAATACAAAATCAAATATAAGAAACGTGACATAATAAAACTTAATTCTATATTTTTTTAATTGCTTTCTGTAGTAGAATACATATTATGGTTATGTGTTTTTGTCATATTCAACGTAACACTGTGGAGGTATTCTGTCTAAAAATACTTGAGATTAGATGGTCTAAGTTTATCTGTATCTTGGTTATTAAAACATCATTACAGTGTTTAAAGTGCTAACTTCATTACGATTAAGGTTATATTTTCTTGGCCATAAAGTTACACATGAAAATACAATTTTATTTTTAGTACAGATTATAACTCAACATTAGATTATAGGCATGTGTGCATCATTATCCAAAGTTAACTGCCAGTCTGTTGGTTAATATGATGTATTTTAAACAAAATATTTAATGGAGTAATTATAAAACTAAAACTAAAAAAAAAATGCATTATTAATTTTATACATATTTTTGTATATAAATAATTACCATAGTAAACTGAAATTGAATTCATTCAGAAGTTTTCGAATTGAAACGCTTTTAAATTAAATTTTCAGTGATAATATCGAGCAATAACAATTCATTACGTTTATTATCCTAATTAATTAAAAGCGTTTTGCACGGTTGTATTGCAATATTCATCTGATAATATTGTGTTACATTTTTATGTTAATAAGCCCAACGGCTGCTACATTGCAATCAGAGGAAGCAATGTATTACAATTTAACATTTATAGTTTATTTCGAAATTTGGGTACAGACATTATATATAATGTTTCACAGGTATGGGTCAACTCTTGTTTTCAATTGATAAAACCCAGAATCGAAAAATCTAAAATTGAAAGTCTAAAACACTAAATAGCCTATATGTTAGAAACTAAAACTGGAAACCTAAAGTAATGAATTCAGAATTAAACAACAAAGTTTTAGATGTCGAAATAACTTAAAGTTTTATACATGATCAGACGATAATCTATTCCCACTGTTGATAATCTATCCTCTGGCCTTGAAATCATGTCTTACAATTTTCATTTAACTTAAAGCAGAGGAAATTTTATATTAAATTTTAAAAAACATTAATAGTGTTTTAATATATGGTCTATATTTACAGACTGGTTCCGTTAATTGGGTTGTCTGTTATCCTTATGCACGCGGCTTCAAATATGTTTCGTTCCCCTTTTAATTTCTATTTACATTTTCTACATTTTTCTTGTTTATTTTGCCGATAGTTTTAGAACATACACTTAAAATCTGATTGGAACTATAAACATAGATGTAAGAAATGGTTAGCGAATTGGCTCTTGGGGTGCATAGATGGTAAATTCAGATATCCGGACATCCCATCTTTTTGTTTTTTAGATTTGATATTGGCTACGTCAAAGACGTAAACTGGATTTAAAAAAAAAAAACTTTTATACTATTATCAAACTCTATATAGAACGTAAGGTCCTAGCACTTTGCTATTCGAGAGAAGCATATTAAAAGTTTGTAAGAGAAAGAGAATACATGATTTGTTATTTTTTTACAATATAAAAATAAAACTTCCTATTTTAAAAATTTAATTTGACTCAAAACAATTATTTAGCATTAATTGTTTTATTTATTATCAGTACATCTAGAACTAGACTTCACTCTTGTTATTATATTAAACTGAAGATGAACACTCTGCTTAATGTTAGAGTGTTGCTTCCAACATAAGACTGTGATTGACGATGCTTTCAGTGCAGAGTGATGAGAAAAAACATCAATCTCTTAAGTGGTTAGTAAATGCATTAAACTAAAACAAAGATTCCATCCATGTTAGATTATTACTTTTAACCTTTGAACATGCAATTTCATCTCAGTGAAAGATATTGTTTAAATATTTAGTTTCTACATGCTAAATAAAATTAAAAGAGAAACTGTATATAGTAGAATTAATAGAGCATGTTGCAGGAATAGTTAAAAAAATCAGAAAATATGAACACTCTCACATAGACCTTTAGACGATAAATGTTTGATAAATTACCTCGATGAAAAGTGATATAACTAATAGTTAATATAAATAGAAGATATATCTTAGTAATTATTGAACTGTTGTGGTTTTCATTCAGAAAAACAAACTTTTTCCTTATTCAGATGTCGTTATCGATCAAACTGATTTATAAAAGTGACAGGTGATTCCATGTGTTCCTTTTTATTTCACACTTTGCTATAAATGCTGGTGTAAATTAAGAACAAGGATTATAAAGATTTGATATTATTCATCAACGAATAAATATATTTTCCATAACATGTCTAATTTGGATACGTTCTTATAAACTCAGAACAACAAATATTGGTACTAAAATAAAAATATTAGCGCTTGAAAATAAAGATAAGACGTAGTATAACAGGATTCATGTCTTTCTTCTTGTGATTATTTTTTCTATTTATTAACTTGGTTGTCATTCATGTGTTGAAAAAATGACTTAACCTACCTCCAAAATAAAACAACTCTAGTTTTGGTCTGACGTATAAAGCAGAAGGATAATCTTCCATTCTGCTGCAGGTATATTCTTCTAGAATATACGGCGGCTATAAGCTCTTTGACGCTAAACCCCTCTGACAGAAGAGGACGTCGCCGTTCAGGAAGAACTTCCCCCGGTGCTCCTCGTACCATCTGAGAGTAGCATGGTAAACACTGGGCCGCTGCCTGATGACGTAACTTCAACATCTGCTCATTCTGGTAAAGTCAAAACTGAGAAAAAGCGCAATTCGCAGTACCAGGAGGACGACGCCATCTCGCTCAAGTTTAGGCAGGTGGAACGTCGGCGTTGATGAGATATGATGTCTTCGAAGAGTGTTCAGGAGTTACAGAAATATTTCCATCTAAAGAATGATACATGATGGCAATGGGATAACGTCATGTTCCATAGTAAGAACTATAACGATGCTGTATTTCCTAAACTGATAGAATTGGTCATGGCCACAGGAGTGTCGGTACCAGAATCTACACTAGAACTTCTAGTTTAAGGGTTTTTAGCATGCTTATAGATGATTGGGAGTAAAGAATGGTGGAGCTGGAAAGCGACCTAAGATCCCGGACACGCTGGCGTAACAAAAGGCGTAAGTGGCTCAAGACAGAAGCTGTCCCCTAATATTAGAAAGTTGTAATGATTTCAAAATGGTTAAATCGTTTTTATTAAATATAAACTTGTCTTTGTAAAAGCATGATTTTAATAAATGATGTCAACTTATTTTAAAATTTGCGAGTTCAATTTTAATTGTTACTTAAAATATTATTAATATAGCGTGAGATATCTGATTTTAATAGTCTAATAAAAAATCCTGATATTATAATAAAATTGAGGTTTCAAGAGTAATACAAAGGGAATTAGATAAAAGAAAATTTAAAGAAGTTAATTTATCTGTCTCTGTTCGCCAAGTAGACGTGGTTACAAATTTAGTATCTTTTCAAAGACTATATTACAAATAAGTTCCAATCCAATTGTTGTACTTACATTGATTTTGAGATTTTAAGTGAATTTCTATTCTTCCTTTATCTTCAAAATTCTAATGCTAGTTCTTTTTTCCTCCTTTCACTGAAACATAAGTATTAGAGTAGTTATTTGTAATATGAATATAGTAAAGTAACTAGACCCAAATTGATTACAAAACTAACGAAATAAAATTAAATAATTACCACAAATAAATAAAACAATATTACAAAAATACATTGTTACATGGTTATAAACAATTTAGGTAGGTGGGAACTCCACAAAAAGTGACATGATATTGACCTCTGACTTACTAGTCCCTAATGTGTATGTCTCCTTATGTTTTAGAGGATGCTGAATTCGAATCCAGAATTATTTTAAATCAAAAGTTAATGGAACACCTTCGAAATCGACGTTTAAGCCGAAAATGACGAAACTTATTTTTCGCGCTTAACTCGTGATATCTCCAACAAGAATTAATATTTTCATTTCAAATATTAACCGGTTATTCGTGAACTATCTCCCTAAAGGAAAAACGCTTATTAAAATTTCCCAAGGTTTTCCCCACTTTTTGGCGATTATCAAATATTTTCCGAAACTTTTCATTTCTGGACAACTTCAAATGTCAAAGATGAGTAACGAACTTTAAAAATTCGTCTCAAACCATATACAGTATTAAAATATAACGCTTATATAAAAGCTTATATAATATAAAATAAAAGTTATGCATTTGTTAATTTTCTGTCTGCGCCGCTTGCGCCGAGTATACAGCGCTTACCAGTAAGCTACCCTAAGAATAAATAGAGAAAACGTAGAGTAATTTCGTTTCAAGAATAAAACTATTAAACAAATAAGGAATACATTTATAAGAAGTGGCTGAGAATTTTGCACGAGTTTGAAATTTCTATTTATTAATTTTTTTATAATAATGTATTTTACAAATAAAAAATACACTCATTCTTGATTGAATCATTTTAATTCGTAATATTTTGACAGTATTAAACACCGAACATATTACACGTGTAATAATTGAACCCTGTAATGTAAATTAAACAATATCATTTTGTAATAAATACAAGTTCAAAGTTTGAATTCTCCTAATATTAAGACGAAATATAAAGCTAAACTAATATGTTTAAGCATTGATATCATGATTATTAGAGAAATCTGTGGTTATCCACCTCACTCCAAATAAGAAGAGGAATTTACGACAATCTAAGACTTCAAGAAATGTCTTCTTTTTAATGATCGAAACGAAGACCTAATTAACATTAAATATAATTAAACATGCGTGCAATTTATCTTTAAATGACTCTAATTCATAATTTAGATCCACAATCATTCCTGAGATGCTACACAACTTATTGAGGCAACCTCATTACTTGAGAAGATTTTGAAATAAAAATTAAATTTACGAGGGGAGAAGTAATTTCATTTTTAACTATCTTAATACAATCACGTTTAGTTTGTATTTTGTTTATATTTTGTTGATTCATCTCCTTTTTTTGTCTCATTGATCTTTTAAAAATCACATATGACTTCACCTTATGTCCAATTATTGAAAATATTCACCTAATTACCCCCCTATCATCCCACATGTACAAAACTAATTAACATGGGCTTATTAGAAGCACCTTGTTTAACTAACTTAATAAAGAAGTTAAAAGGGGGAGGGGTGTTCAGATTAAATTTTACAATACAACTATAATATCATTATTACTATTATAAAAATGCAATCATGTCTGGTTATAAAGACCTACAGGATTATTATAATTAATTTATGTATTATTTCATAAATATATAAATTCCGTTCACAAATTAATCTATATATTGATTTCTGTGTCTTTATTTTAGTTTAGCATCGTTAGAGTAATGAAATCTATCGTATAGAAAACACTCATTGTCAACACTATGAGTTCTAACAATGTAACCGGGCCATAGTTATTTGATTTTTGTTGTTTACCTTCTCCTTTTATTAATAATATAATTCAGACCCATAGTGGATGACTTTTTCAATAATTCATACACATGACGTCATAAAATGTGAAATTTATTGACATATTTTTCTAATAACCATTCTACCATGACATATATATCCATATAATATCACCATATTTACATTGATAACCTACTCCTCATAACAATAACTATGGTCAAAATACATTTACTAGATAATAATCACAATAAAATTATACTGGAAGTTTTGCAGTGATCTATTTTTAGTGAAAGAATGTGTCTGTAAGAAGGGGTAAAATGTAAACTATAGTAACTTCATTGAAACGTCATCTAGAGGGAGAAGATTAATTGTGACAAGACTGAAAAATAAAGAAAATGTTTGTTTTGTTTCCATTAAATTGTAAAAACCTTTTTTGAAAAAGTAGCTTTGTTCTTTGTGTGTTGATGCATATTGTTCATTATGGTTATGAATATTTTTTAAACAGCACAATTTAAAATACTAAATTTAAACGTCTAGGACAAGATCGTCAGTACTCTATTGTATTCATTCTTGTTGTTCATGTATACAATTTATGTTTTATAAGTATGTTTGACTTTTCTCCAGTCAAATATTAAAAATTAAATTACTGAGTATCTATCTCATCGTTGTCATTTTTGTACATTTTGTAGATATCTTCCTCCAGTTTTTCAATCTGTGTTTGACCCAGCTAAGCGAGATCCTGTTTTAACTTCATCATTTAACGTTTCTTCTGAATTAGTTGTGTTTGTCTTTTACTGCCAAATGAGTCTAACAACCGTTGTACAGTTTAGGAATACATTTCTTCCTAGATAGATTGATGGCTACACAAAGCTATTTAAAGTTTAAAATAACGGCTACTCAAACAGTTAATGTATAGTTGTATGGCATGGAAGCAAGTGTTTCGACTAGGAATACAGCAAACACCAATGTAAATATAATGGTCAAAATGTGGAATAACGATAAGTTAAATTAAAAAATTACTGAATATTTTTAGTTTACCTAAGATAAAAGTATTTTATACATATTACATTCTTGAAGTTTTCATTTATATGAATGAGTTACATAATGTTACAAAAATATAAAATCAATTCTATTTACATACAGTTAAAATGTTTTGTCCCCTGAAACTTTCTCTAAAAAATTATATAACTTTGTTGTAATTTGTTTATATACATCAGCATGAATTAGAATAACACGTAAACAATAGTCAGATCGTTTATGCTTCCAGTACAATAAATTGAGCAATCCGCTACCGAAAACAACCCCTGTTGGAAATAATGATAGTTTTTCAGTTAGGACAGGTTTAGGTTCCAAGGTTTATATAGATAGATGACTGTAGCATAATTTTTACTACTATTGTGATCCAAATGAACCGTAAATCAGAATCATACGCTTAAGGTACAAACCATACATAAAACATTTAATTTTTATTATATCTCCCTGTGAGTGGTGTACAGTAGCTGTGGTATTATTTGTTACATCTTAGTTGATGAACATTGCTGTAGGCAATACATGTATTGGGTCTAAAAGAAAGATGTATTGAATGTATTAAAACTTGCAAAGAGCTCATTACATAGTTTATTGATTATGTTATTTAGTAGGAAAATAAAGCAGCGAACCTTATATCTAAAATGTTTGTAATAGAAAGTTATTTTTCTTACTTAAAGATATTCTGTAGGTAAGTATCGTCTAAAAGTCCAGAGGCTGTAAATCCAATAAACACGTCTAAAGGTTAAGTTTCCTTAACTTGTCTTGAGTTACTTAATTTCTTCCAAACATTTAAGATTCCAGGTAGGGACTCAAATACCATCGGATAACTTCGCAACATGAAAACACTTTTTCCTTCTATCTTGTAAATAGAGGTTAGAATGTTTCGGTTTTATAATGTTAACATAGACAAATATAAATGACACGAGGTTATTATGTTGATTGTGTTTGCCAAAATGTTGAATTATTTAAAATAGTTTCTTGTTAAAAAAAAATGATTTCTCTCTATATATGGAAATATATATTTTCGGTTCAATTATCAAAAATTGATTGGGATGTTTCACTTGCGATGTAATATGATTCTTAATTGCGAAACTCATGCTTGTTTGTAATTATATAAATGTCTAAACGTTGCAATGTTAATAAAAGGTTCACAAACATTGCTCTAACTGTCTCATTCCAATATTCATACATACTACCAGTCAAATAAACAATTTAATGGAACACCAGCATAAGTTGAAAAATTTTTTTTTTATTTCCTCATAATCGTATAAACTAATTGTTATTAAAATATTGACGTAAAGCGTTCGTTTAAAATGTATTTGGTTAATACCGCCCAATAACACAAATTCCGCATTTATCTATAAAAAAGGGAAACAAATTACTAATATGCAAATAACCCACTAGTATGTTGTTATTGAATTTTGTGTGACGAACGTTTTCAGCTGTTAATTTTTAAAGATATATTATTCCTAATTCCTGACCATCATTCAATAATTCTGCTGTATAATTTATTTTAAAATTTGTCTCAAATATTTGTATTTCGAAATTATAAAGATATTATTTAAACATGCCCGAAATAAAATCTTCCTTTCAAGAAACTAATAAATGATTTTTCCTTACTACTATCATTCTGGTTTTAAAATTATTTAATAATGATGTATTGTTCCTAATATTAGTATAGTTTATTCTGTATTTGGCCAATATTTGTTTTATTTGACTTTTGAGATTATAGATCAATTCATCTTTATTAAGTAACAAATATGGAATACAAGAAATTTTAATAAATATTATAACTTATTTGTATTAATGTTTTTTACCTGAAAATGGCCGTTTTATTTGGTATTTTTCAGGAGATATTATTAAATTAATTAAGAATTTATCTGTATTGCGAGGTATTCGTCATAATAAAAGCCCAAACATTTCCCGACAAATATCACTCAGAATGTGAGATTCCTCAACAACCATTAAAAAAATGCTAATAGTTGGATTTAAAATCAAAAACATAATCTGCATGGCAGTTGTTGCTAGACGTCATATGCAGTTGACATTTGTTAACCCCTTTTCTCCAATTTTCTGTAAAGCTTTTTTATTTACATGCTTTGGCACAAATATTGAATTACAAGTACGGAATTTGAATATGTAAAGTAACTTCCGATAGTGAAAACATTAAATTTGCAATAATTATTAATTGCTAAGAAATAAATTATGGAAATATGTTTGTGCACTGGTCATTCATCATTAACATTATTCACTTGTACAATTATGTCTATTATGGATGTAGGACTAAGAAAATCGTAAAAGAATACGTGGTTGCTTTGAAGTCGTAAATCACTTATTCCCGTCAGACTAAACACCACACTAGGCAACCTTCTATTAATGAGTTAATTGTAATAAACTAATTCGGAGAACTTACATTTAATTATAAAAGTCACTGCACCAAACTCTAATTGTAATATAGATGGCATATTATAACGTACTTCTCGAAATATAATTATAACTTCAGCAGTGGAACATATTCAATATGCCTTACCGAGAATCTCGTGCTCAACGCACGGTTCAACATATTTAGTAGGCCTACCCGAACTCCCGGGAACGTCTTTACCCGAAGAAATTTCACCCGACACAATAATTTAGATATCTCCACTAAATTAAATTATCTAAATAAATTGCGGCGACTCGAAAGAGTGGTGTCGAGCTGATTAGGGATATTTCACTTCTCCGTGTGTTTCTCTCTCCCACTCTATGATCACCTTCGCCACTGCCATCACAATCCAAACGCAGGCAGGTTGCAAGCAAGATTCCGTTGCCTAACCAGTGACATCATCAGACAACAGACCTGCTGTCAACTTATGTATGTTTCATATGTTGTCAACTTATGTTTACAGAAACTACTAAATTCTTATGCTTCTCTGAATATTTGGATTAGTATATATGTTTTCCCTAAGTTGTTCAAATGCAAAATTCCTCATTATTAACATCGCGTTATAAAAAAAGATAGAATCAAAGATTAATTAGATGATTCTAGCATTCGAACACTCTATTGTGTCAAGGACGGAAAACTACAAGAGTTGGTCACCAGACAGAGAGAGAGAGAGAGAGAGAGAGAGAGAGAGAGAGAGAGAGAGAGAGAGAGAGAGAGAGAGAGAGAGAGAGAGAGAGAGAGAGAGAGAGAGAGAGAGAGAGAGAGAGAGAGAGAGAGAGAGAGAGAGAGAGAGAGAGAGAGAGAGAGAGAGAGAGAGAGAGAGAGAGAGAGAGAGAGAGAGAGAGAGAGAGAGAGAGAGAGAGAGAGAGAGAGAGAGAGTTCCAACTCCAGTTTACATGACCAAGATGTATATCCAGCTGGGAAACTCGACATGACTAAGCCAGTAATTAATATAGCAAACTCTTGAGAAGGAATGTGGTTTTAAATCTGGTTGTCTACATGTTTGGAACGGTGCTAAAACTTGTGTGAATTATTCGCTTATATTTCTCTTGAAATAAAATTAAAAATTTCATTATAACATCGTTTATTGATTTACGACGTTAATTGACGGTAACTATTTTTGAAAGAAGTGGTAATATTATTTCAAAAGATTTTTGTATTAAACCAATTTAAATCTAAGGCCAAGATAAGACGTAAATTAATATTTTATTTTCAGTTAAATTAAAACTCTGTTTATTTTGTTCTATGAGACATACATGTTCTAAACTTTATGTGATATTGTTATTTATTGTGATATTGTAGTTTTTTTTATGTTTTATTTTATCCGTATTGTATATTTCAGTTTATTTAGATGTTAGCTTTAGTTGTGTCTTAAGTGGTTTTAGTTATTCATTTTAGTAACTATTGAAGCCAGGTTTGTAACTTAGAATGGAGTTAGCGAGTAGGGTGGCAAAAAAAGCTTTTAAGTAATCATGTTGAGTATAATTCTCAACTATTCCTTGTTTTGTCGCTTTATTATTTTTAGTTGAAGTAGAAGTATCTTTACCTTAATATGCTGCTACAAACAACTTACGAGTAGGCCTACATAGGAGAAATATTATTAATTTATTTATTGACAATCATACAATATTTGTGTGTGAAATAGTGCTCATGTAAGCATTCAGCTCGTGTTTGAGATAGACTCGTGCACTTAAAATATAAACAAAGAAATACGAAAGTAAATAAAAACGAGAAAGAATCAAAAAACACATAAATCAAAAAACACATAAATCAAAAAACACATAAATCAAAAAACACATAAATCAAAAAACACATAAATCAAAAAACACATAAATCAAAAAACACATAAATCAAAAAACACATAAATCAAAAAACAAACAATAAACCACAACAAACAGCAGATATAAATACACAAACAATCTTAGATAGAAGTCATACATTGCATGCGAAACAATAAATTTATGGAGACTGCTATCTGTATTCGGGCGGGCTCCCAAGAATTCCTTCTTATCTCGCATAACCAATTAAAAACACGCCTTTTACTTGGGGTTTTGAGTGAAAACGTTTTCCATAACTTACCAATTTTCATTCCTACTGGTGTTCCATAAATTTCTAATTTTATAATCATTGGTATTGATTAATTAAATTTATAAATAATGTTTAATATTAATTCTTAAACACAAAATAAATAGAGTTTTAATACTTTAATAATACATATTAGCCTATTACTGTATTTATAAGTTGCTTAATAATTCAAAAGTTGTTGAATAAGTACATTTCCTTCTCTTTTTTTCCCCATAGTGTTACTTTCATAACATACGTATTAAAAAACAATAAATATTTTTAAAGCTTTTTGAATCTTGAACCCAACAAAATGTTGTTATAATATTTTCCAGTTAGAGTAAACATAGTGAATGGACACAAATTACTAATTTATAAAAACTATAAACACTTATACATCTTTTCGTGAACAATGCGATTTCGTCAACTCGATTAAATAATTTAGACAAATTATATTTAATTTTTCCTCTCGGGGACACACTCGTAGTGCGTACTGGTGTGGAAATCCGATGGACCCTAGCTGGATATACGATTTCCTTAATCTAGGCTTAGGATAGATAGTTTTATTTCATCTTTTGATTGGGTATCTCTTGAGGTACTTTTTTGTTCTCATCTGAACAATTAAAATATTGGAGTTCTAGGATTCTTTATTTGATGTTTCCCCCTTTTAAAGCGAAGATAAAAGCGAGATATTTATCGTTAAGCCACAAACACAATCAGTTTTTAAGTTCGCTACTTCTTTCACCGATGACTGAGGTATGGATACTATTAGTGCCATTTTCAAAGTGTCGTTCTAAATGAATTAAATTTAAAATGTCACTTTTTATAATAACAAATAATAGTGATAAACACGTTACTCGACAACTTGTTGATTTGTCATACATTAGGAAATTTAATATTTGATGGATCCTTACCTTTATCGTAGTCGTAAATTTACAAAAATAAAAAAGTAACATTTTAAAAATTAGTATGTACTTACAGTTAGTGCTCTCGCTTCACGAGAGAGAGGTTTGATTTCAATCCCAGAAGAGACTCAAATATTTGCGGTGTTAACCCAACATCGTGAGGTAAATTTGGAAGCGATACAATTAGTAGGGAACTCTGGTTTAGATTACAAGAACTAAAACGACGGGAATTCGACGTGGCACCCATTAGAAGCAGAATATTTCTACAGTGTGCCTTCGTCAACATGTGTAATATAAACTGCTATATATCCAACAAGAAGCTAATAGAACTGAATCTAGTTAATATGAATTTATGAAAGATTTAAGGAAAACTGTTATTGGAGTAGAATAAATGCTTTACAGTTGATTTATTTTAATGTTAATTGACTCCATGTTGAAGGAATAACAGGATAATTAACCTTACTGTTGTTTTGATTCGATTTGTGTCGAAATTTATTTTCCATCAAATTCATTGTTGCAACGATTTTGCGGCGTGACGTAGAGAGAGTGACTTTTTTTAGTCATATTGGTTTAAAAATAAGAGTACATAATAATAACAACAATAAAATAAATAAACTAATAAAATCCAATTGGAATATATTTACATTTGTTCTTCTCACGTTTGTTAAGTTTTTCTTAAGTAATATTTATAATAGAGGATAACAGCAGAGAGACATAATGATTATCTATGAAAATACCACTAAATGACAATTAAAACAATTTAATTTGTATATGTGAAATATTACTTGTATTCATTTATCCCTATTTGCACAATATCACCAAAATGTATTTGTTAAAAATCAGAGAGAATCTTAACAAAGTAAAATATATTTAATGATTTCATTACAACAGATTTTTATATTATTTCAGATCCTTGCCCATCGAGAGGATAGTTTACTATCCAGAGAACCAGAATGGTAGAACGTTTTTGGAAACTACCTGAGCAAGAAACAAAGCTTTGTTAAAAATTACATTGATTTTGAAAAGTTGCCAAAACGGATAAAATAGGGGGTTGTATAAATAATGCATTTCTTTGTCTCAGACACTGTGGCGTCTCTAGTAAGAAAACAATGGTTTATAGAATCTGGTTTTATTAATTACTATTACATTCTTAGGTTTGTGTAGTTTTTTGCCTATGGTTCGGTTCAATGTTTACTGATAAGTGATAAGATATTGGATTAGAGTATGTATAAGAGTATGGATTAAAGTGAATAATTTATTATTAAATAAACGTAATTTATTACATTTATACAATTGTTTACAACCCTAAATGTTCTTATACAAAACCTTTGCACAATTGTTCTCACCTGCCCAAATAAAACTGACCACATAAAGACTCAGTTCGATAATTGGTAATGAAAAAATTAAAATGACCATACTCTTTAAAAAAGTATTTAAATAAAGGCTTAAACTAACTTTGCTTGTTCTATTAACTCCTCCTTAGTGTAAATAGTATTTTATTAAAGTAAAGCTTTTAATGATGGTTGTCAAGGTGCATCTTTGTTTTTTACCTATTTTTCTTGAATTGCAAAATATTTTTACTTCCCACTATTCACCCTACGGGTTTCGGTCTTAATCTCCACGCTTCGCTAAAATTTGAATTAAATCAGTAGTCGATTTTTTACCTATAACTCGCAAACTGGAATTGTTTAGAAAGATGGCAATGGATACTTATTGTTTAAGTTCTTAGAGGCAACATTTGAGAAAAAATTGATCACAACCATTCCAGCTGTTATTTAAACAAAATCTTAAATTAATGTTTAAAAAATTTTTTTTTTTATAGTAGTTACACCTAAAAGTTGAGTTATCGAAACGATGGTAAACAATTAGAAAACAAGATCAAAATGTGTCCACATACTACATTTTATAAAATTGGTCTATGCTTTTAGTCTTTAGAATACAGTAAGTACATACGAGAGAGAGAGAGAGAGAGAGAGAGAGAGAGAGAGAGAGAGAGAGAGAGAGAGAGAGAGAGAGAGAGAGAGAGAGAGAGAGAGAGAGAGAGAGAGAACAAATATTATTTCAAAAACCCCATTTTTAGACTCAGTGGTCCACAAAATTATATATTCTCAATAACTTGATTATTAACTAGAACATAACTTATTTTATATTACTTAAATGTGAGGAGGTAGACACATAACACATATTTTTATTTTCCATTACTCGCGTTCATACTATGACAACCGCTTCTTTCGAGATCATGTTTTCCACCACATTGCAAGAGAATTGAACACAACAAAATCGTTATTAATATTTCCTTGTTGACTCAACACAAATTTGCTTGTCAAATTTGGTATTCATATAGTGACTGGTATTTTAAAACATTGACGACTCAAATAATCATATTTATAAATTAGTGGGAAATGTATACGTTTTTACTTCTATTATAAAATAGGGCGAAAATTTGATGGCAAATATAACATTGCTCATGGATTAAGAAAAACAAAATTCAGTGTTATAATTTACTGTAAAAGGTTTCTTTTGCATGAATATTTAGGATTTAAATTTGGAAAAAAAACCATAACAGACATGAAATTCAATTTATAACAGAAGGTCCCTTTTCAGTAAAGTTTTCAAATTAAACGAAGACTGAATAGTTTAACAGTTGTGAAATGGGTTTCGTTTAAGAAAGAGCGCTGAAGTAACAAAACATTATAATTGAATAGCTGAAAAATAACTAAGTTTTCTCTTTTGTTAGGGTGTGTAAAGATTCAATAAATGATGTTTAGAATTATTAGTTTATAATTTTAATTTGATTATTTACATTGTGTGTAGGAATATATTTCAATATTATAGCTATTTAACTTTACAATTAACAAAATTATTTTAATCAAATATGTTATATTTAGGATTCAATCACTGAAGTGAAAGTTTCAAAATTTAATTAGATCACTGTGTCTTTAAACATAAAAAGCATATAAAGCATAAAAACAAACATTTTGAAACTTTAGCTTCAGTGCTTTGTTGAATTTATATTATGGATTTTCAACAAAAAATTTTTCCTAATATGTTATATTTAAATTTAAAAAAAAAGTTTTTAATCAATCAACTATACATAATATAAATGCTAAAACGTTTTTTCCTAGTTGTAATTTTCTAGACTTGGTGGAATTGCATAAATGTATTACAGAAAGCTTCTACGATTGATGTCTAAAATGTATTTAGTAAGTTTGTAGTAATGAATTTTTGTCTATCAGAAGGTGTTTTGTAGACAAAATACTCTAAACAAATTACAGAGTTACACTTACATACATTATAATAGTATTTTTGCTTGTGGTTAAAGCCGAAAACCTTCTCCACATCATCTTTAAAAAAAGTAGTCAAAAAGAATTTAAAAAATACCTAGACCTCGAATACTCTAATAGCATCTGGGTCGGAAGAGAACAAGAGTTGATCAAGACAGACCTGAGAGTAAAGATTGAAAGAGAGGTATCTTACCCAAGACTACATGAAGAAGGTGTTGATGTAGCTATGATCCCTCGGGATCGCCAAGGTCGTACTCACTGTAAGAGAGATCCCGAGGGATCTAAGATATAATACCGTAAAATATATTCAATTAATTACATAAATCAACGAAATTGAAGATTAGATTTATGCATGAAGGCTGTAAATTTCATTTCTTTTTCAAAGTTTTTAGTAATTACTTTTCATTTAGTAAAAGGTGTTTTGTTTTGTAGACTAATTATTATAAAAAGACACACGTTTACATTAACACACATTACAATAGTGTTTAAATTAGAGTTGCACACTTGCTATCCTAAAAAATATTATGGGAGTAATTAATGAATTAAGTAGTTAATAATAATATTTATCAGTTGTTTAGACTTGTTGGAAATAAGAACGTGTTTCATTGTTACGAAAAAGCAGTTTATTGGAAGTTCAACTAAAGTATTGTGTTTACTTGGGATAATGATACAAATTTTTAGAACGGTAGTATAATTGTTTTACTATGGCTTGCAGATAGTAGGTGCAGGTGTGGCGGACCTGTGGATCCTGTCTGGTCCACACCTTTCTTCATTAGTCTTATGTTGGATCCCTTTCTTTCATATATTCTTATCAGGTTTGTCTTGACCAACTCTTTCTCTTCAAATTAAAATGCTATTAGACTATTCGATTGGTAGAGGTCTTTATTATATGTCCATTTCTTCTTTTTGAAAAGGCGATGATGACCAAAAGGTTTTTGCCTCTAAACAACAAGGAGAAATGGTTTTATTCTGGTGTTAAAAATTGGAACTAAATGAGGAACACTGTAAATGGAGTTTACCAGCAGGGAAAACCATCATGAATTCTTGTTAATACGCTATTAAAAAGAAGGAATGTGGTTTTAGTGAGTAAGAATATCCTACTATTGGGAAG
Source organism: Aphrophora alni (assembly GCA_963513935.1). Lineage (NCBI taxonomy): Eukaryota > Metazoa > Arthropoda > Insecta > Hemiptera > Aphrophoridae > Aphrophora > Aphrophora alni. Next base: position 108,280,399 of record OY740770.1, read on the forward strand.
ATCGGATGTATCCATTTATCTTTTCCATCTTTCCTAAAAAAAAAAATAAAAATTATAATAATAAAAAATTTCAAAATCTACAAAATAATTTTTAGTACGTAAATAAATTAATAACAGTACAGAGTATATTAAAATAATTAATAAATATTTTGAAAACAATTTTGCAGTCATAAACGAAGGGATAGTTTTTAGTTTAAACATTGAATATCACAGATATTATGAATACTATTTAAGACACACTTTAACAAACCATACTAATCATAATTTAATAAAATATATTTTAAAATTGTTTTTTATATTAAAGAAGTGAGTTAGCATAAGGTATTACATCCCCCCCCACTTAGCAAAAGATATTAAAGACTTATTTAAAAATAAATTATAAGTTTTTGTTATAAAAATATTATTGAAAGATTGGTAACCCCAATTCTGTTATTTTTTATCACTCACATGTTAATAACAGTAATAAATGGAAATAATTCCTGTTTTAAAACGAGATTCGTTATCACTAACGAATGCAAGGTAATTAACCATAACATCCCCCACTTCATCAGTACTTAAACTTACCCCCGGTATTAAACAGGGTGGATTCAATTAGGATTAGGTTACAAACCACGCTTATCTTTAACATGCTTAAGTAGACAAGTGTACTTAGTATAACTAGATAGTATCATGTTAGGGGTTGTTCAGACAAATACGCTAAACGTGTAATCTAAGGGTAATAATAATGTCTTTGAAGAAATAGTATACATTGAATCACGTAAATATAATTAACAAAACTTTTTGAAAATTCTTAATTAATAGTTAATCCAAGTTCTATTGGACATTACTAGAGAAGTGTACGCCCTGTTCTGGTAAGCGACTACGATAGCTCAGTTGGTAGAGGATTAGCGCGTAAACCCAAAGGTCCTGGGTTTGATTCTCAGTCTAGGTCGTATATTTTTCACTTAAAATAATATTTAATTATAATATTAGCTGGTATAAAAAATGTACACCCATAAAATAAAAATTTAAATATATATTTAACGAAATTTAAATATAGTTTATATATATATAAGGTGTTCCACAGCTTTACAAATATATAAAAGCAAATATTGTGACCTAAAGTTACAAATATAATCATCTTCCTCGATTTATCAATGTTGTATTATTTATATAATTCTAGTTCTGTTACAGATTTACATAAAGGTTTTAGTAGTTTAATTGAGTATCGTTTAATATTTTCTTATGATTGTAATAATCGAAGTAAAAACTTACATTTAAAGCTCTTGAACTTACAAAGTACCGTCTTAAGATTTCTTTACAAACGTCGTAAATATTCAATTATAAATATCCACGCAAATACGTGTTAACGAAATCAAACTACATATTGAAAACAAAACATGTATTAGTATATATTTAAACAGACTTGCATATTTCACAAGGATGGAACCACTCCACACTATCTTCGAGAAGTGAAAAATCTACTAACATTCAGTTAACCGGGCGTTGGATTTGATAACCGGTCTTAACAGTTTGTGCCTTTTTTTTTTTTTTTCTGTAGGGGTATCTAAAAGAAAAGGTGTACTCCCATGACATAGTAACCGATGAGGTTTTAAAAAGGCTAATCGAAGAAGAGATGCCTAACATCACTAGGGAATTCTCCAGGAGTGCCTTTGAGGCTTTTGTTCATCGATGTTATCAGTACGTAGCAGTAGGCTGGTTTCAATTTGAATGATTTTGTTTTGTTTAATAAACATGTTTTATCGTAAAAAGAAATTTTATTATTTGTTATATTGTGGTACATATATTAATAAGTTAAGGAAGTCTATAAAAGAATAAAAAGTTAAATTATTGCTTGCTATCGTTTAAACCATAAATCGCTGTCAACAACCGCCACTATATTTCTATTGCAGATATCAGCGTAAAAATTGGTTAGCACACTTTTGCATATGTTTCTAATATGTGCGAAAAAATTCTTACATTTTGGTTGATACATATGTACTTGGTAGTTGTTTTAAAATGTAAATACCTTCGTGGGACACACTATATAAACGAACGAATAGGTGCAATTTTCTATATAATATTTACCGAAAATGAAGTATTACGATTTGATGTATTGACAAGGATGGAGAAAAAAACCTTGTTATATAGTTTTTGAAGGAAAAGAAGATTGTATCAAAGACCAAAAGTTTGTAATTTGAAAGATATAAACATCTGATCTGATCAAAAGATTCTTTTTATTCTTTGTGTTTACAGTCTAAATCTTATAGAAAGGAAAACATGTTATTATCTTCTTTCATCTTTATGAAAAATCTTTAGGTTATCGTTTTAAGAAATAGAGATAGTAAAAATAGTTATTAAACTATAATAAAAACAAAACATATGTACTTTGTCAAAATATTACTATAAAAATAAAAGAATTAAAATTTAAAATTACTCAGGGTTCCTTGCACTTAAAATCTACCAATTTACTCTGCAGTAAAATAAATGTAAAGATTAAATTTAAAAAAAATCTGTATAAAGGGTAGTTTATTTGAATTATCTTTAGTCAAGTGACTATCACTTAATAACTTTGTATACTTATGGTTATTTCAGTCGTAACATCTTTGAAACTCTGCCTAGATAACACAAAACAGAGATAGGTTCAAACAATGTTTGGTTTTGAACTACTAAACCTTGATCAAGGGATTTAGAAGTAATGTTATTATTTGGCGTTCTAACATATAGATTATATATCTCTACCTCTTCATTCCCCTGAAATCGGAACCTGGTCTTCTTAATATTCTTGCCTCTTCCACTCTCTCACTCTCTATTTGCATAAAAAAAATATTTGTCCTCTCATTCCCAACATCTATTTCTCAACTTACACTATCAGCAACATCCTATTTCTTCCTTGTACTGCCTTTTGTTGCTTTATATTTCATAATTTAACATAAGGGCTTTTGGGTATTCTTCTTCTCACAAGATGTACGCTTAATATAACATTCTCAGTTTTATATTTAAGAAACGAGACTTTATTGTTATTTAACACGTTATATATTTCTTTATACGGTATACATTTATAAAGTTAAATTTGGTGTAATTTAACATTTAAATAAAAACTATAAAACTTATATACACAACTTGTTTTTTAAGTCTTTGTAATTCTATTATACAGCGCTGTTTCGCCGAACTGCAGGCCTCTTCAGGTGTACTGTTTAACCCTTACAACGTACTCATTAACCCTGAAAGCAACTTTGGACATAACACTGAACAAAATTTGTCTGTCTCTTTTGTTTAAACGAATAGAAATTTCATTTCGATGTGGCAATTTGCTTATTTTATATTCGTACTGCCATACCCCATCAGATAAAAACTTATTTTGTTGTATGCTATTTAAAGTATTAAGTGTTAATGTTTTACAAATGAAGAAGTTCAATTGTTTGGCGAAACGTCCCTGTAATGTATTCAATACCATAGAATTACTCAAAGTTGTAATTAAGATGTTATAAATTATCTGTAATTGAAGAGTAATACAAAACAAATTATAATTAAAAAGACAAATGAATTATTCAGTTTATTTTTACATTTATTTTCTCCAATTCTTTTTATAAATGATGTTGCATAGTATCTAACATAACTTGTAACACAAAGGAAAGGACATATTTTCACAATCAATCACCACCTGTATAGTTAAACAAGAATGTATTGTTTTTACTTGTTAGGTTTCGTTGCACTAAAACAAAACTTTCATAATATAACAAACAGAGCGTGATGCGTTAACCTTAGGAGTTAACGATACGTAACAAATATGGAGTTTTCAAACCTACATTTACTTTTTATTAAATACTTTAGTTCAATTTCCACTCAACAAATGTATTTCCAAATGTTCAGTTGTGTTAAATAATAAATAATAGCTAACAATATTATTATTACGTTATTTTCTTCATTTGGTTTTATTAGAATGTATCATTAGAAAGTTTCTTAAACAGATATGGGTAGAGTTTGTTTTAATTGCAGTGTTAGCAAATAATAACGAACATTAAAAAAAAAAAAAAAAAACAATGTAAACCACTCACACTTAAAGATGGTATAGGGTGACTGAAAAGAATCTTGCACCTTTCCTCTTTCTATTTTTTTAATAAATAATAATAATAAAAAAACTTTTTATGGTTTGTGGCAATCATCTTTATATCCATGAGCGGGTTTTGAGAGCGCAGTTTTTATATTTTGAACATCAGGGATAGAAGGGTAAAGTCGAACATTCTTTTGATTATATGGTTATGTTTCAAAGGGCTCAGCCAAACAAATTTATAATAATGTACAACGCATATGTAACCAAAGTCTCTAAGTTTCACATACTTTATTTCAGACTAGCAATACGACGCGTTTTCGATATATTTGTAACATAAAATCACCGTCTAAATTGTAAATTTCTTTACTCTTCAGAATAAATATAAACCCCTTATACCATTGCTTTCATTTACTCCAAACTGTTACAGAAATGTAAAACTGTCTCAATTACTTAGTAATTAGTACAGTCATTTCAGTTAAATAAATTCCACACTTTTCACCTAAGTATTGTTTATAATTGCCTCAGCTGCAGAAAATGGTGTTTTAATTTGAAATGAAAACCTCTTGGAGAAATGAAACTTGAGATGACGATGCGTTAAATTGGATTGCATGTTATTATTCTATTCAGTTTATGAAAATTAAAGAGCAAGAATTTTTAAAAATTAAACAAGTTTTATATGTGCAAGTCTGAATTATTTTAAGAAAATTGAATTAATTTTATAAAATATAAATCATACAGAGCATTAAAGGATTATGAAATACAGCATGATAACTGTTGAAAGGATAATACAGAAATCAAAAATTGGGGTCAGTTTGTTAGTAAAAATTAGTCAAAACAAATTACGTAGACTAAATCATTTTAATTTTAATATAGAACTTGCATCAATATGAAACTCAATTTTGCAAGCTCAAAAGTAGTACCCAGAGGGTGAAGTCAACATTTTCAAATGTAAACTGGTATTTTTGTGTTATATGTTTCCAAATAAATTCGAATTTTAACATGAATTGTGCTATTTATTTTAAAATATGAAATCGTTTAGGAGATATTGGTTTTCAATAGTTTCTGAAATTATTCAGTTTTTAACGCTATAGCACTACTAACACAAATTGACAGAATAGAAATAAAATATAAAATAGAATTAGCAGTTAAAGCTCTAAATATGATTAGAAATGTATAAAATAATAATTTTATTTGTAAAATCTGACACCGAACCCTGATAGAGACAAATTTCATTTTATAAAATTATAATCGTATTAATTTTATTTATCTTATGGGTTTTGGACGGTTTATTCTTTCAATCAGAAGCTTAGTTTTGCTTCTAGGTTTTAAAATGATATAAATTCAAAAAGTTTGGAAGATAGATTTATATTTAAAATGATAATCATGCAGTTTTTTATGTCTAAAACGACCCACTTATTTTAATAATTGAATAAACTTACTTTTTTGTAGTCAATAGTGGATCTTTTTTATTATTTGCACTAAAGCTTTTTCAGGATAAATCCCATCATCAGGTGGTAATTAGTCTTATCAAATATTAAGAACTACATAGTGATTTATGATGTGAGTTATAAGCAAAACTAGCTAAAATTATCGGAATTATTTGTGTATTTATAACGTATGGATTTAGCAATTTATAAATAAGTTATACTACTTTTAAGAGTATAATTTAAAAACTTTACATTTAATTAAGTTCTACGCTTTGAATAGAGAAATGTAAAATGTATAGTAACCGATGAAACAATTGAAAACACATGAAATTGATTGTATTATAGACATACTGTTCAAAATATGCAGAATAACAAAACTACAATCATTGTTAATAATTTAACTATTAAAATCAGTAATATATTGCGAATTTATTTTTACAGTGTGACAACACTGTTTAAAATCTGACAACACTGATAAAGGAGTAGCAGGCCTGGAGAGGTGGGAGGGGAAGGTTACAAAGAGAGTCTTAGTCTTGAATCAATAGTCTTACTCTTTAAGAAGAAGTAGGTGAGTAAAAAAAAATGTAATAATGTTATTAAATCAATTGTTCTTATATTTACTGTACGTTCAACATTTAGACTCGTGATTATTTTGTGTAGAGTATGTCTCACTCCAATTTCTTACTAATAACATTTACGACTTTACAATGTTACCTTCTACATAAATTCATATATAAAGTTGTATTTGCAACGAGTATCTCGTCATTTACATTAAAAAACAAAAACAAATGTATATAAAAAAAATCAGTGCACTTTAGAAATAATTAAAATCACAAGCTCATTTAAATAAAAAATAACAATTGTGGCATGATGACCGATAACCGCACAAACATGTAGTAGACCACGTGACAATGAATAATAAATAAAGTGCCTCTGGAAGTTTCAGCATTTCAGCAATACCAGAAATAAAATGATATTCATAATTAAAAACTAATAATCATAAATATGAAACATATGTACGCAATAAGAAGGATTAAATGTATACAAACATAATTTTATGATAGACTTTCAAATTGTAAACTTATATGAATACTTAACTGGTAAAATAAAAAAAAAATGGAAATATAGAAATGGTTTTCTTGAATGTTGAAGTTATCTTGGAGTGGTAAACACTGAAGGCGGAAGAAATTATGATTTTTCGCAATGATTGATTTAACCTATGATTATTTTGTTCTTCTCCTTTGTTGTTTAAAGACAAAAATTCTCTCGGTCATCTTCGCGTTAGAAAAAAAAAAACAACAACATAAAATAACCTCGAATTGTCTAATAGAATCAGGGTTACAAATGAACAAGAGTTGGTCAAGAAAAAAGCATGAAAGCGAGAGAGATTTAACTCAAAACTATATGAAAAAGTATAGATTCTGCTACAGTCCTTCGGGATTAAAAAGCCCGCACTCAGTATAGTGGCTCCTAAGGGTAATCTCCTGTTTGATTAATGATTAGCGTTTTATGACGAGGTTCAGTGTTTACATCCAGTATATACTAAAAAAGCTACTGTTTTTACACAATATCGTGTGGTATAGTGGGATGCTTAGATTGTAAGTGAATTATGATCGAAAAGTTAAAATTGATTAAATCTACAATAACTCGATGTGCTGACGAAATATCACAGGATTGAATTTCCCGACCGTTTTATCACAAAAATTGTTATATATTAGTTATTATTTCTTGTGTAACATAATTTGTGTAGTTAATTTCATTTAAATAACGTACATAACTTTATAAATAAAATTCAATATATATATATATATATATATATTTATTCGTAAAGTCGTACTCGCTATCATATAACTTATTAGGTTGATTAGTTGTAAATATTAGTAAATTATACCAGTAAAATCAGAAATATGTGAGACACTGCAACACTGTTAATTTTCATGTAAAACTTGTGATACAATGTCCTGTATTAGACCTGTTAAATTTTAAATTAGATCTTAGTGTATTATATTTAACTACAGGTTATGTCCTAACTGTAAAATGTAATAGTTTGTAGGTTGTTTAAGTTGATGTTTTGTATGAAGGTATGTTTTTTTGTATATTACAGCGAAGGATCGTAAAATTACTGAATATAATGAGAAATACTAAACTCCTTTTATCTTTAATATAATTTAATATTATCATCTTAACTGAAAAATTTACTAAGATTTTAATATTATAATGTTTTATTAACTAAAAACATAAATTTATTATTTAACAGTGAGAAGAATGTAAATAAATATTATATATCAGGTTTAAATTTAAGATAATATACATTTCTTGGATTATAATTGCAAACAACTTACAACTGATTTTTAAAGGTAATTCATTTATTGGCCAAATGTAAAAATAAGGTATTCTAATAACTTTACACTAGAGTACAGGGCAGAAAGAATAGGTATATTTCGATACATAATTAATATTGAATTTGTATTATAAGGACAGTTATTTCACATATTTGGTTGGCAATAATAATGGGGTCTAAAAAAAATTAAACAATTTAAGAACTTAAAATGGGTTATAAATAAATATCCATACGAAAACAAATGTTCTGACCGACTCAGTAACGTCCGGTGCTGATCCTTGGACCTAGTAACTTGAAATACCTTAAATGAATTATAAAAACCTGCTAAGAAAAGATTTTTAAATTCGGTGCCTTAAGAAAACAAAAAAGATAAAATGTTTTTTCACAGGTTTCTTATCATGTCCTAGAGTAGAGATTTTGACTCGATGTTTCCTTATACAGGCTACTCAAAGAAATACATAAAAACGTAATACTTATTATACTATAAACTCTAATCAATCCGTACGATGCCAAATGTAGAAGTTAGTAACACAAAATGGTAAAGTTCGCCTTAAAAGAACATTGTATAGTAAATATATTGTACAATTTTTAGGTATTTCTTTTAAGTACCTTTAAACAAAAAAAAGGAAAGGGAAAATTATGTCTGTGTCATTGAACGTTTGTGCAGTGTTCTATAGTCTTCGTCCGCAATAGAGATTTTAGAGATAGAGAATTTTATAAATTTGATAAGTGAGCATATTATCTCGGGACTCATTATTATTTTTATTATTATTTTTTTTCTTTCATATTTTTGAAGTCAAAATTTGGCAACACACATTAAAAAAAAAGTTTTTATCAGAAGGCGACTTTAACGGTTTAAATAAAATTTTGTGATGACATGTAACTTCTAAGGGCGAAAACAAAACACATTGGTCGCCATTTCTTCAAATTTTATAAACCACGTTGTGGTTCGTGATTATATGTAAACAAAAATTAAATAAACTTTGGAGTTTTTATAAATTACGGCTCGACCGATGTCGTACAAATTTACGTTTATGAGAGGATTAATGAGCAAATCCATGTGCAAAATAATTTTTTTAAAATATAACGGTTCAGACAATTAGGTAATAAACAAATAACTTTGATTGTCGTCGTTAAAATCACATAAAATGTACGCTGACATGGTTAAGTAATAGAAAGATAGAGTCCATGTTTCTTTTAATGAAAACTAAAATTCTAAGAGGCGATTAGTTTTGGTTCGTTGTTATCTGATTTTGAAGACGGGGGATTGAGAATGTTTGTGTAATGTATCTGCACCATTTATTTATGCTTCTGTTAGTACACCCGCTTCAAGTGCATTATCAACATGGATATTTTGTGCACTTTAACACTGCCTTATATAATATTGACAATATGTCTTATATAATGTGTTAATGGCTTATCGCCTTGCCAAAATACTGAACTCATTGTTGATAAAATGTAATTCAAATACCACTTGAAATGATGTAAACATCATGTTATTAAATTAAACATCCATTAAACTCTCGATCCACGAGGGTATTAAGCTACTGTATGTGTAATAACATAGTTAGGTATTCAAAGCAGGTTTACCATAGTCAAAATGTTGATCCTATTAGAACAATCAGCGTTGTCGTGGCAACAAACTTTATAAGTGTACCGCTTCATAGTGTTGCGTTTTATAGCTTTGTAATTTGAATCAGATTTACAGATTGTTCTTAACATTAACGAAGATAGGGAGTGCATCTCTTACATTAAAATAAGTAAACATCTTTCTGTTATTCCTTATTATTTTCTTTTTATTCTCCGTGCATGTATGGAATACTCTGTACAGGTTTTATATTAATCACTATAAAACGTTCTTTTAAGGGGAACAATTATATCGGCCCAAAACAAATGTTCTTCAACATAAAAACAACAAATCGACCCCCCCAAAAACAAAAAAAATAGTAACATAAAAATTGTAACTTTTTTGACCCTTGGCAGCCTACTATAGTGAAGGACCCTAGTTTGATTTAATCATATAATTTTGTGTTAATTTCCTTTACTAGAGTGTTTGTGGACTTTGGGAGGTGGGCGTCTTTATTTTATGCCTTTCTTTTTTATAAGGTTATGATGACCTAGTGGTTTTCTAACTACTTCGGTGACTTTTAACAACAAAACAAAATATCAAGGATATCATTGTATTTTCAGATAATTTTGTACTCTCTATATTATATCCCTATTGGTAGTTTGTCGGTAATACTTCTACTTTGTAGAAAATCCAAAAACATGAGAAGTTTTAAATTTGGCAGCCATATTGAAAAGGGCTGTCAAAACTATTTTTTACGCTTTATTAAAAAGTAGCTAAGGCCCTCCGTATAAAGTTTTTCATCAGATTAATTGTTCATGATAAACCAATACTGTTCACTATAAAATAAACACTCTGTAACGTACACATTACTATTAATAAGTAATTTATTTATAATTAATTAAAATAATGTTTTCACTTTATGTTTTAATTTGTATTTATTTAAAAATGGTAGTTATAGATTAAATAGTTTTCATCTCAAAATAAATAAATTTGTTTTCAATATCCAGGTATCATAAAGACTCAAGCTTTATGTGCTATAAAGTACAACATATTGGCAGCTATGAGTTGAGTGCACAGGATATTAGAAATGCTTGGCTGGACAGTTTTATAATGGATTACTTATAAATAAATCGTTGCCATAGTAATAAAATAATGGGGACGATTGCAATATGATAAAAGCCAGATTTTAAGAGATAAACGTTTTAAAACAGACAATAATATGTTTATTCAGATATATCAAAAACAAACAAACATTACTAACATAGAAATAAGTGATTTCAAATATAGTGTATCATCGAAACGTGTTGTTTATACATTATTCTCTCCATGAAATATTTACTCTATTCTCTGATAGCTCCAAACAAATTAAAAAAATTAATTAAAAACAGTGTAAAAAATACCCCCTTGCCTGAAGTGTCTGTAATGTACTAAAATGTTATGTACGCTACAACACGCTTATCGGCTTAGAACTTTTTTTTTTTAAAATTATCGGGTATTATTGCTAAATAATATTGTACATCTTGTTATTATTCAGTTATTAACACCAATTTCAATATCTTCCCTTCCTTAGGGTTATCACCGTAGTGAATATGGGAGTGTTAATCTCGAGAAAAACTAACCGGATACTACACCTTCTTTCATTTAGTCTTGTGTTTGACATTATATTTCATCTTTTTCAGGTTTCACATGACCTACTGTAGTTCTTTCCCAACTTTAACCCTATAGAATATTCAAAAGCTAGAAGATTTTATTTTACTTTTCATTTCTTACTTTTTCTATAAAACTATCGTAACCGATAGGTTTTTTAGAGTAAACAACAAGAAAAAATCTTGTAATCCAAATTTATCCTGCCAAAAAACCAATCCCATAACATTACCCCTCACCACTCTCCTCTGCATATCCATTACTACCCACCATTTTAGAGACTGGCAGAAACTCCCTATCAAACAAAATTTTATTTAATAGATTGTCATTTAAAGTTTATGAAATGTATACCCAACAAGTCTTTCTATTAATTTTTGTCATTACAGTTTTTGTTCAGATATAAAGGGAAATAAATCACAATATAATTCGTCTCTCTTGTTTAATACAAACGGGGATTTTGATGTAATACCCAATTGATGAGCTTGTTTCATTTGTTCTAAATTTAGTTTGTTTTGAATTTATAAATTCCTTTGTGTTAAATTGATAAAAATTGTCATTATTATCTAGTACATTTGGTAAAATTAGGTAATCGTCTTGAAATTCAAGCTTATGCGGTGACAAAATATATTTTTTTAGGCCATAATGTGTTTGAACTAAAATCTGTTTTTTAAAGTGAGTTTGTATAATTTGTCATTAAAAGCAACACTGAGTCCTTTTCTATACAACTTTTATGTAACGGGATTTATTGATTGTAATTTTATAATACTTAACGGAATCTGCTACTAATCATAAATCTAAAATTTAAGGAAAATTAATTTTGCATCTATGTAATTAATTACTGCGATATTAGCGCTGTAACTTGTGTATACATTTGTCATCAACTATATGCGGACAGTCTAATTAAAACATTCACATACACGAATGTTCAGTTTGTGGAAATTGAAATTGCATTTCTATTGTTGGGAGATGAGAGGTAGCGTCAAAATTTGTTTTAAGTATCAAAATCATCATACAGTTTGTGTATAAACAAAACCTTTTTGAAAAATGTTTGTGTTGTTAATGTGAAGAGGTTTATAATTTGGAGTCTTTAAACAATAAATAAATAAATAAAATATAAACAGTTTACAATACACAGTGTTGCAGATATTTAGACTTCAAGATTCTCATGACAATCAGAAGTGGAGATTAGTATCAGGAACTCCCTTATACGGGTGTGGCAGTCCTGAGATATCCTTGCTGGTTCTACACCATTTTTATTTAGTTATGAGTTAAATGCCTTTCGTTTATCTTAGGCACCCCTTAACCAACTTTTGTTCTCTCGACCCTAATGAGAGTATTTGCGAGTTTTTTTATGTTCTTATTTGATTTATTAATTTTTTTATGGAAGATGATTACTGCGAGGTTTTTCCATCGAAACTGCAAAGGGAAAAATAAATTTGGGAGTGTGTACGAGAAGCTCGCTGTAGAAAAATCACTAAACTTAATAGTAAAATGTAGTGTATATAAAATTAATTGATATAAGCAATTTTAGTAAACACTACATATATAGGTATATTTTAAATTATGCAATTTTGTCAATAGTTCATTACTAATCAGTTCTCGATAATTTCGATAACTCGATCTTGAGATCTTCATATCTGTTCACATATATATTTTATTCAAATCGCCTTAATAGTGTCGAGAAGTGTCTTTGGAGTGTCTCTAGTTCACATTTAACAAGGTCACTGAACTACGTAGCTCCACCATTATATTCAAGAACTAAGGTGTTACATTATTTAATTAAGGACTTTCTTTAAAACCTTTTGATCTTTTACGATATTCATTTTACTTTCCTCCTTTTGATAACACGAAACTGAGTAGACAGGTTATTTTATTACAATCTGGACAATGTTAGTATGTAACAAACTTTTTCACACACTCATCACCAAAACGAAATAATAATGAATGAAAATTATTCATCACCAAAACTTTCATTATGGTAGATGTCAATCAAAAACCGAAATTCAACCAAAAAAGCCGGGTTTAGTAAAATGGAAAAAAATGAATTGGTTGGAAATGTCTAAATAGTTTCCTTTCATAAATGAGTCTTCGACGTAACTTGTATTTTAATAAAATTGAGCTTTTAATAATTTTTAATAACGGAGGTTAGGTTAGGTTCATTTTTGTTTTTGACAGCTTGTAAGAATCAGTAGAGCTCCGTGGTCGATTTAGGTTTTTATCGATAACTCACGAACCAGAATTTTTAGAGGGATGGTGACAAATAAATTTTGTTTGGGCTATTATTTAACATACTTTTATCAAAATATTTAAAGCCGATTTTGAGTAAATAGAAATTTTGTGTTTACGTCTTATAGCAGGTACCTCCAACTTTTGAGTTATGAAAAAGAGCTCTTCAGATGTGTTCAAAATATGGACAAATACCAAATTTCAATAATATCTGTCCACACGTTTGTACTGTAGAGCGCTACGCAGAAGACAGACGCCAGAGTAGACATTCATTTAAAAAAAAAAAAAAAAAAAAAAATTTAGCCTTGGAACAGAGGACTTGAAAATGGATATATCCGCGTAAAAACGACACCAGTTTTTTGCAACATCACTTAACTTTCCCTATACTACACATACAGGGTGTAACTAAAAAAGTGGACTGGATATTTATTTTCTAATTATATACATAAAAAACAATAAAAAATATCACATAAGATATAGTCAAATAGTTCTTCATTTTCCTTCTATCCGCCATTATATATATATATATATATATATATATATATATATATATATATATATATATGTTCATTGGTATTCATGGAAACCAAGAAAATATAAATTAAATGTTGTATTAACGATGGTTTGCTGAATTAGTAGTACATTTCTTTATTTTATAATTGTTATGTGCAGTTTAAGTAGCTGTGGCTCAGACCTAATTGTGATTTGTGTCACAGTGTGCATTATTTGTCATATTTCTATTGTTATTATTGGTAAAATAAAAACTAAACTTGTCAATTGAGTGTTTATTAAAAATAATAGTATATTTTCTCGGTTTCCATGGATAGAAATGAACATACCAAAATTCATGAATGTGTTGATTGTTACATTAGTTTTGATTGTTGTAGACAATCGCCAAGAAATTATATTTTTAGTTTTTTGTCGATAACTTGGTTTTCCTTTTATCCTTTGACCAACAGAAAAAAAAGATAATTTCTTTTATGAAGGAAAAAAATTTCTCTTGTAAATTTTTTGTAAAGTTAACAGTTTTTGAGAAATCATTCGTTAAAAATTTTAAATGGCCGCCATTTTGAAAATTAATAAAATATAGTCTTGGTGTTTGGTACAATAATTGTAAAACGTAACATACAAAATACTTAATATACTAAATTTGAACTCAATATCTTTACTGTTTCTGCAGTTATGATTTTTTTAAAAACAAAATGGCGGATAGACGGAAATGAAGAGGAATTCGACTACATGTTAATTGACATTTTGTATTGGTGTTGATGTATATGATCTGAAAATAAATAGCTATTCCACCTTTTTCGTTACAGTCTGTATGTGAAAATGTAAAAGTTCTTGTATAATTAACTAAATTATCAACAGAAAAAAAGAGTCTTCGTGGGTGCAAAAAAAAAAAAAAAAAAAACAACAATGGGAACTTTAAAAATACTTTCACCAAGCCTTGTTTATTTTAAATGAACATTTTTATAATTTTAAGTTTATACGAATTTACAATAGTTGTCAAAATTTTAACAAAAATACTAAATTGTTTTACTTTAAAAAAATCTCTTTTATAGAATGTTATTTTTTGGTACGTGTAAAATAAAAATTTCTGTATAACGTAATCTTAAGTACATTGATATAATTTTAAGTGTTTTCAACCTAATAAATAATATTTAGACCTTTTAATAATATATAACCACTCACTAGTTACAATTAACTTTCCATTCTTAGAAGTTTACATTGTATCATCGTAATCGTTGTATCATACAATCAACATTTCTACCCCAGTAAAACCATTCCTCACTAATCCTCTTGTTACAATAAATCTACGGCAAACAGTTAAGGTGCGAGATTAAAGGATTTAAAGCAAGGTTTCCGCAAATGCTCTAACTGTGCAAGGGGTATCTCGTGAGATAAGGGTATTAAATATACTTCTTCAAGCTTTGCCAGTGAAATGTTTTTATACTCATCAGGGATGATTTTAGTTATGTTTTATTATTAATGAAACCGTGTTGAATATATAAACATTGTATTATTTGTTAAAATAAATATTTAGGCTAACTAGTGAGATGGTATACTTGATATAACTCAATAAAACTTGAACACAAAGTCTCATAGTATGACAGTTAGTATGCATCATTGAGGATGACGACTTTGTCGTCGAAACGCGTTTTAATACATAAACTTATCATTTATGAGAATTTGTGTTTCAAGTTTTATTCCATCAATCATAGTGAACCAATATATTTGATTAAAAAATGGCGAAAGGTAACAAACATAATTCGATTTAATGCGTAAGCTTTTTTGTGTGATAATTTTTATAGCATTAAATCTAAAACTGTTTTTATTAAAAATAATTATACAAAGATAATGGTAATAATTTTTTCTTACCGGATGTCGTCGGAGTGTTGGAAAAACGAAAATTAATATCGTGAGCTTTAAAACAAACACACACACACACACACACACACACACACACACACACACACACACATATATATTTTCTTAATATGTTTCTCTAAAATATAAAATATCATTATAAATCTATTATAATATACGTGTTGGCAAATCAAATATTGTTTTATTGTTTTTAGTATTGTTTTATTGTTTTTAGATGTTCTGTCTCTTTGCATTGTACCAGTCGTAGGGGAAAATTGTAACAATAAACCAAGGAGCGCTTTGGAACCTTTCAAACGAAAGTCATCAGCGCAAAACTAGATTCGAACTAAACGCCTACAGCAAAATCACCTGACGCTGCTTTCGGAGTTGAACGCCAGGGTACAGCACCTTCCGGCAGTGAGTTTTATAGACTTCAAGAAATAAAATACGAACGTCGGTACAGCATTAAGGCACGAGCCTTGTACGACTAAATTACTTTACGAATCATACAATGAAGAAAACATTTTCTAGCAAACCTTTTGATAATTTAATTTGACTCAGAACTGTTACCATTTAACAAATTGCCTACATTCCTCAGTATTTAAGCGTGCATATTAGTTCAAACAATTGCATAACAATTCTTAAAATAAATCAATCATCAGAATTATAACAGAAACATGGAATTTCATAAGCGAATCAATTGGAACAAGATCTTTCACTTATTATTAATAATAAGAGTATTACCATTGAGCTCCTAGTCGTTTCAATTGATGTAACATTCGCAATGTGTGAGGAGCTTCCGGGTTCGATCTCTATCTAGCTCAACAAATTTTAGAAGTTGAGCTAGTATTGTGAGGGAAGGTTAACAGCTAGGATTGCTAGCAAATCCTGGTCATGAAAACTAAAATTACGGCAATGGAAACTCAATACACCTTACCAGACGAAACGCTGTTTAGCAAGCCTGGACCTATAATGTGTTGTGTTAAGGATTAGTTAATTAAAATTAATTTCTTTTTTGTTTAAAATGTATTTATTGTCATAAAAGTCAAGCCTATTTTATTTTTAATACGAGATGTTCTAAACTTTAACTTACACTCTATTATTGGAATGTAAAAAGTCCAAGGTTTTAAAGGTAGGTTTAAGCAGTTAATGTAGCAGTTTAAAATAGTTAGAAAAAAGGAAATTGATAGGGAAATATTGTAGCGAACGGTGGGATTACGATGACGGCAACTGAAAGTACTGACCATACATTAAGAGTTTGAAAATCCTTTTGACTCATTCAGGCCCTGCATTGACTGATGTGTAATAATATTAGTATTATTATAAAACATAACTCCGCTATACCGGTCCCAAGCCCGGAGCCCATATTTTGTGGGAAGGAGGAGGGATAGAGGAGTAACACCTCTTAAAAAAACCTTGGTCCATCTGGCTCCGGATGGTAGTACCATGTAAGGGCTCCTTGCCAGGGTTATGGTGAAGTCCTCAACGGTGAATATCGACGGAGAAGATGTGCTTCGGTACGACGAATCGGTGGAGGAGGCAACCCAACCCTAATGTGTGATGGCAGTTGTTGTTCTGTGCCTACGGGGTGAATGGCACATGGGCGTGGCGTCCAAAACCGAAATATTAATCAACAATGATGAGCACAGGAAAACAGATAAACACTCCGCCGGTAGGATCCTAGGTACAGGTACAGGGAGTGAGCGAGCAGGCTTTACCCGGGTCGTTAGCATGCTACTGCAAGGACCAAACTGCAACAGGCACGAAGCAGGAAGTTGATCCTTTTGAAAGAAGGTCAATATTAATGCGATCGATACCAGAGAACAAAAATTTGAATTAGGGTGACAAAAACAACTCTGTAGTTACTACTTTTAATGAAGACTTCAGAGAGATTGAGAAACTTTAAAAGAGACTTAAAGAATTCTCTGAAAAAAAATTAACAGAATGGACAGAGTTACCCATTACTTATAACGAGCTGGAAACTCAGAATGAACTCACTCTGTGGAACCATCTTCAAAAGGCCCTTCAGCGTCAAGCAATAAAACATGAAAAAATTGAAATAAAACAAGAACTAGCCTAGTTAATGCAGAGAATGAAATTGCTAGAGTTTAGGAAAGAAGGACAAAGTGAATACGTTTACGTTTTATTTACTAAATTTCAGTAGTTTATTATTTATTCTTTTAATTCGTTTTTGTGACAAATACAGATGAATGGTTCATGCGTTCAAAAGAGACAGCTTAAATTTTTGTATAAACTGATTGAGTTCTTTAGTCTGGGATAATGAATGTTTACGTATCATCTGTGAATTGCTCTACAACACAAACGATTGGACCTAATTTCATGAAACAAATATTCATGTATCTAACTATATCCTGTTATTATTTATTTGTTCGATAACTCCTAATTTTTAGGGTAGTTTTGCTAAGATTCCATCAGGTTCTAACGATTTGATAAAATCTTTATGAAATGTAAATGTATTTCTAAACTAATTTGCCAAATTGTTAGTAAGCTATTAAAAATAGACTTGTGAGTTTTTAGAAAATATCGAAATGTACCTTAACCGATGTCGTGTTTTGATCCTCATTAGCTGTAGTTCTTTTTTTACTTCTTCTTTGGCACATTGGTATGGGTTATAAGCCTTCATTTAACGAAATTTTGACCGAAATCAATTATGAAGATAGTGCACAATAAATACATATCTGACGTAAAGGTTGATGTTATAAACATTAATTTATTGAATGGTAAATTGTGTTTTTCAATTTTAAAAATGGATAAAGCCATTAACGGATTATTGAATTGATACGGTTTTATATTGAATTAACTTCAGTTATATTGGAGAGAATTATTGTCTGGTATTTGCTTCACTTATAACCGGACGACAATTTCAGATTAGAAATGGAATAGAGATGTCAATGTGCTGTGAGTTAGTCTGATAAAACCTAACATACACGGTATGTTAGGGCTATAGTCAGGTATTTATAGTATTTCAAGATGGAGGGAGAGTGAGGTACTTTACGTTGGGGTGAGGTAACTATGGATACACAACCGGTAGGAAATTTTTTATTTCATCACTTATTGAAAAAACTTCATTCAAGTGCTCATAGGTAAATGTAGGCCTACTTTACTCGGGGCACAAACCTTTTCACTGAACTATTCCTACAACCAAATACACACAAACGAAATCTATTTATCAATAAAAATTAACTTTGATAATAATTGTTAAAAGTGTAAATGAACTTTTTTTGAATATATATAGAACCGAAAATGTTTCGCTTCTGTCATATACACGTCCACAATAGAAATTGTATTGAATTGAAACTGAATTTTTAACAACAGCGTCAAGGCTCCTTTTTTGCTAATTATTGCTCAAACTTAATGTCTTATTTATTATTTTGCACATGAGTTACACAAGGAAATGTTAAATTTCAATGGTAGATAAAGGATCGCTTGACTCGTAGCGGCCTGGAAGCTGTAGCCTATACATGTGAGGAAGCCTCTACCGTGTCGGTGATTCGGCCTTTCCTAACTATTCGAATATCTCATTTTCTTGAGCGGTCAGGCTTCGAAATTACATTTTTGACTAAAACGTCACTATTTATCATTAGATAAGTGTATGATTGGTACTATTTTATGCAGATTGAAAATCTACAACGTTTAATCTAATTTATCATTTTCTAAGTCGTATAACACACGAGGATTGAGCAAAAAACTGCTTAAAATAGCCGGCATTTAGACATTTTAATTTAAATTTTCAATTACAACAGGTTTTTTTATGACCCCACTATATTTCCCTACCTCAAATTTCATGTTTCCCTTTTAACTTTTGTCTATTTTTGAATGTGCAATTATTTAACTTATTGAATATTGGATAAATATTTTTCAATCACAGTGTATAACTTATTTTCTTCCTTAAGTAAGAATTTAGAATCTCGTGACTATCTGAGCAAATATCACTATACAGTACTCATAAATTGTTTTAATTGTGTAAGCTATAAGGAAACGTGTGTTCAAAACTTAAAGGTTTGTAAACTTTTAATTATATTATAATAATTTAATTTAAGTAGAGAGCTCTGCTTCAATCGGTTTTTTAAATTTCAGTATCAGAAATCAAGCATTTATAATGGAAGGTTTTAATTTATTTATTTCGTTTACGAAATAATTAATGTAAACTCTTTAGAAATATGTTTTCTGTGTTTAAAAAAAAATAATGGGGAAAAATCCTAAAGGGTGATTATAACTGGGAACCACATTATTTAGGCGATGTATTGAACTCAATAAATAGTGGCTGACTAAGTTGTCCGATTTCCAACACTTCCTCAATTTTCTGCTATCTTGATATTGTTCCTCTGATGCATTTTTTATCACGCTAATATTATCTCTTCATCATCACCAAGGTGTACACAGTTCATTGAAACCTAATATATTTTTTATACGGCCAAACTATACCTAGTAGTTTCTTTAAATCCGCTCTATGTTTTATAATATTAATGTACATATATCCTCTCATTTTGATAAATCATTCCTTCTTGATATCTCTGACGATTTTCAACTGGAATGATTTTCAACTCCATTTAAATTTTTTATATTTATATTAAAGACCCTCGTATATTTAACGCCGTTCAGTAAAATTGGTTTAACACTTGTATGTGATTTGTATATGGTTTCCCTCTCTATGGCTATTCTCTTCTGCCTGTATATCCGATTAAATCGTCTGACCACTCCAAACTACAGTATTGACTTTTCAACTGTTTTATACATTCGTTGTCCTTCAGTTTTAATTTTATTTCAACTTCCACAAATCCAAAACTCCTCATCCTCACTTTGAATCAAATTAGTTTTCGAATTTCCAAGTACCTGTTTCTAATTTTGTCAATGTTTCCAAAAGCAAATTAATTCTTCAATAATTCTGCTTAGTTATGAGACATATCTATTTAAGATCTTTTCCACGTATTCTTATTATTATTGTTACATAATACAGTAATTGTTATTACTACATACATAGAGTAATAGTTAAAATTAGGTACGTAGAAGATTTAATATAACGAGTTCTTTGTCGTTAATTGTGTACATAAACATCACTTTATGTCATATTGTTGATCCTCTCTATATCAGTGGATATATTTGATATCAATATCCTCTCCCAATCAGTGCTTTGTATTCACTGTGTCAATATGAGCAACTAAAATTAAAAAGAAATAAATGTGGACGAAAGTACAAGTCGCAGACAAATTGGAGTCCGCCGATGAAGATATAATAGTTACAAATAGTCAATGTTACCAGGAATTTGTAGCAGAAAAAACAATAAAAGCAAAAAATTGATTACATAATATACATACATTCTTTGAAAACAAGCATCTGGAACACTTAGAATCCACATCATATTCTTGAGCAGTCTCTATAACCGAAAAAAGGAATAGCACTTTGACAAAATTTATTGTGCGACAAATAATCTTTGAGAATATTCGGAAAGGCATAATCTATCCATTTGTAGAGTCAATGAACGTTAAATTAATAATGTATACTCTCAACTGCTTCTTGAACCTTCGGGTCCCTACTTCAAGATGACTTTTGAGAACAGATCATTCATAGAGAATTCTTCTTCATGATCTCCAGATTTGACACTGTCAGATTTATTTTTTGGAGAGGAGCTAAGGGTTGGTGACCAAGAAATCCCCAATAATAACCAGAGTTGATAAAGACAATCATAACGACCACCGTCAAAAACACAGAATAATCATAAGGATGAGTATAAAAAGAAAAGTGTGGGGGTTAAGTTACGTATTAAAAATGAAACCCTTAAATTTGAACATATATGAAGATAATAGCCAAAAATATTAAATTTTCGTAAAAACAAATACTTTTGTTTTGTCAATAGAAAGTTTATTTTAGTTATTTTAGTTTAAAACTCGATTAGGAATTTTTTAAAAATATTTGTTATAAACTAGTAATTTATTAGTCTATTAAAGATTGTTTTCTATTTTTTAAAAGATTTAAAAATAACACAAAATTATGATTTTGAAGGAACTAAATCGGGTGTATGAATGTAATATGTGTTTATTATTGTAACCATATTACTTTCTATATAATGTGAAGTTGAAGAGATTTTTTTACAAAATTCCTAAAACTACAACAATTTAAATAGACAAAAGTAGATTTGATTAAGTATGTGAGATTTTAAGTTAAGTTTTAAAATTACGACGAAAAGATGTGATTTGAGTAGAGGAGGTGTAAGAACACGTCTGCCGAGTTGGTATCTACCAAATTGATTTTTAAAACAAATTAACTAACCGGATAGATAAGCTAAAAAAAGATTTACATTTTGTTGTAGTTACAACAATCAAAATACAGTTCTTTGATATAACTGACATTAAGGAAAAAAAGCAATTTGTAAAGCCTTGGGATAAATAATGGAAATATAAATTAGAAAGTCTGTGGGGCTGAAACTACTTCCCATTTCAACTAATGGAATTCTCTTCTCAATTACAAACAGAACAATCGAACCGTAAAACTAAATCCACAGACACAGACATTTGATAGAAATGAAATACACATTTTAGGATCATACAATTAATTGTTTTTAGACAAGGATAATTTCTTTATTTCTGACTCATCTAAAAATCATCTATTGTATTGATCATTTCACTGTATGTCAGTCAAATTCATTAATATATATTTATGTGTGTGTATTTTTGTTTTAAATAAATGATTATAAAAAAAGTGATTATAGACCTAGTGTACAAAATTTTGGTTCGATCTTTACATCATGAGGAAAATTGAATTAGTAGGGGAATCCTCGTTACAAAAATTATAAAACTCAAAGGGAAACCCACATCAGCCGATGAAAAGCAATACAACTTGTTTAGGGCTACAGACAAAAAGTTGTTCTTTGTTGTAACTGATATATGGAAACTTTTATTTTATAACGTTAGGTTGTCACCATTTCGAATGAAAATAACTAGATAGTTAAAATGACAGTCGTACTTGTAATACAACGGTAAATCAGAATACTTGGAAGTGAAATAATTGTTTAAACTTTTATTATTAGTTGAAACATGGCGTAATTGAAAAAAAAAAAAAAAACTGATTTTTCTTATATATCAGTTGTCGTTTATGCCAAGTTCTTTTTAAAAGGTGCAGTAAAATTGCTTCAAAATATTGAAACAAATCAAATTGATTTTTAAAACGGTTATGATTGATTTCTGCAAAATATATGGAGATTTTTCCGTTCAGAGCAAGATGTGTTTGTTGAGATTTCTGTCTCATAAACTGAGATACAGTGTTCAAGTGGTGATGAAATCACATGTCCCTGTGGAGTCAAAAAACTCAATGTAGAAGTCAACCTGATAGTTTTAGTAAATAGAGAAGGGATAACTAGAGCACATATTGACGTGCTTTTTTTAAACCTTTCAAGGGCCTGTGTTGTATTAATTCTTGGAATTGTTGAAGTCCAAATCAGGAAATATTGTCAATGTGAGGAAATCAAAATAAGAGATCACACTTCTTGTCATAATAAAATCAAAAAAGTTGGAATTATTTGAATCTCAGTAGAAAACAGTTACAATGACCCCCAAAAGCCAGGGTATAATGGAGCCAAAATAACCAACTAAGAAGTGTTAATTAATTGCAGAAACACTCCACAAGATTGAAATTTCCCACAAATACTTCACAAGATTAAATATTTTTCTATTAAAGAATTCAGTTATTAACCAAGTGGTAAATGTACGATCCGAAATTTATATGTGTAAGATATGCAGGTGTACTCAAGAATTAGCGATTTAATTGTTGTAATGTTGGAATGTGAATTTCATAAATTATTGCAAAATCCTCGTTTAACGTAAGAACAAGATGCTTCTAAAAATATTTTAACAGATTCATTGTATTTGTAGAAAAAGCATTGAAAAATAATCTTGTATACAGAATTTTAAAAATATTTCCGCAATAAAAAATAAAAAAATAAATTTTTTTGAAATGTGTTTTGTTAACCATATTTAAATTGCCTTTATATAGGAAATACAAATTTATTTCTAAATACCTATAACGAATATATTAATTTTAATTGTGGAATAAATATAATCCATATAAACAAGTGAAGTTGTTTAGAGAAGAGGGTGGGATACCTTCATCACAATTCCGTCTCCTAATCAAACCTACAAAAAGGATTGGAAGGCGAGATGACAAAATGGTCATATCTCAGAGCAAAGCAGATAAGTTTTACTAAAATCAATTTTTATCTTCGGTTAAATCAAGATTTCCATCTTTGGAGTCCAGTGAGACCTGTTTCTTGATTATTTGGCATGGAAGTCGATTCCTTCGGTTGATTCTCTGTCCCTATTACCCTTGGTGGTTCATCGACTCCTTCACAACATTTTCTGCCTGATACTCGATTTCTCCACACTTCAATGTACAAAGCCCTGTTAGAAAATCAAACTTAGGCCTGGGTCCTTTAGTTTCAATAATAATCAGCGGTCCAGTTTACATAAAATCTCTTTCATGTTATTTTTACATATACCTACTGGTTCATTTTAGCATTCACTTAGGTTAATATAACTTTATACTATAAGTACTACTGATCATTCCTCTATTATTATCACTTTAAATATTATAATAATAAACAGACGTTAATAACAAAAAATAAGGATGATAAGTTTTCTCAAAAGATCTAATAAGAACGCAATAATTTATCATTTGATAACTCGTATAATTTAATTAAACGTATCAAATATTTTTTATTAAAAAATCTATTTCTTAAGTATAACTTATTTCCGTTAATGCTTTCAATGACGCTTTTTTATCACTATCGATTTAATATTCTTTGAAGGATTTCCTTGTCTTATTTACACTACATAGAAAGTAAATGGCTTTGTGAAACTTTTAACCACTGCCTCAAAAGAAACAATTCCGTAATTCGTCCGCAAACTTTATTGTTAAACACGAGAAACTTTTCTCGTAATTCAATAATGTCTCTCTTAAAGCTACAATACAGAAATTATAAACACCGGTTTTTTGAAAATATTTAGTTACCATCTAGTTATGTTTTATTTATTAATTTTTTTTGTAATTACATTGTCTGACGTTTAAATAATTCAGACCACATGCTTGAAGAAAAAATTAAAACAAAGTTTTTATTAAGTTAATGTTAATTGTTTTAAACAATTTATATAGGTATATAGGGGGAAAATGTATGTTTATGAATGTTTTAATAAAATTTATCGTAAATCCAAACGAAATTTTAAAGATGTAATCAAGCAGTAGATTTTCTTCCGTTATTGTTCGTTGTTTTGTGTGTGTGTGTGTGCACTATTTGTATTACTACCTGCTACACATATTTTGTGTTGTTGTTTCATTCTTGTCTGCTTGTTAATTTGTAAGGTTTGTAAAAAGTTTCGTTTATTCTTTATTACACAAAAATAAAAGTTGATTTTGAATCACTCACCTTCTCCAAAATAAATATAAAATATCGTTTTGATATAAACGATTGTTTTTCAGGTTGATCCAAAAAAATCTTTATCATTTTATTTATGGTAAATATTTTTTAAATACGAAAATTATAAAAAAATCAGAAGGCTAAAAACTGCTGGTAATAGACATCTCTTGCGGTTGTTATGACGATATCGTGTTATATTTGTTTGTATACTTACCTTTGTACTGGTGGATAGTTGCATACATGGAGTATACTCGAATATTTCAAGAGCGGGTATTTATTATGAATACTAACTCAATTACAAAATCTATGATTGTTAACCACAGGGTCTTTCAATTTGAATTTTATGGTTGGAACGTTCCAAGGAAGCCAAACTTTGTATCAATCACACAGAAACTGAAAACAACTGCATTAGTGAAAGTCGAGAAAAGAAAAATGGGGTGCGTCAAGAAATAATTGTTGTTGATGTTCGAAATCGTGTATTACCTTCTCCACAGAAATAATTGCGCCTATTAAGTCAAAATATTAGCAAATCTTATGCGAAATGCCAAAGAGCTACCAGAAAAGCAAAATTACGACCCTACAAACAAAGTTTATTCCGTGGAACTTGAAGAAGAAAGATAAACAGAAATGACTTCAGTATTGCGTTCAGAAATAAACAGTTATGATTTCAGGCTCATCAAGTATTTAGGTGGACATTCTTCCAATTACATAATTTACATAATATGGATCTTCATGGAATTTTCGGAACAATGTAAAAAAACGATCCATAGCGATTTCCAGCACGAATGCAAAACCTGCCACATATCTGGTAGTCAATGGCTTTCGTTTCGAGTTTCTTAGAATACCACATTATAATTTAAAGGACCTCAATTCTCTTGTCTTTATCTCTGAGATTTTAAGGAACAGAAAGTATGGAGATCAACCAAGAACACTTGCATATCTTTAAGACGACCTCAATTAAACAATAATAATGACTTCATCACACCATAGACAACTTTTTAAAACATGAAACCAAGGGTGGAGGTTAAGTCGAATGTAGGTGGTAGTGGACACTTCTAAAATTTTATTTACATCGGGTATTTTATTTTCCAAATATTTCTCTATCGATTATTAAAATTTTATGTAATTTTTTAGACAAATAAATGTTTTTATAAAGAATTTATAAAGGTTTTCCACTAGTATAAAGCGAAGTAACCAAATAATTAACAAATATCACCATAGAAACTCCCTCAAATTACCAGTTGTTTTGAGTATCTTAGTTTTCTATATATTTAAAGCTGTATTACGTCATTTGTGTGCTTAATCTAATGTTTAATATTAAATTAAAATCGTAAAAGTTTTCTTGGATCCTCTGTATTACTGGATATTTATATATTTCATAGTCGCTATTGCGGAAAACTGTATTCTTAAACAGGAATGATTGAAATCATCAGTATTTTGAACTTAATGTATTCGTTTTCATTTGATAAAATCTTCCAAGGATTCATTGTCAATTTATATTAAGAATACTGTGACGTCAGAGTAAGAGTTGTAGTTAACTTTGTTTTATCACTTCCTATTTATACCTTTCCTTCTTCGAGCTTTAGGTCTAATCAATGCAATATATTCACTGTGATATCTTCTATATAATGTATTACATAAATGAATGAGTAGGGTCTCAGGTTTCATCTTTAACAGTATAAGCAATGCGTTACTAGCAGAATATTATGTCTTCTTTTTCATGATGTAAATGACATTTGAATACGTTATTAATTTTTTTAAGTATTGAAAAATAAAACATTCTAAACGCATATATACATTTAGAGACAATAATGTATTGCCTATGCAAATAGTGACTTTATTTTTAGTAAAACAATTAATTATCACTTAATCAAGATTAATTTGAATACTAGTAATTTTCGATCAATTATTATTAATAAATTTCATAATAGTTTTCTTTAAAAAAATTAATGAATACAATATACTAAAAGAAATTAATTAAAATTTAATGTATTTTTTTTGTTTGGCTCATTTAATTTAATTTCTCACCATTGAATATTTATCTATATTTATGTTTTTAACATTCAGTTATAACAATTTAATAAAAAATTATAAGTTATTCTATTTTTATGAATATTATTTAGTTATCGTGATAAAAGTAATTCTGTTGATTGTTAAAGAATAAATGAAACTAAATGGTTAGAACATATATTAGTTTACCCAAAGTTACCGTAGAATTTGAATGGAATGATGCCAGTGAGATAACAGAACATTTATGTGATATAACTTGTAGATTTGAGAATTTATAACCAATATATAAAACAGTCCAACTATCACAAGGGTTTAAGGAGATAAAAATGAAAAATTCTATCGATGATGTACCGTTCAGATATTTTTTTCCAAATAAGTCAATTACAGTTTATTGCAACAAAGAGAGTAAATTTCCAATGCTATCTTATCGTAAACTGATCCTTTCAAATATCTATTAACTTTTTTCGTCCACACTGTCTGAAGTTTCAGACTACAGTCCATCATTACTGTAAAATAAATACACTTAAAAACAAAAGAAATAAATGTCCGTTAAGAGATTATGAAAATTTGAGCGTAAAAGCGATATAGTTACGAACAACAAGATTCATTGCAGTGTACCTCAGGCAGGCGATATATTTAATTAAAAAAAAAAGCTAGATACAAAAACGTTGAACTGTAACTACCTGTGAGGGCAACTAGGGCATGGTCTTACACTAAGTAATTTATTTCATAAATATAGGCTAATATCAATTATCGCTTTAAAATATCAATTATCGATTAAAATCGCCTTTTCACATGTTGGCTTGAAAGGCAATTTGTCTTAAATTTTAACCCTTACACCATTAACTTTATTATGTACTTTAATTGGATTATTTAAATTGCGTTTAAATGTGCTGAGTTGATTAAACATGTAACATATATATTACAAATTTGTCACTTCTTCTTCATTTGTTAATGTTACAAGAAGTTTAAAAATCTGTCTATTACAATTGTGGGTACTTTAAAATACCCTCAATTCACTGTGTTTGGATGTTTACATTCAAATATTTCAGACATATTTCCTCATAGAAGCTATTAGTTAAAAACATAAGTAACATTTTAAATTAAATTTAATAAACTTAAGTCTTCTATACTTAAGTTAGCCACGAGCTGCAATGGTTATGAAACATGTAGATAATAATTATAATTAACAATACTTCTTACTTCCTTATTACGGAGGCTTGGTTTAATACTAGAATCTATTGAGGATTTTACAAGGAAATTTCATTTCTGAGTTCCCCTTGTCACTCGTGTGATTTATTACCTTTATCCCATTGCTCTGTGGCTAATGCAGAAACTTGCTATCCACAATAACACATTTCACTATTCTCTGTTTGCAGCCTGTCCATATTTTCTCATTCTAAGAGCTACGATATCACTCTCCACATCATCTATTTATCTCAACCTTTGTCTTTCCCACTGTTCTCAACCTATAAATCGTGGTAATAAATTAAATCCTTAGTGAATATTAAACCCAATATTAATAATTCATTAATGTCATTTACGAAGTAATAATAATTGCTCTTCATAAGAGTGTGAACTATATTTCTTTTTATGCTGCGATTGTGTATGCTTTAAAGTGAAAATATATGTCTGTCCATTATTATGTAGCTATATTGATACCCTTACGTCTTCATGGTACGTTTTCCATTAGACAAATGAAATGAAAACTTCATTCTATTTAATAATATAATCTTGGATGGTTATAAATGACACGATGTGGTGATTACTCACCACTCCCCCTCCCCTTCGTGAATCTGGTTATATCCGCCCGGAGAGCTGATAACCAGAGTAGTGCTCGAGACAGCTGTGAGTCAAGTCCTCTGACAGCGTTCTTGTTAAATTTATTATAGTGCGGTATTTGATTATCATGCCTTGCTAAACCCAAAGAAATAGGGCCGGTACGGCCCTAGGGTTGATATCAAGGCGCTTCGCGATTTTGGCTTATCGTAAAATTATTAGTCGAACCATACGCGGCCATGTTAGGCCCCGGGTATAGTCCGACATGTTGTTGCAATACACTGTAGTTAATATTAATATTGGTATTAGTGTAACTCTCTTATTTTTAGTTATTTGTCTGTAGTAATACTCGTCAAAAATTGCTTGCCTAAGTTGAGATTCGCCCAGAGTAATTATATTACTCCCACGCGATCGGGACCCGGTAATACATTACCAAAGTAGATCCACGCCTCACCCAAATCGTACCCCCGGCAATACCAATATTTCTCGCTACCGTTTCAACGAATGAAAGGTATCTAGTTCAAATACATATGATAATAATACCTCATTAATTAAACAAATCTAAAAGTACATAAATAATTTAAACAAAATAACATCCAAACCTTATATTTATAATAACTATCAATATAACACTTAAATAAAAATAATTAAAAAAATGAATATAAATTCAGCTGGACTTGTGAGAAGTTATATGTTTTAAGTATATTCAATAATAATAATAATAAAGATTCTAACAAAATAAAGTTTAATAAATTATAAAAATAGTTTCAACAACAACTTTGCCATCCTCCGCTAGAAGTTAACTACAACAAATATGTTTAAACTATAATAATTTATTTCTTTTAATAACAAAATACTATAGTAAATGAAAATTAATTGAATATATAAAATTTTATTGCTTTCGTTAATTTCTATGTAACAAATTCCACTTATTTCAACATGTAAATGTAAAACAATACTATTAGCACGGTATTTCGTTACAACCGTGAAATGCTGTGTTAATTAATTATGATAATCAACTTAGTTAATTGTTATTGCTCGATATTATCAACATAAATGTGGTTCGAGTCTAAAATTTCGAAATTCATATAATTTGGGATTAATATTATGTTAATTGTGTACTAAAATATCATCGCCTTTAATCTAAACGTTATCTAAAATAATAGTGTATTGTGTTAAACTATCTATAGTAAAATAATAATAATAAATCAGTATATAGCCATATTAAATACATAAATTAATTTGTTTTACCTCTGATTGTATACTGCACATAAATGTATAAATTATAATTAATTATATTTGGGTTTAGAAACTCTCTTTTGTCAACTTTACGAGAGGTAATGAATAGAAGAAAAAAAAAACTGTTTTGTTTTTAATTCCAAATTTCAGAATAAAATTTTTGTTCTATTAAAGACAGAAATTGTGTTATAATTTTTTTAAAGACAATTAGAATTATAGAAATTATTATTTTTCTTAAATACAAATACAAATTGCAATTAGAAACAATTAACTTTTAAAGCTTTTTCCCTGTTTGATGCCCTCGAGTACCAAATAAATAAAATAATATATTCTGTGTGTACACTGTCTATTTAAATCTCACATATTCATGTAAAACAAATTTTACTTATTTTAGACGAAAAATCATCAATGTTAATATAATATAAAGGAAAGTTGCAATACTATTTGCATAATTATAAATTCCGTTGGATACTTAAGTTGTTTTGTACCGTCACTGATTTCCTTGTCAAAACTAAGGTACACTTTTTCTTCTCCAGGAAGTCAAGTAGTTCCATGACTTAGTTATTGATAGGATCACAGTCTTCGTTAGTTGGTGCAAGTATTGCTCGTTCGGCAATATCCTCGCAGGTTGCTATAGTGTGGCGGTCATAAACATAATCCATTGGAGATCCTTCGCCCGTTAGTCAAGTTGGCAGCATTAGGCTACAAAGTCTTCTCTTGAAACGATTGGTAACGTGTCATTTCCTATTGATAGAAGAAATTCCGAAAACTCTTCTTCTCATTTATTAACTCTCATATTGTTATGAAGTTTACAGATTCTGACATTTAGCCATAAATCGCTCGACTTTATACATATATCAACAGATTCTGCACGTCCTCCATGTGGCACAACTGACAGAGTTTGACGAAAGTCACCATAAAAAAAAACTACAACCTTTCCTGCGAATTGATTATTTGTGAGGTGTCCAAATCCTTAAGCAAGATAACTGTAATTGAATGTCGAGGAATTGTTGAACACTCATCAAAGATTAGAAGTCGTGCTTTTTGTAACTTAACTGCCAATGCGGTACCTAATTTCACATTTGATCGTGAAAATGGCTGAGTTTAAACACACTTAAATGTATTTAATTTCAAACAGCTGATGTGTAAGGATAAAACAATCATCTTAAATTGGCTGAGTTTAAACACACTTAAATGTATTTAATTTCAAACAGCTGATGTGTAATGATAAAATAATCATCTTAAATTGGCTGAGTTTAAACACACTTAAATGTATTTAATTTCAAACAGCTGATACATTTGTTTTTTTTTTATTTACAATTATTTGTTTACTTTTTATATATCGAAATAGTTTCAATATAGAGATTTCTGAAACTTCAGGAACCTATATCTCAGGAACCACTTGACTTATATACTTGAAACTTCATTTTTAGCAGTTTTTCACTGAGGTCTATGATTGTGCAAAAATTCAAGTTCCTAGCCTATACAGTTTTCGAGTTGAAAAATCAAACGAACAGACTTAGACTTATAAATATGATCTAAATAATCTGTTTGCTCTTTTTCCATTCTCGGCTTTGATGTTTTAATTTTGTATGCCAACCTAATTAAATTGAAAGCGATTAAACTAGAGATTTTTATTCTTTGAGTATGGGTTTCAGAAGGATAATAAATATTCAAGTAGCTTATGCCATACGATTTGTGATTTATTTATATAACCAACTTCTTCATTTTTCATTTCATACTTTATAAGCCTAAACAAATGGGTTATATACAACTTCATTCCAATCAAAGGTTTTTAAAAAATACTGACTTTCATTGTTTAAATATAAAAATCAACGAGAGGAAATGATTTGATATTGACATGTACACTAACACAGAGTAATTTGTTTGATCAAATCACAGCCAGCAAAATAATTTATTTCACACCGCCAATTCAATCGACGCAGTTCCTCTCACATTTAGGCAGCATCTTGATGTAACATATTAGAGAGAAATTTGGTTGGTATAAAGAAGGATAATCGTTGCCTAAAAATTTACAATGTGTCTTAAATTAATTATCCATTGTTACTATTTTAAATTGGTTACTAATCTACCAAATCTAGAATATCTAACTGAGGTTTAAATATACAATGATAAAAAAAAACTGTGTATTACAAACTAGTTTTACCGTTTCAGTATTGAACAACAATCATAGATAATGATACTTGTTTAAAAAATGCTAGTTACTTAGTGAATGATTTTTATTAAATCTGAAACAGTTTTATGTACTAGTTAATGTAAGCTTTTTAAATAGAATTACCTAACTTCCTTGTAATAGGTTAGTTGGACACGTTATTTTTTTATAATTGAACGTGTTTAAAAAAATTGTTTGTGTGAAGCTCAGATAACTTTATTATCTCTTCTCTTTGAGAAAGGAAATGTAATTATAATAAAAACTCTAAAATGGAGATGTATGTAAAAAACCTGTTCATTTACAATATTTTCACCGTTTGAATATTGATAATTTCACAGCAATATGATATTATAAACTAAAACATGAACATTTTATAATCTTGTATCAGACATTAAAAGTTTAAATTTAATCTAAAAGACTAGAATACCATATAACATTTAATTACAGACACTTGTATTTCTTAATTGAATTTAATGTTCAACATTAAAACACCAACAAATAAGCAAATGAAAAATATATTATATTTAAAAGTATCTTCTTTTTGTTTCGGTATTAAATAATATCCTTTCTTTCATACTCTGGGGTGTTCAACGTGACTGGGGTTTATTAGTTATCAATTGTGTTTTACGAATTCAAGTCTCGTAGTTCTCAAACACACAATTATTGTAGAAGTGACACGACAAAAGAGTTGAAACTGTAGCTGAGGGTAACACGAGAAAAATAAAATAATTATTTCATATACAATTAAAAAAAAAAATGCAACTAAAACAAATAGTTACATTAAACATAAAATAATATGTAATACAATCATTTTTCAGAGAATGTAAATAATAAAACGAATGTTTTAATGAAAATGTAGAATGTAATATTGTGATACTATAATAGTATTGCATTAAAACTCAAGATCAGAAATGACTCGTAAGAACAGTAACTGTTGTTGCAGGTCAATGGTTGTTTCCATGTTTTGTTACTTCCAAAGAAGGATATATAAAAAGAAGTTTATGCCTACGTTAAAAGAGTCCAGTAGGTAGGGTGCCACTTTTGAGAAATGGTTCTGAATATCAAAACAAAAAATGTTTATAAGAAACGTTTGTCCAAAAAAATTTCCTTTTTTGTCTATAATTCTTAATTCACATATAATCCAGAACAGATAGGGTTAGGGATGCCAAATTTCACAGAATGTTTTATAGTGTTAGATTGCAGAGTACTAGTCAATTATATATATATATATATATATATATATATATATATATATATATATATTAATGTTTCAAAAGGTTTAATTAAAATTGTTGATTCAAATATATTAAAACTGTTTATGTTGCAAAATATTTCCAAGACCAAATTTGTTTAATGGTGAAAAAGTGTAACCGTTATTTTCATTGTTCGGTGAAGAGTAGTCGAGCTACCTATACAATTAAAAATATTCATGGTAGTTTCTTATAATACACAACAGATTCTCAACGGCCTGTTAGATTTTGGAAACTACTAAATATATATTTAGATGTAAAATCTAGATATTTAGAGTCTCATTTAAAAAGGGGAAACTCAAAAGTGTTCACAGGTTCTTTAGTATAAAATATTTTTACGCAATCAGTTTTTGAACGTTTTAAGTTAAATACCAAGGGTTTTTGGTAATCAAGTAACACCACCAAATGTTATTTATATATTTGTAAGAACGTTGAATATATTTAGGACACAAATGATATAGTTTTGTGGAATGCATTTTTAGTCATGATTGAACTGTAGATTAACTGCATTACACTAGATCGACATCCCACTAGATTATCATCCCACTAGATCGACATTACACTAGATCGACATTCAACTAGATCGACATTACACTAGATCGACATTATACTAGATTGATATTACACTAGATCAACACCCCGCTAAATACACATTACACTAGACTTTAAAGTAGTTCATCCTACTAGATCGACATTACACTAGATCGACATTACACTAGATCGACATCCCACTAGATTGACATCCCACTAGATCGACATTACACGAGATCGACATTACACTAGATCGACATTAAACTAGATCGATATTACACTAGATCGACATTATACTAGATTGATAATACACTAGATCAACACCCCGCTAAATACACATTACACTACACTTTACAGTAGTTCATCCTACTAGATCGACATTACACTAGATTGACATCATACTAGATCGACATTACACTAGATCGACATTATACTAGATTGATATTACACTAGATCAACACTCCGCTAAATACACATTAAACTAGATCGACATTACACTAGATAGACATTATACTAGATTGATATTACACTAGATCAACACCCCGCTAAAT
Organism: Aphrophora alni; assembly: GCA_963513935.1. Lineage (NCBI taxonomy): Eukaryota > Metazoa > Arthropoda > Insecta > Hemiptera > Aphrophoridae > Aphrophora > Aphrophora alni. Next base: position 108,314,964 of record OY740770.1, read on the forward strand.
ACACATTACACTAGACTTTACAGTAGTTCATCCTACTAGATCGATATTATACTAGATCGACATCCCAATAGATTGACATCCCACTAGATCGACATTACACGAGATCGACATTACACTAGATTGACATCCCACTAGATCGACATTACACTAGATCGACATTAAACTAGATCGACATTACACTAGATCGACATTATACTAGATTGAGATCCCACTAGATCGACATAACACTAGATTGACATCCCACTAGATCGACATTACACTAGATCGACATTAAACTAGATCGACATTACACTAGATCGACATTAAACTAGATCGACATTACACTAGATAGACATTAAACTAGATCGACATTACACTAGATCGACATTATACTAGATTGATATTACACTAGATCAACACCCCCCTAAATACACATTACACTAGACTTTACAGTAGTTCACCCCACTAGATCGACATTACACTAGATCGACATCCCACTAGATCGACATTACACGAGATCGACATTACACTAGATTGACATCCCACTAGATCGACATTACACTAGATCGACATCCCACTAGATCGACATTACACTAGATCAACACCCCGCTAGATCGACATTACACTAGATCATCTTTACAATAGATCGACATCCCACTAATAAGGTAAATAATAACTCACATGTAATATTTTACATATATACATATATTGTGACAGGTGTTTCGCAATTAAGTATATTCAGACAACTAGTTCAGCTAGTTGTCTTAAGATACTTAATCGGAAAAACAGCTGTCACAACATATGTTGATTAGTGAAATTTTACATGTAAGTTACTATTTACCTTAATATGAAATATCTCCAAGTACTGACTGTGTTTACACTTAATAACATTAATGACACAAACTGCAATTAAAGTAAATTACGGTTCTGCTATAAATGAAAAGGGGGAAAAAAACTACAATAAACCCTGTCATAATTAAAACACTTTCTTGTATAGTTTCCTAATTTTATTCTCTTTTTAAATATATTTTAAAGTTAAAATAAACATTTCAAAAAGTTGACCCTTTTTATACCAACTTATCTGTCAAAAATATATATGGCGAAAACTCAGTTATAAAGATCTTTATTATCACACATTGTTTTTAACGTTTCTCCCTCAAGTGAGAACAGTTTTGACAAAATAACTTTTAATGATTGCGTTTAACAAAACATTTGTCTTCAAGAGGGGAATATTTCCTCAAGTATTTCATTGTCCTCTCTCCACTTTACTGAAAGTAAATGTTTTTGTAAAGATTCAGCCACTTCCTCAGATGAAACAATTCCATAATTCGTCGGCTAACTTTATTATTTACACGCTAGAAACTTTACTCGTAATTAAATAATGTCTCATCGTGCCTCTCCTAAAGTTGTAATGTAGGGATTAGAAATAACATTATTCTCTTGGAATTTGTATTAAAACAAATTATTGATCTTTTTGATAATTACATTTTGATTTACATAATAACCTAAGCTAATCTCACCTAACCTAACCGACGCTTTCGAAAGCGACATAAACACATATAAATTAATTTATTTATTTCTTAAATTCTATTTTATTTAAGGTGCAAAGATTAAAAATATATTTCATTTGTTACAGGATACTTAAAGGTTATATATATATATATATATATATATATATATATATATATATATATATATATATATATATATACACACACACAATCGTATGTTTTTAATAGTAAAAATGATCTATAGATGATATTTCTGAATTTCACGCTTAATAACACCTGTTATTTTTCATATAAAATGATTTTATTAACACTAATTACTTACTTGACTGCAATAAAGACCAATACGACTCTTTGCCTTCTGAATCAGCTTTATCTTGGGCTGCACCCTTCCAGTTAATCATATTTAACCCTATAGGATCTTTTATTTACCTCCTCTAACCAGGGAATTCGTGGTCATTCCCTTAAATGTTTTCCCTTGAACCACCTATAGGCCTACAGCATTTCTTAAAAATCTTTCCCTCCGTCCTTTTATAACATAACCCTCTCATCTACCCAGTTTTTGTTTATATTTGACAAGAATATCTCCTTTCAATTTCTCATCATTAGAATGTTAGCATTATAAATCTAGCATTATGAAAATGAAAATTACTTTACAGGACTAATTAGCAAAAATTAATAGAAAAGTTATTGCAAAAATTACATGATATCTAGAAAATCATTGTTGTTCAGAGATGTAAGTGAATTAAAACTGCTCTAATTTACAGAAAATATATTATATACCATTTATTAAAAAATATATAATAGGCTATTACACTTCGTGGGATATTATTCAGGAAGTCATTTGATTTTTGGTTTGTCGGGCGGGCGAAATATCGAAAATAACTTTCTCGTTGTAGATCAATAATAAAAAAAAAAAAAAAAAAAAAAAAAAAAAAATGCAAAAAATTTGGTCATTGCTATACTTACTCTTTACTAAATATTCCCGACACCTAAAATCAATATTTCCGATAATATTTGTACAGCGTGCAATATGATGAAATGAAAACAAATTAAAAGTATGATTGCATACGGTTTATGATCTTTGTTAAATAATGATTTTGTATATTACATAATTTATTTTAATAACAAATTTAATATAGTTTTAAAATTAAGTTCATCCCTAATCAAAAGATATTACACTGTAAAGATTAAAGATATTATTACTGTGTAATGTATCATAAAGATTTGCAACTTGGCTACAACACACGCCGTGATCACATTAAAAGCAAAATTACATCAATGTATCTTCTTTAACACACAACATGCTTTATTGTAAATCTTCGTGACGTTTGTTTAAAAACTTAGATACATTACTTCAATACTGTATATAGAGTATAGTAGGAAATATCTACAGGTTTACAACAAACTAAAGTATAGCATTCAACACGCCAATTATTCCTGTTACATTACTCATTTATCTTTCTGTTCATCTCAGCTTGGTGAGGCAGGTTTCTTTCCTTCAAATATTCCATAATATTATTTTGTATACTGATGGCCTATTTAATAGTATTACATATTTAAAATGTTATGCTTAAATAATCGTATAGATAAATAATTACCAATTTGGAATAGGGATATGATGAAAAATTTCTTTCATAAATAAAAGCATGATGTATTTGTTACTAATTTCACGTTTACATTATGTTTAAGATTTCAATATGGTGTATCCAAAATATAGGAAATCTAGTTAATATTGCCATCGCTGTTTAACAGACCAGAAAAAAATCCTCATTTAAAACTTGAAATTATCTCCGTTTGCTGAAAAATTTACGTAATTGATTGAGCTATTTTTTTGAGAGCTGAAATAAAAACACAAGGCCATTTATGTCGAGTCAACTGTTAATTCAATCACAAAGTCAACCCGAAAATTCAGTCAAAATTTCTATTTCAGTTATGTCATTTCCACTAAGAAGACTGGATCTGTGCTCATCTGCAACACTGGAAGTAAGCTGAAATTTTGTACTAGCACAGAGACTGTTTTTATGGTAATGGTATCTTGAGGATTTCTTTCGTTAAAGGGATGAGTTGCACATTTGTCGTCCCTACGTGTCCAAACAGAAGACAATTAATTGCTACTCTTTCCTAATGGATAAAAAATAACATGTTTGCATTTAAAATTATAAAAATGACCAAACTGTTCAATTAACAGAACATTTTACCCTCAAAAATAGAAGTAGGCCTACATTAATTAGGTTTCACTCATCTGATAATAAATATAGTAGAACTAAGGAGATTATAACAGCAACGGTTTTGTACATTAAAAAAAGTGTTTTTATTGAGGCCGTAAGAGATAAGGGCTGATACATTTTGAGCATCATATTATATATAATACAAATTTTAATTTATTGTCATAATAATTTTTCCTTTTTAAATGGAACATTTTATCTATTTTATTTTATAATCTTAGATTGCTTAACTTGAATGATGTAATTACATTCCTCTAAAATTGTAATTACGGGAGGGAGAGATGTTGTTTAAGTCGTAGAGATTAAATGGGTTTATACAATATTGCTTAAACTGATATTCTAAAGAAAATGTTCATTTTACTGTTACCAGTAAACTCATTACAGTACTTATACAAGGATGTAGTATAATTAATTAAACAAGTCTTTAAAGTAGATATTAGGTTGCATTAAAAAGCCTCTCATTGTTGTTTAAACGTGCGCCACATAACCTACCACCCACCATTATGATACACATTTATATAGACGACTTTATTTTAAAGGTTTTATTATTTTGTCACATATAAATAAACCACTAATAACTTGTCTTTTTTTTTCTTGATCTTTGACTTGTTTTGTCTAATCGCGACTTAGGCTGTGTCCGTACTGTGTGTACAAGAACGATTTACAAATAATTGTATTAAAACATCCAAGCGGCGACGTCTAGTGTTAATAGACTCATTATTATGATAATTAAAAAAGTTAAAAATATTATTAAGTTTTAAAATAAGAATGGAGCACGATAAGACACGTAAAAATTGTAGTACAAGTATTTCAAACAAACATGAACTAACTGTTCATATTATTTTGGGAGTGTTATGTGATTCAGACTTATAAATCCTTATAAAAAGTTGATGTATGGTAATGATAAGGTAAGGTAACTCGTTAGAGTGTCTATCCAATTTGCAGTAAAATCAAGTGTTTGAGACATTTACTCACATTCTATGAATAATTTTATTCGGCAATTGTGCCCAATATTACGAAGAACATTATCAACATTGTCTTCTACAATCTTAAAACTTTCTTATGCATATGTAAATATAAACCGATGTTACAGGAAGGAACCATTTTAATAAAACATGTGCTTATACAAACTTGTTCCATAATGATTGTTATGCACTTATCCCTTAACTGTCTTCTGGATCCTCTCCTCTTCTATAGAGTCTGCGGATTATTCATCCACTTTTTTTTTGCTACGAAAAGTTTTTAATTAAATACCAGGTCTTTATTAAAATTGCAGTTGAAGTTACATAAGTTCCTCAAGAAAATTAGAGTGTGCTTATCACAACTGTCAGATTGTGTCTAAATCATGTGAAGATTGTTATAGATATGACAGAGTCTTGATAAATCAAACGTATTAAAAAAACACCCATAACATTGATACATTCTTTCTCAAAATTCTATAAAAGCTTCTCTCTCAACTATCAACAATATTCAAATTCTGCGTTTTTTTTTTGTAATTGTATATAAAAAAATATTTAAAAGAATAAATCTACACTATAAAGAATAATCCATAATTACAGTATAAAAAATCAGCAATGTAGTTTGTAATATAAAATTAAAACCTGTCAAATTAATTCATTTCACGATTTTACATGTAGAACCTTAAATTTCTCTCATTGTTGCAATTTGATGATGTAGTCATTCTAACGTCATTTTGTCTATAAAAAAGTGCGTCTTGTAGAAAATAGTGTTGTCGTTCATATGGAAATTGTAATTCCCACCAAAATCATAGAAAGAGTCTTTATTTTCAAGTGAAAAAAAAAAAAAAAGATTATTTTATAAACAAATAAATTAAAAATGTATATATAAAAATAATTTCTAAAAATCAACAATTTAAAACTATAATATTTTACACAACTTGTATTGATTTTTATGCAGTTACGAGATGAATAAAAAATAGATTGTATTCATAATCGGTTTGCTAATTTTCTTAATTATCTGTTTAACTTATATTCAGGGAAATAATCTAGATACAATGGTGGGTGTAATAAATACCTTCAATTCATTCATAGCAAAATTAGAAAATCGGAATCATAAATTTATTGTACATAATTTTATTTGAACCCTTAAACTGTTGAGCATTACATTTCGTTACACAATTTTAATCAAACAAAATATTCGGTTCGGATACACACAAGTTGTAAACATTCTGAGGTTTTATTGGTCAACTCAAAATGTGTTCATACAATGAAGTACAGTGATAAATGTACTGTCGTTCTATAAATGTACAATACTTTGACATTGGAGAGCCATAGCTGCACGTATTTGTGACTAATATAACGTGACATTGTTTTATAGTTCTAGCAGAGTTTATCTAAAGTAATCATTCTGTTTAATTCTTAACATTTCATTTTTGTACAAGCTAGAATATTCAAATTCTAAGAAGCAGTTATATTGTTTTGAAATCATTTTATTTAAAATCAAATACCTATTTATTTAAGTTTTATCTATGAAAAAGTAACCTCGCTTTCTCTAAAATATTACAAGAACGTAACCAGACAGATGCACAAACAAAATTGAAACCTTAACAATGTGCTTTTTGTAAACTAATTGACAATTCATAGAAGCCAATAATATCAGTTTTGTTTGTTCTAAAGATCTAAAAATATTTGTTAGATGAGAAAGATAGTTTATTTGCTCAAGTGCATTTCCGTTATAATGGGCTCTTTGCAATTAAACCTCTAGAACAAACCGGAGGAACGGAAAGAAAAGTGTATAGAACTAGAACAGATGTTGTTCCTAAACTGGGCGGATAAGTAAAAATCAAGAAAAGGATTCGCTTTATGTTCAGTAAACTCCAATTACTCGTCTTTAGAAGTCATGCATGTAGCTCTGGACCGCTTGTCATTGCATACACACAAGTGTGACTTCCCACCCGTTCTATATTCAAAAACTCTCTAAGGCTCGTAAAAGCTCCAGAGTAATATTTCCTCCACTGATCGAAACCTACATTAAAATTTACACATTATCTGAAGAGCAATAACAAATCATTTGGATAATCATTAGGGTAAAACCGGTGTGGTGAAAACCTAACGTAAACAGTTTGTGGTGACACATCATCAAGTTTTTCAAGAGCTCCTATTAAATTACCTCAACCAAAGTAAAGTTCCTAATGTTAAAATCATACCATAAGATATACTCAAACTATACAATGAATGGAGGTATCTAGGTAGCTTTGTACACAAGTTATTCAACTTCCAATTACAACAATGTCACAGTTAGCGTAACTACTTAAGTATAAAGTTCGTATTATTGAGTATTAATCACATTTGTTGTACCTTTGTAACTGATATCAAGTTTCAACAGTAATGGGATGGAAAATACATATCGTCAGAAAACAAAATCATTTTCTCGTGTCAATACAGATTTGCATAACATTAATCAGAAATAATAATACATGTAAGAGCATAGTATTTTATTCAGCATGGGAATTTTACGTAATAATGGAATAGAAATAATACAGTTTTTTATATTGTTGTTACATTATATAATGGCTTAGATTGTTCGAGATAATATATACCGGTAACTAAGATTTATTCAGAGAAACTATTAAACGATATGTTAAAATTAGTTTCTTATATGTACTAATTATGTAAACCTATACCAGTCCACCTGTGGCCTGAACAAAATTAAACTGCGGTTAGGAAATTGAAATTCACCAAATAGGTACTTAGTTAAACCGGTTGATTTATACATAACTTATGGTTACAGACTTTTGTTAGTGGAATATGTACAATGACGGTTAAGGAAGTATTATATTTTATTGTTTAATACATTTATATTCGTATTCTTGATAACTTGTCTTCTCATATTTAATCACACATAAAGCAAAACTATATAAATGTGTAAAATGTTTACTGGTAAAAATTCTACCACTCTAAAATGAAATTAGAGTTATTACTCAAATTATGATTTCTGACTCTAAAACCTAAAAATAAGTAACACTTGTGTTTTGTGTATGCTGAAAATAACAACCTAATTCACTACATTATCATGTATAATAATAGTTCTTTATTATTACCAATAAATCGTAAATGTATGCCTACTAATGAATAAACGCTCATATGGCTACTATATATCAGATTCACACCACTCAAGTTAAATTATTATTTCACAGAAATTATAGAATCATTTATAACCTACTCATACTTTCCCTTTCCCCTCTGAAATATCATATAAACTAAAACTATATTAAATTCATTTTAGTTCCAACCGAGCGTACAGATAATGGTGTAGTTCATAATTTCAAGAGTGTTCTGTTAGTGGCAGGCTTCGAAGAAAAAAACAACATAAGGGTGAAATTAAAAATACTAAATCTACCCTTTATATTCCACCCTTTATTTACGTATATTTGTTGAAATATTGTACAGAACCGTTTCGAGTGTAATTTAATGCGGCCGTAAATAGATCCGCGAGTGTAGCACTTGTAGTTTGTGAATGTATTTATTGTAATTTAAATTGAAAAGTAACTATAGTCTGTAGTGATTTTGATGAAAATATTTTTTAATTCTCTTTTTCTTTTATTCTTACTTTCTCTATGTAATAACTGAGTCTCATGTAAAATAAAACATATTTTTCTTGGTTATTTCGGTTACATTTGTCCTACTGGCCATTATAGAGAGTACTTCATTAGTTACGTAGCCTATTTGCTACTGTTTCAAATTAAACAGTTTAACAAAAAAGTATCATAAAAAAATTGTATCATAAAAACAAAATCCATCTATGAAGATCAAATCAAACATAAGAATTAGGTATTTATTTAAAACATATTAAGATCTGTCAAAGTAAGGATTAGAACATTTAGTCGTAATAGAATAATGCCAATGTCGCCAGAAATTATGACTATTGTGACTCACGAAGCCGAACTTCACTGAATCAAACCTATACCACATGTTAAAAAAAAGTAACAAGAACGCATTTCGTAGAAGGCGTCAAACAGTATGCTGTCTTGAATTGGTCTAATCTGTGATCATTTTAAGAATACCTTCACAAAATATAGTAATAATTGATTAAATTAAAACGTTTATATGAGCTATTAAGGTACTTAACCAATCATATCATACAAAGTAATTCAAGAATATCATTTACAACTAAAGCTTAAAAGTTGATTTCTTGAGCCTTGTAGGAATTGTTATATAGTATTGGTAGAGCAAAGCGTCTTACAGGATAAGGTTAGTTTGTTGAAATCAGTTGTTATAAAGGGTTTTATAACCTTTAAATTTTTCACAATAGTAGCAAGTCTCCGTGTGTGTTCGACTCTGATGGGCCTCGAGACGTCAAGCAACCTCCACTCGCTTCGCTGGCGCTGTCACTGCATACATATTATATCTATATATACTAATATCACATTTTCTTGTGACGTCAAGTTTCAAGATTACAGTTTTGACTATAACTTCGTTATTTTTTTTTATCGTAGAACGGTTGAATTGGTACTATTACGTATAGAATTTAAATTTGCAAATTCGTATCTAATAATTTCCGTTATCTCATACTCTTAGATAACACAAGATATGAACAAACAGTGGTTAACATGGCCGCCATTTTTCCATTTTCAAAATATATTTTATGAATTTCTACAGGGTTCTATATGCTTATACTACAGTCTACATACCAAATTTTTTGTTCTTATCATACATTTTTGAGACCGCCATTTTTCTTACGTAGAGATAACGACAACGATGTTTTACTGTTTCTTGACGTCATTAAATAACTGGACGATCATATCGTATACTGTAAATACAATTTTGAGTATTCTGAGTGACATTTCATCGTGTTAGTATAATTTAAAAAATATTTATTTGAGAACCATGTTTTTTCTTTATTTGACTGACAAGACCTAGTTTTAGGCTTAAGTACTTTTTTAGATTAAGTTTTAGTTTCCAACATGGCCCTAGGGTACTAAGCTATATTGGTGTTTTCTTATATTATTGTTTTAGATTTGATAACGAGAGTTGATTTATAATCTTGAAACGTCGTATATTAATTCTCTGTACACAAAAGATTAAAAAATAGTAAACAGTTGTTATACTGTACAATAAACTGCATAAATACAATGTTGTACAAATATGAAATATGTGTTGTGTATTGTGAAAGAATATATATATATATTCATCTTCACATATATATTCACTTCATCTTTCACAATATATATATCTTCTGAAGGTATGGATTTCCCATTAAGTTTGAAACTATATATCCGCTACAAAGTTACAACTGATGATATTAATACTCAATACAGTATTACCAACTTCGTACTTAAGTAGTTTAGCAAACTGAGACGTTATTGCATTTAGAACTTAAATAACTTGGTTACAGAGCTAAGTATAAACTTGTTTTCATTGACGAAAATAGAGTATGAGTTTGTCATTAGTAACTTAGCTTTAGTTGAGATAATTTAGTAGGAGCTGTTGACGCACTTGAAGTGTTTTTACCGCAACAAACCAAGCTGTGTAAGTTGTTATGTATACGGCGGATTTATCCCAAATTCCAAAGCAGGAGAAAAGAAGTACTAGAGAGAACATTGCAAAATGTTTCGTATGCGGATTATTTGATTTCACCTTTGTTTAGTAGTCTTGAATTGGTGTCGTCAGCGTTATCTTGGGAATGCGATAATATCAGCAGAAACTTCTTGGTGTCGCAGTTATTTAGAGCGTGTTCTGGTCCCAAAATAAGCTTGCATTTTAAAAATTATTATTCATTTCGAGGGAAGACTCTCTGGTAACTACCACTCTTTGTTAAGCACAAGGAAACCAGGCACCGCAAATAATTTAAATATTTTTGTAAAACCAGGTTAGAATTCAATACTTTTGTGATATATTGAGTACTTATATTATTATATTGATTTTTATATTATTAGAAAATTATTTAATATTTATTTTTCCTCTGTGTAAAACTACCTTTCACTTTTCAACGAATCGTCCTGATTGGCAAAACACGTTTCTAACGTTTAATGTTATAAATTTAATAGTTTTAAATATTTGATAATTTAATTGAGGATTATCAGATTTTATCAGAGTTTTCTGTCAATATCACTTTTTTAAAAATCATTCATTTTGGGTATAACCTAGCTCCATATCAAAAATTTGTTTCTGACCCTATGTTTTATTTCGTAAAATAAAAAACAGACAAGTTTAAACGTTAATCAAAGTAATATGTATAATATATAAGGAGTGTTAACAGTAAAATTGCTTTCTTACAAATCAAGGATGTAACCTAATGCTGTAATATAATGGCATAATAGCCGACTATGTTTAATTATTTTTATTATAACTATTTATTCTGCAATTTACTATTTTCTTGTTTTTCTGCCGTGGACGTCTAAATTTAGTTTGGTTTTTTAATTCATTATTTCTTTGTGCTAAATGAAATGTATTTTTATGTTTGAAAATAAGGAAAGAATAATGCACGAATAATAAATGTTTATTACGGCTTTAGAACGTATATTCTCTTATGCTTTAGAATGTATTTTTCTTTTTTAATACCTGTTCAAGAGCATTGAGGAGTGGAGTTTAGAGGCTTAATGTTTTAAGCCACTTGGGTAAGTTTTTGGGTCAGCTTTGATTCCGTTTCTTAGTTTTCGTTTCTTTTTTTGCCAAAATTATTAAATTTTATTTAATTTTTATTATTTCAGAACCCAACAGTACCAAGGAAATCTGAAAAGTTGAAAAATGGATTTTTCGCATGTTAAGGAAGACTCAAAGAAACAAGACAAATACGTGATTAGTAAAAGAGAGGGGCATACTTATGTAACTATAGAAGTACTTAAGGCTATTATATTGTTTATTATAGGATTTAAAGAAATGATATTTCTAATATTGAATCAGTTCTAACCGATAATAACACTGTTAATGTAGAAATATTAGCAAAAATAACAGAAGTCAACAGATTAAACCTATTAGGATGGAAGTCAGTACCTATACCAGCAATTTGATTGAAATCCAGGTTTTCAAACATCTTTCTGTGTCATAGAAGGTATATTTTTATCATCCTTTTCCAACCGTCTCTGTGTTATACTAACAACAATAACTTTTACCAGACACTAATAAGATTAGTGGTGATCTTTTAATGGGAGACTGGGACACCGACAGCAGAAAATAAGAGAAAATCTGTCCGTTAAAACATTTAGAAGACGTAAGAGGTTTAATTCTTGTATGGAGGGTTATTCAGCTGCTATTATATCATCAGTGATGAATTTTTATAATTTTCTTTCTCTTCCTCCCTCCGCTTCCGGCTTTCTTTCAATCTTTGAATAAAATGGAGTTAGGTAAGAGAAGAGTTATAGCATGTCTGCTGACTGAATATGAATTATCAACGAAGCTTTTTGCAATTTTAATATTTCCTACTCTGATATATTTGCTCATCAGACAGTTTATAGAATTATGTTAAACAATTCAAGTATATTACTTAATTTTTTAAAAGTTTTTACGTGCGAAATGGAAATATAAATTTCTAAATTTTGAACATTTCACTTTGCTATTATTATTAATACTTATTCAACTATTATAGGTTTACTTATTTTTTTCCTGCTTAAAAACAGAGTATTGTATTGCAAGTATTAAAAGATACATACAATTAACTTAACTTATATTTTAAATACCATTATAACAAAGTAAAAAAAAACATCAAAATATGTCACCTTCAATCACATAATAATGACAATTAATTTCACTTAATATAATGTAGTGACCTAGGAATATCCTTCATCAAGAAACCGTTAATTTCGGAAAAACTGTTTTAATTTTGAATATTCTAACTTCCACAATTACAAAAATATATTTTAATATTTATTTTATTCCCTACTGAAACCAAATACATTTTACTTCACCAGAATTTTTTATATCTATAGCGTATTACGTTATTTTATTATAGTCTAGCTTAGTTTCTAAAGGAAAAAATAATACATGAAGTTGAATTTACTTTTTAAACGTATCATTTTAAAAATTGGATGTAAATATAACAGTCGTGTTGATATTGAAGTCAAATCACCCATAAGGAAAAATGAAAAAAAAACCCTGCTTTTAATATAACACTGCTTATGTTTGAACAAAACAGTAATTTAATCTTGTATAAACTATTGAAAAGCCGATATTAAAAACTAAATCAATTTCAAAAAGTTAATATACTAAATATATTACAAATAGATGCCGTGCCTATTTCAAAAATAAGAAGAATAATAAGATGCATTATATATCAATATTACAATACGGTTCCACCTAACAAACAATTTTGGTTTTCCTTAAGGCAGAGACCTGATATTTAGCGGTAGGTAAACAGGGATATTGAATTTAAACCACAAAGCTTCTCCACTACTGTTGAAAAACCATTTGCAAACCTAAATACATATTTAATTATTATATTCAGTTCAGTTATTCCAAATCTACCTAATAAACATCCCTTTGGAACATGCAATCATAAGCGAGGGATTTAAGTAAATAATGGAATTTTAGGGATGAAAATATATAACGTAAACATTGACACTGTAAAGGATGTCGATTATTTTGAACGGTCGAATGGAATGATGTGTTTTGGAACTGTTTATGAGTTAAAGTGAAATGTCAAACAATAGGTGAACCTTTCGTTTAGATTTTTATTACGACATGTAGAAATTGTCAAATAATTAGTTTAGTTTTAATGAAATAATTTAATATTCGAGAATAATAGTAAACTAAATTAAATTTAACGAACGATTGTTAAATAGTTTCATTTTTAACGAGGTTTGTAAATTAGATTATTTTTTAAGAAGGATTGTGATGTAATTTAATTTTAAAGAAGGTTTGTTACATAATTTATTCAAAGGAGGTTTTATCAAATAGATTAATGGTAGAAAAGGATTCTAAAATAATTTAGTAGAAAAAATATATTAACAATTTAATTTCAGGGATGAATAATCAAATAGTTAATTTTAAATGATTGTCAAATTATTTAATTTAACAAATATTAAAAATTAATTATATTGTAGAGGAGGATTGTCAAATAATTTAATTTAGAGGCGGGTTGCCAAAGGAGTTATGCTTAAAGAAGGATTGGTAAATAATTTAATTTCAGACAACCATTGTCAAATAATTCTATTTGAAGAGGGTTGTCATATAATTAAATTTAGAGGAGTATTGTCAATGATTGATGTTTAAAGAAGGATTGTTAAATAATTTAATTTCAAAAGACGATTGTAAAATAATTCTATTTGAAGAGGGTTGCCAAATAATTAAATATAGAGGAGGATTGCCAATGATTGATGTTTAAAGAAGGATTGGTAAATAATTTAATTTCAAAAGACGATGGTCAAATAATTCTATTTTGAAGAAGGATTTTAAAATAATTAAATTTTAAAGAAGGATTGTCAAATAATTTATTATTAAAGGAATTGTTTTACATGATTTATAAAGAAGGATTATCAAATAATTTAATTTTAAACAAGGATTTTAAGTAAGCCTTGGTATGACACGCGCATTGTGCAGGTATCTCATGGGTAGTCATCAGTTCTTCTCAAAGTCCTGGTTTAATATATTCAATTTTTGTTAATTACAATATCCTGTAATTATTTAGCTGGCCTAACTATTATTACTATTATTATTTTTAACCTAACCTAACCTACCCTCATTGGAGATTTTTTAATTAAACCTAAACTGTCGAACCAAAATTTTTAGTGTGGCAGAGATATTAGTATCATCAAAGGCAACATATTTGATCGTAATATAATTAATTACCTTAGAGGTTGTCCTCAGTCCTCAGTCCTCAGTCCGTATACGGACTGAGGACAACCTCTAAGGTAATTAACTATATTATATATTAAACAGTCCAAGGCAACACATTATACTTTATAAAAAAAAAAAAAAAAAAATTGATCGATATATGATAAAATTGTCTGTGCCAAGTTTGAGAAAATCGTACTTTTTTGATTATTTTATGGCAGCTACCCACAAATGTTGACTTATAGAATAGGACGCAGGGATCTTAAAACATACATTCACATTTAAACTCAACACATAATTTGTTCTATACTACGAGTATATAAAACAAAAACTCGTATTGTTTTTTTGTGAGAAAATAAAACAAAAAATAATAAATTGTGCAAAAACATATAACAATATATATTGATGCTCATCTGTCATTTGATCGTTTTGCAGTGCTCTACAGCTCAAAAGTGAAGACCGATTTTAATCAATATAGTTTTCTAAGAATATTTTGGTCAAGTTTGGGTTTATATCTTCTTATTTTGTATAACATTAAAATTGTGGCAACTGCACACACAATTTACTAAAAATAAACTCTAACCATTTTGATCAAAATTTGCCTGACAGTCTGAAACCTCCAAACAATTATTTATTTAATAGTGCTAGTTACAGTAAAAAACGCTTGTTATATAAAATCATATTTTAAAAAAATCGGTTAGGGGCCTATAATGATTTCTTAAAATTTTGATTTTCCCAAACTTGTTTACAAAATTACTAGTTATTATAATAGGGTTCAGGAATAATTAGGCAAAAAAGAAATATAAACTTAGCTAAGCAGATCTTATTTTAACGATTTATATGCATTTATCAATTATGGCGTCAATAGTTCATTTTCACTATTTATTGACAAATAAAGAATGGAATTTTTGTGTGAATATTATTATGTTTTTGGTTTTGGGGGTGGATAAGTTTTAGCAGTGTTTTTACAACATTTATTTCTCCTTCTTAATGAAATACCTTAAATATCCTCGACACAACAGTGGCGGATTCTTTCATCTGATTACATCGAAGCGAGATTGAGAATCCCAATCCCTTTCTGTTCTTGACAGACACCGTTACGTTTTGGGAAGCGCTACTTTTATATGTTTGGAAAGCAATTACCAGACAAGAATTCTCCAGCAATTTGTAGTATAGACAAAATAAAAACAGTAATAAATACAATACATTACAGACATTCTGATACTAAATTGGATTTAAAAAAGTTTTTTTAATAAAGAACTGGAAAACAATTGATTAATCATTAATTATTATTTAACTTTAAAAATTCAAGGTTAGCAATAGATATGTTTTAATTACCCAATATCTAGACTACTCCATCATTGCTAAATAACTCAATTAAACAATCGAACAAATAAATAAAATAAAATATAAAATCAATCAATTGGTCTGGAGCCTGCTTAAAATTTTAAGTTTACTAGTAGGAACTATGACGAGAGAAGCAAGCGCTCTGGTACGCGAGCAAGTACATTAAGCTCCAGTGCATAGAAGGGGCCGTTGTGATAGTTTACCGGGGCTTCTTTTATCTAAGACGACACAAAATGCTTCCATAAAGGGGATCTAAAAGTACAAAGTAGTGATTGTTAAAATATGTTTATCTTAAATTAAAGTATTGGAGTTATTCCTTCTCAATCAATTAATAAAATAATATATATATATATATATATATATATATATATATATATATATGTGTGTGTGTGTGTGTATACTAATTATTATAATTATACAACTATTTATTATTACTAAGTTATAATTTATAAACTCAAACACAGTTACTTAGAACATTACACTATGTATTATTGTACTTTCACCTCCAGTTTGTAACCGTTCGATATAAGGTTCTTGCCTAACCCACCTTAGTAGTTATGTTTTATCACAGTTTGTCTACTGATTGCAACTGAAGATGACGACTTAGTTGCTGAAACACCTTGTTATTGTGGTTTTGCCTTATTTAATAAATTGAAATTTGTAATTATGTTTTACATATTATAATAATACTACGCAAATCTGTTAACCATTTTTCTAATAAAATACAACTTTTTTTATCAGTTCAAAGAGTTTAAATACATATTTTAATCATCATTTGAAATTAATATACTTTAAAATATTACATTTCTTTGTTTACACTACATTAGCTATAGAGTAATATTTTGTGTAGAGATGAAAGAAGATTATTGTCTTGATTTTGAAGTTTTTAAAATATACAAGTATTTTATGTTACTACTCGTACATAGAGTAACTAAAGATGTTAATATTTATGATATTAAAGTTATTGGATAGAGTTTTCTTGTTCATGTCATTGGTATAGTCTATATGGACATTTGCTAACACTTGTGTATATAACAAATATAAAACGACGGGACGTTTCGAGAGTAGGGGCCAACTTTCGATATCAAGGGAAGAAAATTGGACATGTTATCAAATATGAAAATGACAAAATTACCCTAGTATCCGAGGACTATGTTGGAAATTAAAACTAAATCTACTAACCTAAGATCTTAGGATACTCTCCTACGGAGAAGGTCAAAGCCCTCCAAGGGCTGTAAGGGTTAGAGACGAAGTGCATATTAGATAAATTTGTCAAACACAAATAACAAATTTGAAATATGTCAGTAAAGATATATTATCTTACAAATGAAGTAAGATATATTTAGTTGATTTTTTTTGTTACTTATTATTATTTATGAATTTATAAATTAAAATATACCTTATACATATCAAATACAATAATCTATTAAATCTAAAGAAAATTACTGCTGTGGGTCATTACATTAGAGAAATACATAACTAGAATATATTTAATGCAATAAATGTCACAGTCAAGGCTTCTTTCTCTCTTTATACGTTTTTATCAAAGAGCTTCATTATATATAAAGAGCCACTTATATATAGGTTGTTACCAAAGTGCCTTAGGATGCTATAAAGAGAATTTACCTCTGAGAGAAGTTTGAATTGAATTTAAATATTTTGTGTGGAAAGGAAGTTTAAGTCTTTGTTATTTTGTTAAATTTAGAATATAAAATTTAGCTTCAAAAAGCAGTTTTACTATGTTATATTCAGTATTTCAATTCCTATTTATTAGTACACATAATCACTTTTAGCGGAATTCTATAGCTATATACCTTTTTGTACCGGTCTTCACTCTTGCCTGTAATGCCAAACGTGTCCAATATTAGGAATACTTTAGTTTGTTGAACTTCATCTCTCCACTTAAAATTCCCACTGAGCACCATCGTATACAGTCATGTACCATCCACTGTCTCCTTTAAACCATACGTCAAATTGAATCTTATTCTTCACACAATCTAACGTAGGCATTTGTGAGATCAATAATAAATCACTGTAAAATCTGTCACTTAAAATCATAATTTATTTCCTAAACTCACATTCAACACAACAACCATAGTGGATCTCAATAACACTATCATAAAGTCCATGTTAATCTTTGCTAGTTGTTCTTGCTACACAAGATTATGTTCATCATAGAATATTACTTCTTCTTCACTCCAATGATCACCAATCCAAAATTATTTTCGTTTCCACACGACATAGTTCTTCCTGCTCATCATCTGTTAGGATTTAAATAGAAAAACTCTAACAGCAAAAAATTGGTTTTGTTTTTCTAATTTATTTTTAGTTCTGTTTCTGGGATTATACTATCTACATAACCTTAATTGTGTTTATTCTCAGATTTGTCAAATTATAAAAAAAAGAAAAAATCTGTCATCATTTGCATATAACAACATTCATCAGACCCGTCTTGTGCTATTCTTTAAATAATCGCCCGAATCAAATAGTGTTTTAGTCTAAGTGAAAATTCAAGTTCTTGTCGTAACTCGTTATCACACTAAATTCCTACGATAAAACCTTTCTGGCATTCACTGTTGCTGTTAAATATTTATATTTTTCTATATTTCACTTAAGGAAATTTGTACATTGCTATTTCTAAAAATAAATAATTTATAAATTCTGAGATTAATGTTATTTTGTTTAGCTGGAATAAAAAACCCTTAATTTTAATGTAATTTTTTTACATTAACTTACAACGAAGCAATATATTCTTTACGAAACTCTTGTGAGCAGAAACTTTTAATAATATATCACAATGAAAATGTGTCTCTCCAGAAAGTAATTGGCTGACTGCTCTAGTTGCCTAGCTACTCACGTTGCTGATCGCAAATTTTACTAATTGGATTCAGATTCAGCAGTGCTCTGAATAGATAAGGAAAGTAACAAAGTTTCTACACAGAAACAACATATATGTTTTATTGAATTTATAAAAAAGTTATTAATATATCGTATAATTTAACGATTATCTTTCAAAATTAATTCAAAAATACTAAACTTTATATTTGTTTTAATTAATAATTGATACTGTTAAAGATTTCGGTAGAAATTATACTTCAGTATTGAGAATTGGTGTATGTTGGGTGCTATAAAAACCTATTGTAAATTTAAAATAATTATAGTTCATGAAAAAAAATTGATAGAATTCTTGATAAATTATATTTTCCTAAAACCATAAAACATATAATAGTGTTTCCAAATAAGCTAATAGGAATTATTAAACCGTATGATATTTCTACTGTAACTTCTTCTTCCTCAGCTTATTATAATTTGTACTCCTTATTGCAAGCTCTATATAGTATATTATATTTTATTGTAATTTAACGTTAAAAAGGGTCAGTTTTGTTTCCTTTCAGAGCGCCTTCCTACTGTGCTCTACTTCCATAGTAGCTAAACAAGTTGCATACACAAACTATAGTATACAAGTCTACTGATTATATTGCAAGATTATTGTTACATGGGTGATAATGAATTATATAGGCCTACTATGAAAAGTGTTTACACATTTGTTAGAAAGACATATGTCATTAGTATCCACAGCGGAGAGAGAGAGAGAGAGAGAGAGAGAGAGAGAGAGAGAGAGAGAGAGAGAGAGAGAGAGAGAGAGAGAGAGAGAGAGAGAGAGAGAGAGAGAGAGAGAGAGAGAGAGAGAGAGAGAGAGAGAGAGAGAGAGAGAGAGAGAGAGAGAGAGAGAGAGAGAGAGAGAGAGAGAGAGAGAGAGAGAGAGGAGACCAGATTAGTATTATTGCCCAGAACTTTTAAATATATAAATGTTTGCACAATGGTTGAAGAAGGAAGTTGATTTGTCATTTCTAGTTGAGAGAGAAATGCTGTGTGTTAAACCATAATGGATTGTCGTCAACGCTTATTGAGGAAGTCATGAAGTATGAGCACAATTTCATCTGTCAAAGCCTGAGAATGGCGGGCAACACACTCCATTCTATCAACATGCAACAAGATGAAACATTGTTTTAAACAGTGATATTTAAACTTCTTTTGTACGCACTGCTAATTCGAGGAATCATGATAAATATGTACACTTATTCAGTTTATTAAAGATAAATAAATTCTTACGTAATTAGCCAGTTATGGGCGTAGTCCTGTTCCCGTAATTGTAGTTTCATGGCCAGAATGTTCTGTCAACCGAAATATTTTTATGACTACTGAGATCGAACGCTGAATCAGTTACACATAAAGTCAGGACTCTAGCCACTAGACCAATTGGGGGCTTTATAAAACGGATTAGCTTTCTTAATTTTCTTTGTATATGTAAAACATTTTACACAGACCGCCGAGTAATAAAATAATATAAATTGTTTAAAAAGTAGATTTACTGAGGTTATATAAATTATTTGCGGTAATAGAGCTTGGAATCCACTTTGGAGAATTGAGTTTACTCTTACAAATTCTAATTTTTGAACCTCTTTGAATAATTTAAATAAAATACGTGGTCTGAAAGTATCGTCCTTTGTCCGTGGTTTCAACCTGAAAAAAAAGGATATTATTAAAAGAAAATTTTATTAAGTTTGAAGTAAAAACAGACTATCTAAACTTTAAACAAGTTGGATTGATAAACTTGCTAGAAGAAATTTTAAATCGTAGGAAATAGAACATTTACATTTAAGCGTGAACATAATGTTTTGTTCAAATTAAGGTATGTTTATTTCACGTCTAACTATTAATGTTTGGCAATTATTATCACAAAATTACTAGGAAAACCAAAATTAACATGAATATATAAGATAATATAATGAGTTTTGTTTTTTAACAATCATGATTTGTTGAATAGTTTTGGTTTCGTTGGTGAGAATTTAGGTTGATATAATGTTATTTTCTAGACCAACGAATTCTTTTAAAATGAGGCATTTATACAACCGCCATTCATCCTATTAAAAATTTTAAACTATCTCCACCCTCTGAGTTGTTAAAAATCCAAACTTCAGACTTATTTGTTTGTCTGATAAGATTAACAAATAACAATAAATATGCGGTATAGGGGAGATGTAATTCTGCTTTGCTGTCTTACTACAATCACGTTAACAGTTGAGATATACCGTTTTAGTTTTGATCCAAACATAGTTTCTTCTTGGTATTATTCTTGTATCATTGACTATATTCAAATGAACTAACATATGAGCAAGTGTCATGTTTGAATTTTTTGATTTACCCCCTGTCTTTTTTACATTTGAAGGTTATAGTTAAAAAACGAGTATATAGATCCTGACCTAAACAAAGATAAGTGTCGTGTTTAACTATATATTATTCAATAAATAATTAAAGACGTGTGCAAGTATCTTTTCTACCACCTTGTACATACAAAACAAAATAAGTGTACACAAACACAATACATTATAAATTGCAGTGAATTATTTATAAATTGAATTTTTCAAAAAACCGTCTTTTTCAATAGATCTAGGGAAAACTTATAAATTAATCTCGTCATTGTTATACTTGAGAGTTCCTTCAATACATGATTCCACATTCATCACTTCTTCTCTCTCTTTTCTCTCCTTAACATCTTTTTAATTTTTAATATTTGATTCTTCAATGTTCTTTAGAAAGTAAAATTTTGTGTAATTAATAAAATGTTAGCACGTGTTAACATATTTATTAAGTATAAATCAAAACCAACGTAATTAAGTTAACTTAATGAATACCATTCGTTTTTTATTATTAAAAACTATGTGTCGGGAGTTATAAACAAGCAAGATTATTTTAGAGACAAAGACATAATTTATTTTCCCGTTAAATACATATTTATAGTGTCTGATATACAATTGATAAATATGTTATAAATATCCCAATAAAAACAAATTTTTATATTGTTTAACAATTTATAATATATAAATTTTACCTATTGGTGTCACACTGTTAAAAACGCAGACATCAGTCACCATTAAATGTCCACCTATTCTATCACCTACCAATAGAGGTAATTAGGCTTACTGTTTTATGCATGTAGCAAAAATCGGTCAAACTATCTACCGTAGCCGTAGAATTTGTTCAGGCGTTTGGGCTGTAAAACCAGTGCACATACAACATATGACAGACAGGCACGACATCCAACACAACTATTTTGGGTTCACTGGACTTCAAAACTTTTCATGCTACTTATATGAGAGAAATTAAAAGTTAAAATAAAATATTTTTTTTCTAAACAAGACGTATAAGAAACTGTTTGATGGCATGTAATTTTGTCCACTCTATGAATAGTTGCAGTAAAGAGATTTCCTACTTCTGCTTGGCAGGCTTCCTGCGACAAATCAAAGCTAATATATATGCAATACTTTTTACCCACCTGAATAGACCAAATTGTAACAAATTGAAAATGAATAACATTCTAATAATTGTAAGTTGATCTTGTACAATTAAAACCATTTGTAAACTAATTTAATATACATATTTTTATTTTCCATGTCGTTTAAAAACAAAAAAACCTATCGGTCTTCATTAGCCTTAAAAAAAAGAAGAACATAAAATACATAAACCACTAGCCCTGGATTACTTAATAGTGTCAGGGTTGGATAAGAACAATAGTTCTTCAACAGAGACCTGATAAGGAAGTAGACAAATAGGGATCTAACCAAGGACTAGGGTCCCTCCAGATTATCAGACACTACTCCCTATAGGAGAGCATCTGAGAGATACACATGGCGACCTTTACACATTTATTAATTTATGTTTGGTATTATTGTAATACAGGCTTTCTGTCAGCCTATATTATTCACAACTTAAAAATTATACGAAAACATTATATTTAGCATCAGTAGAATCATGACATTTCCTGCGAAAACAAAGGAAATTTAAAAATATCAAAAACAGTTCTCTGACATAAACCAACAATAAATGAAAAGATAATATTGGATTGACAATATACTATCGCATTAAACATCTCATTCCACAGATTAAAGCAATCATTTAATATTCAATTAATTAAATCTTAAATGATTGCTTTTTGCCATTTGCCTTTCTAAAATTTAAACTTTAACATGTGATACTTTTTACACTGGCAAGTTGTGAAAATTGGCAAGACACCAGATCTCAAATGAGTTGAGGATTTAACGTTGAAAGGTTTTGGCAACGATAAAATTGGACGGAGTTTCCCTTAAATTATTTACAGAGACAAAACCTATTAAATCCATTAAATATCCAAGCTGTGAAGTATTTTATAATAGAATTTTTGAAATCGTCGCTAATAATTAGCCTTTAACATTTACTGTTTCAGTTTTTATATTTTCCATATTGGTGCTTATATCTTGCGAATTTGGTAGAATTCTTTGCTGGCAGTATCTTTTACGTTATAGATAATATATTTCCAGAAATGCTCTGTATGAATTGTGCGTAATTGTTTAATTTAGCGCCCCAATTTTGATATTTATTTCAATACTTTTATACTACATACCAGTCTTTATAAGAATAGTACCATTTATTTTGCTAGAAAAAATGTTTTTAACGGAAAAATATATAATTTTAAGTTTTCTAGGTTAAGGTCCATTAAGTGAATAACACGTTGAAGTAGGTTTGTACGCAAATTGTTTTTATCTTACAAGGTCAAGTATATATATAGCCACCTTACTTGACCTATGCTTAAATAAACCTACGTACGATATGACAACACTAATCCCAATTGAAATTTTTTCACGTGCTGTTCCCAAGCGGTCACGCATCCAAGTACTATACTAACCATGCTCAATGTTGTTTGACTTCTGTGATCAGATATTGTTTTACCTTATATATCTTGTGGTAGCTTATAAATTAAAAATCTTGTGGTATCTGGAATATAAAACAACAACACTATATTACTATTCACTCAAAATTAGTTGAAAATATTTTGATAAAACCTCTAAGAAATTAACTTGAACAAAACGTATTGGTCACCATCTATTCAAATCATCGGTTTGTGAGTTACTGCACATATATAAAAACCCAAAAATGTGCCACGGATCTGTGATAAGGGATTTGTGATTTTATCAAAATCGAAAAACCGTGTGAAAAATAGAAAGAAAAAATAGTGTGGTTCTAGAATTATTAGCAAGGAAAATAACTTAGACCTAGATTATTAGAATCGATTTTAAACAATTACTAGTAACGCCGAGGACGTGTTAAGGTCACATAAAGGGAAGCAATTTTTATAAAATATTTACAAATATTATAATGACGGTGTCCATGGTACATTTTAACGTTTTGAATAATATCAACTGAACTGTCAATATCTGTGATGATTAGTTTCCATTTATTTTGTATTCAGTTTGGCGTATACAATAATATAAACACGACTTAGTAGAGTCAAAGCGAAGCCAAGAGTATAGTGATGTACACATTTACGAGGTTAAAAAATCCGTGAACAACTGTTATAAAAAACTTACACTACTGGGTAAAACTGTTAATCAATTCATATAGATGCTCTTCTTGTATTGTATTTTATGACTGGGCTGAGTAAGTCCTACGAAGTAAACAAACCTTAATTAATTTCAATTTACTCCTATAGTTATTAAAAACGTGTCTAATATTACCTCTTGTAATTATCATAGAGTGGTTAAAGTCCCTTCCCCCCTTACGTTTTTATACAATTTATATTTAAAGTGTTTTTCAAGGATACTATTCATTGTATAGGTAGAAACTTTTGAGGTGTTCTAAAATATTGGGAGTTACCTGAAGTCCAAGATATAGGTGTCAACTTTATTAGAAGATAGTCATGCGACATGTCGATTAAAACTGCCCTTTCCCCCTTGAAAACATTGGTGCAATTAAAATTCAAAAGGGTTGTACCGTTTCCAAGAAATCAGTAGGTCAAAGATGTAGGAGTCGACTTGTAAAGGTTGTAGGGAGGAAGGGTCTTTATAACCACCCTATGTAAATGCGTGTGTGGTTTATTGGGTTTTATGCAAATGTATATGGGATTTCTTCTTAATTATAAGTGTAAAGATAAATATGTGGGAAAGTCACTTTGAAAACTGAAATCTATTGTAAATCAAATTAGAGGTAACAAAAATGTAACAAACAATGAATACAACATTGATAAATAATTAAATAACAGAAAGATTATAAAATTGTTGAAATCTAAGATTCCATGAAATTACCACTATATTAAATTATTAGTATGTTTTAAGTAATGTAAAACAACAAATATTTACACAGATTAGATGTAAATAGATAGTAACTTGTTGTTACTTGTTTGATAAAGTTCTTCAGAGTATTAAATGGAATAAATTAATAATTATAATTGTAATTATTGTATTTACACTTGTTTTTGCGGATAGAGGAATAATGAACCAATATTTCACTACATTTTAGCAAAATAGGGCAAAATATTAAAAAGTATGAACATTAAAAAAGGAATTTAAAGAATGAAAATAAATAGATATAGGAATAGACAATATTTATAAATTTTTAAATTGAATAAATTTGTATATATTGAAATTAGAAAGCTATGTAATATTTTTTTAAAATAAGGTCAGGGACATTCACATGACTTTCTGCAAAGGGTGGGGTTAACATGTTAACAAGAGGGAGGGGGACAAATTATACTAAATAAAATCGAAGTTTGGAAATAAGGATCATGTGCTTGTGAATATAGAATCTACTCGAAATAAATCAAACAGTGATGAGAAGATAAAGTTAAAGATACATATATATTTACAAAAGTATACATAGTTTCGTCTCTTTGATTGTAAACATACGGTATGTAATTTTTTCTATAATAACCATAAAATTAATGTCACAAATTATAAATCACTGTTTCTATGAATTTAGAACGAGTGATTTATTCTCTCTCTTTCTCTCTCTCTCTCTCTCTCTCTCTCTCTCTCTCTCTCTCTCTCTCTCTCTCTCTCTCTCTCTCTCTCTCCTCTCTCTCTCTCTCTCTCTCTCTCTCTCTCTCTCTCTCTCTCTCTCTCTCTCTCTCTCTCTCTCTCTCTCTCTCTCTCTCTCTCTCTCTCTCTCTCTCTCTCTCTCTCTCTCTCTCTCTCTCTCTCTCTCTCTCTCTCTCTCTCTCTCTCTCTCTCTCTCTCTCTCTCTTAATTATTTAAAGATTGTGTTAAATAATTATGTGGATTTATTTTTTAAATATAATATAATCACAAATTTGATAAACGACACAAAATCATGGAATTAAAAAAAAAAAGTTTTGAAATTGTAAACAGTTTAGCAAGTACTAAACATTTCATAATTATTATGACAAATTACACTCAGATATTTCTATTTAATATTTTTTTAAATTTTAGATCACTTGTAGCAAGATTATCGATGGTAAATGTCATTGAAACTCTTGTGATAACCTCATTGATATCGGATGTGGATCTTCACCCTTCCATTGTTGTTATTATTAAGCTTACGGATATATTTTTCTCATGCCTAGCGAGTTTTCAAATAAACTGAGCTTAATTGAAATTTAAAATAATTTTCATTTTAAGTACTAAATTTTACGCATATTTCTTTTATAATATTAACAACTACAACATTTTCATTATCCTTCTTTGAAATTATTTTAAAATGTTAATAATTCAGTAGAATTTACATTTCACTCTACAAATAAAACTCTTTCATTGGTAATAAAAGATATGATTTTTTAAAATTATTAACTGAAAAAATATGAAGTTTAAATGAAAGAACTTAGGAGTTAATATTATAATTAGGTAGTTGGAAATATGATATTTATATTGTGTAGAATTTAAAGAAATCTAGCCTAAGGCTTGTTTAGAATCTGTGAATATAAGAGTTGATGTTTTAATCATTACTTTTAACAAAGCTTATCAATAATATTACTGCTTGTATTTAAAATTAGAGAAAACGAAAATAATGTTATTTCTTTATTTTCCTTGATGTTAAAAAAACATTCTTTTGGCCATCATGCCTTATATAAAAAAGGAAGGAAAGAACATACAAATTAAAAAAAAAAAATAGCTCAAGAATAAACTAATATTGCCAGGGTAGGAAATGAACAAGAGTTGTTCATGACAGACCTGAAAGGAAAGACGAACGAGAGTTATTTAACACAAGACTACGTGAAAAAGGTGTAGATCCAGCAAAGTAACTAGGGATTTTCAGCCCGTACTAAATAATGTGAAAAATATTCAGTATATGTATTTCAGTATATGCATTTCAGTATATGCATTTCAGTATATGCATTTCGGTATATGCATTTCAGTATATGTATTTCAATACGATACACTTTTTAACTAGCAACATAAAGTAATTATTTTTCTAACATTATTCAGGTAGTTATTATTGTATTGTATAAGTATGAAAATAAAATATTTTTATCAATAATAACATTTTAAGTATAAGTATAATAAATTTAAAGAAGGAAATTGCTCTTAATAGAGATTAGTAAACATTTAGTTTTATGCATTTAAAAAATATTTTTTGTAATAAGATTTATTAAGAGAGTGAAAACACGTGTATACATATTAATAGGATTAATAGGATGACTTTTGTTATCCTTACGTTTAGTTTAATATATTATGAAACACAAAACTGATTGTTTTGCTATTATTCCTCACTGAGTTATGGTAATGATGTTATTATACTTAATTATGAACACACATATATCAGGTTTTCGTTTCATGAAACAATATAATAGTAATTTTTGTTTCTAAAAACGTTTCAACAAATAAAACAATATACTTTTCATAATAATAAATAACCTAATTTTTAATCTTCATAACCTGTTTGGACTTACTTCCATTTTAAAAGTTACATATAATTATTTTAAACTAGAGGAAATGAGATGTTTAGAAAACCTCCCAACGAGGTCCGGACGATGTACCGAAAACAAAGTCCATGAAAACACTCCTGTAGGATACGTGCTGTATTGTGACAGCGTTTCTCCTTTACACCTCACATTCTTTAATTCAATTCCTTCTAGGGGTTGAATGCAATAAACACTTGGTACTGTTCAGATAGCCGAGAAGCAGAACCATAACTTGAATAATATTAAAAACCTTTGTCGAGTATGTTGGTAATAGATTCAACATTTTAGACTTTAGAAAATAATGAAAAATGAATATTTATAGGTTTCTAGTTTATTCTTTAACACAAAAATAGTTAATATTTTAAATATATTAATATTTATATATACGAAGGGAAAACAGGAAATATTACGTATGAGTAATTAATTTAGTCAAATCGTCTGAAAATCCTCGTATTTCCTTATTATTTATGCTGGGATTAGCAGAAGATTGTATTCTAATTAAATATATAGATCCTAGCAGTTACAATTATAATAATAATTTCAACAGTAAAGTAGTTCATAAATCGTCGAAAATATATTATTTATTTAGGTTAAACTAATAATTAATGTATAAAGATCATTTATTTATTTATTGAAGATTCAGTATTCAAAAAAAGATATATTTCCATTCTGAGCAATGGTTTATTTATATAACTATATATTTTAATATTTAAAACTTTAATTATTTTCCACTGTATGTGTTTATCCTCCAATCAATTTATCTGAAAATAAATGGTGTTGCGTCATTTACTTTTTAATATAAATGACGTTAAAACCATTCAATTTTGGTTTTTAGCGTCTAGTTACATAAGCTGTTATGACAGTTATTATGACAAATTCTCAGACAATATTTGAAAGTAAAATTTAACTATTTGAAAATGTTTTTGTAAAAACTGAGGATTGAAAATAGATTCTTAGAATTTTTTATGCTAATCTACGGTGATTATGGTTTCAAGCGTCGAATTACGTAAACGCAGTTAAAAAGAACTGTCTTGATAGATCAAGTTATTGACCTTATTTTTCTTCGTAACTATATACTAATCAGTGGAGTAGTAAGGTTTCATATTATACTTATATTTTAAATGGTTTTGTTAGAAATATGTTCAAATTTTACAAAAGTACTTTAAATTAATCTAATTATGAATATATTAATAAGTCTTATTAAAGGCGGATTGAAACAGGTGATAAGAGGAAATATAGATCTAACTCTTAATATCAATTTAAACACAAATGTATTATCTTGCAGAACTGATAACGAATAATGTATTAAGAAAATATTATTTCGTAGGTAGTTTTGTGTTAGCTGTAAAATAGTTGACGTTACGTACATATACCTGATGATGATAAATAGCAGCGAAACGTATAAAATAAAGTGAAAAAAGAATACATTAAAAAATACATAAAGTGTATTTAAAATTTGTATATTATATTATTTTAGTCAGCGTTTCACGTCTTAAGGCACGGCAATTAATATTTTAGACGATTATGTAAGTTAATTTTTATCTTTAAGTCTAATTTGTATATTGAACTTAATCGTATTTAATATGATCCTAAATAATTTCTACCAAAAGTAAATATGTCAATAGTACATTTATCAAACTATATATTCACATTTACAACTTTTACGTGTTGCAATAAATGGGTATTTGCCGTCTAAATTCCAAGTTAAATTAATGTTGCCTTTGCATAAACTATTATAAGGAAAATCAAGCATTTTATTTTATGATTATCACTTATCCAGTTGTACATTTAAAATATTTTACGTTTTCGGTACATTTTTTTTAGTCCAGTATATGTATCTACATTATTATGATACAATGTACAAAATAAATGATACGGAAACAATCGCTACATGGATTTTTGCAATTATGAAACAACTTTCACAAATTTTACGTTCTTCCTTACATTTCTCAAAAGTTCTCCAACACACATCTATAATATTAAATATTAACCGAACAAAAGTATTCGTTACAAAAAATATTATTTTATTTTTGTAGTCGTCAGTCAAAATGTGAATATGGAACATTTCGCAAGATTATTAATAGCTATAGATAAATTTTGCTTCTCGTAAGTGGTAAGCTAAGTGTAAACCATATTTTATTGAAACTGTTTTTTAAAAACAATCTTGGCCAAGATTCCTTTTCATATTTTACTACATTCATGAACCATGGTGATTAATGTTCCCAATTTCATACAAAATATTTACAACTGATTTTATGAAATTGCGTTTGTAAACAGTTCCATACACTACTTTTTGACATTAATATGTAATTTACTTTTAGATATTTTAAAGAAATAATGTTACAGCCTTTATTTTAGTTACAGTGGTTCAAAACATGACTTTGTGATATTTGTTTCGTCTCCATTTAAAATGATGTATTACATGACCATATAACCCAGTTTAAATTATTGATTTACAGCCTCTTCTCCCATCCCCTTTGTGCAACATTTTTAAACGCTGGCTAATAGAAGCTAGCTCTTACTATAAATTAATTTGTCGTAAGCCGTGTTTAGCTATCTTAACTAACAAACAACAAACAAACATATTTTAATCAAGAAGTCAAAACAGATTATCATTGATTTGGACAGCAATCGTGGATTAGGTAATTTCTTTGCCAATTTCTTTCATCTTTTGCCATTTGTTTTTGTCACAGCGACTATTTTTTCCATTTCATCAAAAATACGTTACGTGAGCTTTTAGAGAAAGTTTCTTTGCAAAGTGTAATAAAGAGCCGTTCATGCATGATGGTGCGCCCACTCACTTTGCAAATGATGTTAGACTGATATTAAGCGACTATTATTAACCAACTCAAAGAGAATGCAACTTTATTTTCAGCCACTTTGTACAAATATATCTATAAGTATCTATTTTGTATAGAGTGTATTTGACAAAACATAACGTAGGCCTAATAACTTTATTGTTTTAAAGTACAGTGTACATAAGCAAGATGTTGACCATTTACAAAAATAACATATTTTTTTGACACTGTTCGTTTTTATCCTTAGTTTTTTCTAATTAACTTTTTTGGTGTGTTTATAATAATTAAATTTTTTTTATACAATTATAACACGTAACACAATTTTAGGTATCGAAGTAACACCAAATTATATGAACTACGTACAATAATATCAGTACATTTACAAACGAGTTAGTTATTTGAAGATATTTTACCAAACTAATTTATTACATTCAATTTAAAATAGATATACATAACAAAAACGTAGATATTTATCATGGCCTGTCCTAAGTTTGAGTTTGATTGTCTCCATATTATAAAAATATTGCACAAAATTGTTCAAATGTTTACATCTAAAAAGATTATACCATTCACATTCCAACAAAAGGTGAGTTATAGTGTCATTTCCTGTTACACAGATTGGGCAGATTTCACTGTGGTTAAATCTATAGTTGTCTTTTTGTAATATTAATATATTGTATTTCTTGCCAGCAAGGCATAATTGAGCAGTAATTCTTAGTATGTATTCTCTGTGTATTCTGTGTATGACAATTCTCTTCAAAGTATGGTTCACAGGGGTGTATTTGACGTAAACACATACATATCAAAATACTATAACGAAATAGAGGGCTCCCAAAAGGTCAGTGCTCGGCAGGCCATAAATTGTAAAGAGTTGAAAGGGATGATAGCTAGAAAAACTATTCGAACATTAGTTACAGATCTCAAGAAGTCAAATAAACCATTCCAAAAGTCAATGCCTTCAAATGAAAATGTTTGAAATGGACCAATGAAATAAATTGCGTCGGTCTCGAAATAACGTACAAGATTTCAAATAAGCCAATGAAGGAAGAGGATCGGAAGAAAGCATTTGAAACTAGAACTCATATAATAGGGGTGGAAGAGAGGCGCACGAGGTTCTTTCGGTCTTTTCTTTTTGGTTGTTACGGATTGAAGGAGGGAGTTCTGGAGCAAGTGTTTCTTTAGTAGAAAAGAAGATCGTTAGTGAAAGATTTAGCCGAGATCAATTTTCAAAATAAAATAGTATCTGCGTCTTTTTTTTTTATATATAAGTATTAATAATAATCTCCGAAGAATAGTTTAAAAGATAATCGTCGTTATAAGTTTAAAAGTAATCGTCGTCATAAAAGTGAGTGAGAAATTTGCGTCATTATAAAAGTGTTTCAACAGGAATATTAATACAATAAATTAAAGTAATCGCCGTCACGAAAGTGAGTGGGAAATAAGAGTAAGAAGAAAAGAAGATTCGTCGAAAAGATCAAGGCAAATCGATCCATCTACTGGCAGTCTACACGGGAACCATGTACACGGAACCAGGAACATCGGAGCAGTGAAAAACTTTCAAGCGATAAGTAAAAAATAATGGACAATCTTAATTAAATAAACTACCACCAAAGTTTTATTTTATATGTAAATTATAGTCACCAAAGAAACTCACGAACCCGTAAAGAAAAATTAAATAAAATAAAATTAATAGTACATTTCAGTTAGCCGGAGCATTTTATAATAATAAATTTAAAGTAAAAAAAAATTAAAAGTAAAAATATGATGCACTCTTATTTCTTTATTTAGGTTAAGACATGGTAGAATTAGAACTTTATTTAACTATGCACTTAGAATTAGTAGTAGGTTAAGACGTTAGTGTATAAGTATAAAGTGCATCAGATTTGGAAAATAATTGATTGTATATTCTAAAAGATTTTAAAACTTAATGTTATGAATAATTAAAGAAAGTTAAATTCTATAAATGTGCCTGTGTTAATTTGTTATAATACATTAAGGAAAATCTATAAGTACGTTATTGTTATTAAAATAATAATATAGTAGGCCTACGGCTTGAAGGAAGGTAGTAGCTATAGCATTTACAATATGATTATAACATTTCACGATAACGAAACGTTGCCTGACTCTCCATCTAGAGCCTAATACTTCTTTTTTATTCACCTATTTAAATTTGAGAATATTACATCTTTTAATGCTAGATCATTTAAATTAATGCGATGTAGTGGTTGAATTTCATAACTAGTAAAAATGGTATTAATAATTACAAAAATACTGTATTTAATGATTTATATTTAGCTGTACTTATATGTTGAGATTTTAAAATATATACTAATTACAAATAATAATGACTGTAATTACTTGCATTTCTTGGCATTTGAAATGGAATAGTTTTATCACATTATTAAATGCCGCATTGGTATACAATTAATCAATAAAAGACGTGTGCAGAGTCCCTATACCCGACCAAAAGCGAAGAGATTTACACTAATAAGATTAAAATATTTTCTTCAATTTGGATAAATTTATATCTCCTTTTAAGGCTAGAATATTACAGAAACGTCGTACTTGTATTTTATAAAAATGACAAAAATTAAAAAAATTTGTTAACATATTACTTTTTAACCGATTAGTTTATAACATAGAACATTAACAACAATGAACAGAATTGTGCGCAGAATATTGAAAAGAAATGAGACCACATTTACTGAATTTGAAATGGAACAATTGAATTCAATGTAGTGTAAATACAATAAGCTGGTTTTGCTACACAAGTAATGTAAAGGAATTGAAATAAATGAGGTATGAAGTCAGCGAGAAGGCGCTTTTTTTAGTATCGAATAAAGTACAATGTTTAAAAGAATCCTAAAGCATGGAGCTAGTTGCCACTTTAGAGGTAAAAAAGGTTAATCTTTGGTTTTATTTTGATATTGTAAACTTCATTAGAATTATCCCCTTATTGTTAATGAATGCTTGAATGAAGATTACATAGAAGGTTACGGTACATGACATTGCCTTTATACTATTTGTTTGAGTGTCTAAGTAGTTGAAACGTGTTAATGTGTTGTGTGGCTATTATAGTTGTCAATTCCAGCCTTTGTGGCAGTGTGCTTTCCCAATTTCCACTAGTATTTTCCGATCTAGTATAACAAATCAAAGTAAACAAATACATTCAAATAATGATATTGGAAAATATTGTCTTAATAAGGAAAGTTTATGTCTTAGAAAACATATGGGATTAGCTGCTCGTATTTATCTACTAAAACCTCTCGTCGACACATATATAACAGGTTTGAACAGTTACACGATTCACCATTCGCGTGTTACTTGAGTAAATTGAAAACCATATTTAAAATGAAAGAAATTTTCATCAGGCCTTCCTTGACCCGAGATATACAGCAAAGAATAAAACGTTGTAGATCCTACGCTACAAGCAAACCTGCATTACTCAATAAGGTATGGTTTCTGTCCTCTACTACTCCACAACGTACCATGGCGACACATTACTTTTGTAGGGAAATGACCTAGAACATCAAATTAGAACAAAATAATATTGGTAGCGTCGACCAATTATCCAAAATGTAATTAGGTAACTTTGGTTTTAGAGTCTACCACAAACAACACCATTCTAGGAATTTACTACATGTTCCAAAATTATGGCTTTCAAAAACTTATTTCAGTAAATTACACCACCTTACTTGTGGAGATTTCCTTACATTTTACTTTTACCATAGGTATTAAACACACCACACTGTCCGCTGTTCACTCTCATCCTTATACCTTGGTACGTTTAATAAAAAAACCTAAAATAAGCCATCCCTACCATTTGCAGAATACTAGGGACAAGTCAGTTCGCTTTTAACTTGGCTCACCATCAGACACACAATTGTTATATCTCAGAATGTGTTGCTTCGCCTTTATCACTTTCCGGACAATAAATCTCATCCTCTTCTGACATGGCGCATGGCTAGAGAAAACATCTTTAAAGCCCACAATACATCAGTCTTCCATTATAATAAACAGAGGCAGACATGAATCATAAGATTTAATAAAACCCCTCAACAACAAAGTCGCCATTCTCATTGATACATGAGCTACAATAACTAAACTATAATTATATAACTTTGAAACGAGTTTCATTAAGTAAAAGTGTGTTTTTTTGTTGTTTTTTTTTGTGAGAACTTGTTTCTTTGTGTTCAAATTTTAGTCTACCCTCCACCATCTAAACACTCTTCAACGTAACTAATTATTTGCTTGCTGAATTTTTAAAATTTGTATTAATATAATTTATTCTACAGACAGAATTTCTGAGATTCGTAATAATAAATGATATCTCATGTAAAGATCCATCTTAGGATGGACTGATTGCAGTTGTCATTTAGACTTGTCTTCTCTGTATGAAGCTAGTGATAAAAATTACAGACAGACTCAATAAAAGACTTGTTCTTTTTACAAAATATATAAGTTCTTTGAACTCTCACTAATGATTTGAACAACAATCAGAAGGAAGATTTTGAATTATATATCAAGACAGAATAAAACCACTGCACTTTAAATTTCATTCAAGTGCATTTGTTTTTTATTTATTGGCTGCTTGGAAGATAAAAATGACATTGGTATTTATACAATAATAAAAATGGTTGTAAAACAAAAATTTTCCTTACGTGTTCTAATTACTATATTACTTGTTTATGAAAATATGTAGCTTGACAAAACTTACCACTTGTTTACAACTTATATTTATTGTTATAATTATAATTTTCTTAATAACATAAAGACAACTAGAGTAAAACAAACTGTAAATATATCTCTATTACACAATACACTTTGAAAACATAAGCCATTTCCCTTCTAATGTACTGAAACTATACACGTAATTAAATTGTTATACATGGTTTTGCACTAAGTTTAATACCAGCAGGCAAGAAACAAAAGCATTACGCAATGCTTCATAATAATTTATGTTATGAGGGTAGATGTATCTTGCTTTTGGAATAATTTAAGAATAAAATAAATGTGGTCTTTGTTGATAGTACAGTATTGTGTTGGTAAAATACATTATTTGCATATTATACTTACATACAAATGCAAATAATGCGTTTTACCTAATACAAACGTCAAGCTATGTTATAATAAATACAAGTTTAAATTACAATAATTAATTATTAAATAGTTTCCTTCGAAAATAATTAATACTGTATGTGTCATGTTGATAGAATAAAACTTGAATATTAGTTCTCACAAAAGTACGTTCATTTATTAAAATGCACTACAACGACACAGTCGCCATCTTCAGTGCTGTACGAGTTATAATCACCGTGAAAAAAATTAACTACTTTTAAAACTAATTACACAATTAGTAGATTAAAGAAAGTTTAAAAGTATGTAAAGGAACATGTATAATTTATTTTTATTCTAAGAGAAATTATCTTCAAAGTAGTGTTAGGAATTAGGATAGTTTTAGTTAGAAATATCTTTGTAAGAAGCCAGTATGAAAACAATTATTGTGACAGACTTGAAAAAGTGATGAAATTGGTTACGTGATTGACACTACAGTGCTATTTAAACCCTTGAGTGGGAGGAAACTTGGTCAGTGGGCTAAGATTGATCAAGGGAAAATTCTTGAAGATAGCCAGACAGACTTGGCGAGTAAGAGCTTCCTAGAATTGAGATTTCAGACGAGCATCCATAAGAGTGGCAAGCAAACTTCGTGTATAAACCTTGTAATTATTTCAGAGACAAGTTATTACAAACTATAACGTAGAATCAGATCTGCGAGTAACAACAAATAGAGTCATCCTGGATTAATAGTTATATTAAGAATATTGTAGCATTGCAAATAAAATAGAAGATGATTATTGTTGTTAATAAATGATAATGAAGGGTAATTGAGTAGTGGAACCATTCGATTATATTGAAAATAAAAAAAAACCCAGGCAGGTGAGAGGAACCTCACCAAGCAGTAGTTCAGAACAAAAGCAAATTCTATCTCAGCTTCCAGTTCTAAGGTGTTTGGTTCTTCTTTACAAGTGGTTGATTGATTATGGTTTCATTTAACCTTCTTCAATGGATGTGTGAAGTAATTTGTTGTGTTCAAAGTTTTGTAAAGATGGTTTCGTTTTGTAGTGCATGACGTATGGACAACTTTAAAAGGAAATTAAAAAAGTTTATACAATTAACATTTTCTACAACTTAATTACTAATTTTTATAATTAAAAAATATAATAAAATTGTTTTACAACGGAATATATTAAACCTATGGATTGCCAGTGATTCAGTACTCCTACATATAAATAACAATGATACTAAAATATTTTGATATAAATCAAAATAAATAAATATTCTATAAATAGTATGATTTTACAGATCAATTTATGTAATATTAACGTACCATTAGAGGAAAATAAATGATGGGAGTTTTTTGAAGCTTTCCTTAAAAATGAATATGTTCATTTTTAAAATCAATACAATTTTATAAGTGCTTAATAAGTATAATTATTACATTTTTAATTGTGACTTTTAATCGTGGATTAAGATATAAGAAATTGTTAGGTCCAGAACAGGTTCAAAACAGGATGGACAACACAAGTTCAAAATCTTCAGAAAACCCACAAATACAGACCAAACCATTCACGAGACATCCCCAAAAACCCAATAACACATAAAGTGGCAGCATACAACCACATGATTAATAGACTGATATCGGTTCCAATGGGTGAAGCTGATTATAAAGAGGAACTAAACTTAATAAAACATATTGCCCAAAAAAACGGATACAACCCAAAAATAGTAGATACAATACATAGAAAAATGAAACAAAATAGAAATAGTACCAAACCAGATATAAAACAAGATAATAAATTCGTAGTATTACAACACAACCCCAAATTTAATAACACCATAGCTAACGTTTTCAGACACCAAGGCTACAAAGTTGCGTACAAAACCAACTCAAACCTACAACATACACTAAATAGCAACAAAACCTCAAACCAAGACAAGTTCATGAATACCGGTATATATAGATTAAACTGTAGTTCATGTGACAAATTCTACGTGGGACAGACGGGGCGGCCCTTCAAAAAACGATATAAAGAACATATCCAGGCACTAAGGCACCCGGAAAAATCAAAATTCGCAGAACACCTGGTAAACTGTGATCATGTTTATAAAAACATAGATCACAACATGAAAATATTACAGAAATGCAAAAAAGGAGATTACACGAACCGCGTAGAAGAATACCATATACACAAAAATGAACAAGAGCACCCGGATAATTTGCTAAATGACAAAAAACAGTTTGATGCAACCCCCACTTATGAACTAATAAGCCAGCTTACTAGGAAGTAGACATCAGCTGATAACTCACTAGTACATTGTACAATGTCAGCCCAGAGACATGTTAGACTTCATTTGTGCGCGTGTGTTGTTTGTGTTATGTGTTTTTATAAATTGTGTTGAATGTTTTTAATTGTGTTTTGACCACCCGACGATGGACGTAAAAAGTCCGAAACACGTGTAGTCGTAATATATATGTACTGAAGGAAAAACTTCAAAAAAGGATTGCTGGCGGTGAGTAACATACTAAAAATTAGATAATTATAATTCATCTAATTCCCATATCCTATTAAAGTTAACGAAACTATTTGTCGTATATTCTGACGAAGGATACCGATGGAAAGTAAAACAAATCCATAAATCCAATTTTGTTTCCTTTCCAATTATTTTATTGATATGTAAAGAAGTAATAATATAAATCCTCAAAATTATGAAATTAGAAAAACTTAGATAATATTTAATAATTACATGTTTTGGCTCTGATGGCATCAGAAAATACTATAAAAGTATAATAGATTGTATATTTGTAATTTAAAAATAAAATAATATTCTGATTTAGTACCTGATTTAGTATTTGTTTAACTATATTTTTTATGTTACGTATTGGCTTTATTTTTCATAATAAGAGCAAAACTATTATTATTTATTTGTCCTGATACAGATAGGTTTATACCACTATAATAGGGATAACACTACAAACACTTTATGAATTTATGTAGAGCAGTAAGGATTCATATCCAAGACAATAAGTACAATTATTATGATAAAAGTATAACATAAACATATTTGTTCAGCTCCAGCATATGGAGTTTATTATGACATTTTCCAGAAGGAGTGACAAACTCCCCCCTGGCAGAGAATAATTTTCCAACTTCGAAATTTACTCAAGAATAAATGAGAGTCTCCATTTCCAAAATCTTACGAAAATTGATGACAATACTTGCTTTCCTGATGATTCATCGATAACGAGTATCTGGATTTGTAATAAACTCCTCGCCGTTACGCAACGACAAAAGTTTTTCTCTACTGAGTATATTGCCATTCTCTTTATTATACAGCACAGATTATCTATTATCTCCCCACAATCTTTGTTATCTGTATTAGTTTACAAAACAAACCAATAGGTCTGTATACATAGTGTCTCTGTGTGTATATTTTATGGTTTAAGAAGTAACACCACCATTGAAAATTTCCATTTCCAAGGAAGATTGGATAGTTTCAGGGTACCCGCAAATTAATTGACTCAAAGCTGTACCATCTTAGAGAAAAGTTGACAAAATACAATCTTTCAACTGAAAAAAATTCCCCCTTTGCACAACTTATGTTATCATCAGCAATGCTTACCTGCTAAAGTGAATCTTCTACTGTCTCATATTGTGCCTTATGAGGGGAAAATACAGCCTAGTTCCAGTATAGCTTCCATTTGAAACTTGAAATATCCCTAACTCTAACTTCCTCTTATTTTTTACTCCTTTCATCGGTCTCAGTGAATTCCAAGTAATTACACCACATTACAATCTATTGCGAACACTTCGCTCAACTTACTATTGTTTTCAATTCTCTTGTAACTTAGATTGTATTGTAGTACTGTGGCGTTCATAAATTTCGCCCCTTCTGAAACTGAAAAATCCCGTTATTTCGATTCCCAATGCTAGCATTAACATAACTAATAGTATCAATTCTGTAGGCCTATGCTAGGTTGTGACACGTGATGGCATTCGGGTTTGAAAGACAAAAAGATTATAGCCTTGAGATTTGGTCAGTCCACTGAGCATAATAAAAAAAGGCAAAGCCAGTGGAATGTAGAAGTTCGGTGCTGTAGTAATTAGTGCAAAATGAATACTTTTGTTAAAATTATATTACAATCGTAGTATATGCAAAGGAGAACGTATTTCCTGCTCCTGACTACCATCTACTAGGGAATGCTAACCCAGTCTCCAACAACCAGGTACAAAATTTTAAATTCATACTCAGCTGTATCTTATTATACATAGGGTATGTGCATATTTGTCTAATTTGAAAAAAAGTCATGGTATGTTTTTGAAAAATTTAAAAGAAATTTAATTTAAAAAAAAAAGTAGTTAATAAAAAAGACAAGAAAAAAAACTTTTGTAACATAAGCTGTTGAATCTTGTATTTTTCTCTTCGGACAATACTCAGAGTGCATGGTGAATTAAAAAGAAATATCGATTTAACTTAAAATTGAAATATAATCTAATTTATTTTAATAGTTCATTTGAATTTAATTCAAAAAACATTTTGTGTTCAATTAAAATTTTTATATGTATTCATTTGAATTGATCATTTAATTTTGATTCACTAGTTAATAGTTGACTTTGGTTTTTTAATTCTAAAAGATGAATTATTCATTTAAAGTATTTAAAAAACTTGAACACAATTGTCACAAATTTGTTTATTATATCAAAGGAGTTTCAACAACAATGTTGCCGTTATCAGTTGCCGTTGTGTAGTTTGATGAACTACATAATCAAACTACAACTAACCTAGTACTGTGCCACGCCATTTATGCAACTAACATTCGTCACTGATGAAAAATAACATATCAGGTAGAAAAACAAATTTTCAATTTTCTGAAAAGTTCGATAAATACAGTAAGTACATCTTTCCGCTGTTTGGTGTTTTATAACCAGAAATAATCATAAAAGAGTTTAAGTAAATCGAAAGCGTTACAAATATCCTGAAATTACTGTAGAAAGAGTAATCCTTAAAAATTGCATGGTTTACTATAAATAAAAATTGCGACGATGGATGTTGTTAGTAAGGTTTTTTCATTTTGTTTGCTCATGTACCCGTTGCAGAAGTTATTTAAAAAGAGCAAATACAATCTAAATCTCATCACAAAGCCAATCGAAGGGTGTTGAGCAAACACAATTAACTACTCTGGATATTGTCAAACAGTCACGCCAGCCCTTAAGCTCAAATATTACACACTTCCCCTCAGCCTAAGCTTAGTAAACACAACGTTACACTTGTTTATACTTCTACTTTAAAGTCTTTTTGTTCCCTCTACTTAGGAAATTGACTCAGTTTTGTCCATTAGCTGCATAAACATGTGATAACAATATAAATCTACTTCACTGTATAATTTTGAATATCTTGCTGGTAGTAAATACTACACAATTAAATATTATACCAGAAACAACACAAGAATAATAAAACTATTGTAATACTCTTAAAACTAATCATCATTATAAAATATTCTATTTGACAACACTCGATTCAGATATTTTATTTCATTTTGAGAACACATTTATAGTCGTTTAAAAGAAAAATTTATATTTCTTTTACAGAACAGACGTGAAATGACGCTTAAGCATGCAACAAAATATATAAATTTCTGATTCTAATAACGAATCTTATATTTGTTTATGTGTATGTTTGACCATAGGCTAAAATTATTTATTTCATTTCAATTATTTTCAAACCAGCACAGAATATAAGACTAACCTGTTACGTGCGGCATAATGATAAAACGAAACACATTTTTAATGAGATGCTATATTTGTATAAAAACGTAATATTCCGTCCCTTCCACTTCACTAAGTAATGTTCAATGTTATTCGTCACTTCCACACAATTTTATTGAAACTATAGTATCCCATCTAAATTTATAAAATGTAAATATATTGCGGTAATTCAGTTTAATTAACTCTTGTTTCATAACATTCAAAGTTTTCAACGCGTACTAACATTTCACTAATTACAAAAGCTTTCATTTTCTAAAGATCTTGAAGCCACAAAAGTGAAAAGTTGGAAAGCTTTTAAGGAGATATTGAGGAAGAGAAAGAGAAAGAGAAAGAGAGAGAGAGAGAGAGAGAGAGAGAGAGAGAGAGAGAGAGAGAGAGAGAGAGAGATAAAGTTGTTAATATTTTGGATTGTAATAAAAGGAACACTTATAGTATGTTTTTAATTAATTAATGTTATTCAAGTTTTCCTTACATCTTGGTCTTCTGAAATAATACAATGTTTAAAATTAATGCAATGCTTCTTACATTTCAAATACTTAGTTTAATATATATGGTGTGTCATTTGAATTGAACCAAGTGTATTATTCAAAAATATATGTTTTTAATATATAGTTTATTCATGTTTACATTTATATATATATATATATATATATATATATATATATATATATATATATATATATATATATTAGCCTATATAATCCTCTCTTTGATTTATGATTATAAGGCTAATGGAGGATCATATTAATTGAAAACTTAATTTTTAACATTCTTATTTTACTATTAAAAAGATATTCATCCAATATATATCTTTTATTGGAAAGATATTTTTAATCCTCGAATAATTTTTCAATACCTTTACCAAAATATTTGGATACATATTCTCATCTTAAAGAATTAATTTATCTAAAAACTTAGTTTTAGAACACAATTTTAAGAGATAAATATGTTTTGTTTTATTCTGATTAAGAACATTTTTCAGAACTTTTTTTCTCTTCAATAATTTATTTTAAAAAGTAACGAAACCGTTTGTTCAAATTTGTTAAAAATTCTATGAGCTTACATGGTTATAATAAAACTTTTAAACTCTTATATTTTGTCTCTGAAACTCATGTTTTTCAAGAAACAAATTTAATACATTTTTTTTTCTTCATACATTGAAGAATTATTGTCAAACTAAAAATACTTCAAATGATGGTTTCTCAATTTTTAGTGAAGGTAACATATTTAAACATTTTTCTTCAAAATTTGGGGTTTTTGTATAGATATTAACTTCTCTCAATTTAAATAAGACACCACGTATATGTCGTTGGTAGACATTTCAGTACGCTTATTATCATCAGACAATTAATTAGTTACAACAACCTATTAAAAATCTGAAAATAATTACCCACTAGAATTTCGTTAAAGCTATTAATTATACTGTGGAACTTAAATGAATGTTAAGATAAATTACTTACAACTCCACATTACTATTTTCGCGAATGTCTTAAATTAAATAGTTGTTTGAGAAGTTAGGGTTTTTTATTTTTCACCAGTAAAAACACGGTAGTAAATAATACTAATTTTCCGAAGTATAATAACTTGTTGGTAATTGATTAAAAAAAAATAAAAATTAGTGATGATCATATATTTTATAACATATCCGTAAATGGCAGTGTAAGTATATCATCCCCTTAGTTATAGTATGGCAATACAATTAATATGTATGAAAATATTTAGTTTCTCCTAAAATGAAATACCAATTAATATCAAAAACAAATATACAAATCCTGTCAACACAACTATTATTTTAGTAGTTTCTTCTTGTAGATTTCAATTCAATCTATCAATATAAATGGTTTGTTGACTACTTTACTACTGACGGAAAAATGGTGTCCTTTTTGAAGTTTCAGTCTTGATTTAATGACTAAATTCAACAATACGTGCACAGTGTTGCAGTAAACCGTGACTTACGTTCATATTTTTATTACATAACTACACATAACCACGACATAGTAAGTCAGAGGTCGTGTACTTCCGTGCAAACTAATTATCCAACGTATTTCCATCCTCTGTAAAGTTCTTTTAAATAGAAACTTTTATATAAACGTTTCAACAATCGCAACACCTAATGTTAATCTTTTAAACATTTCGAAACTCCAAAGAACAGTGATTAGTGCCTTAATACAGCAACACATCTTTCATTTACCTCCAGACACTGCCATTAATATTTTTTAATTTAACTCTAAATTCCTTATTTTTACCTTCATTACATTTTATTCTACCACATTTGCTCTCCATTTCCAAAAAAATAAATAAGCCGTTTTTCAAATCACAACACAAAGATTATCTGTAAAGTCGATGTCTTCTATCTTTCCACTAAAGCCCACATGGTGCCTTTGGGATTCGTTGTGATTTTTTTAATCGCCTCGTCGAGTACAATCAATGCGGCCATTAATAATTTTAGCAGTTATCTGTGTTTCATACCAATTCCATTGAGTCATTTCTTTGCGTGTACAACCTTGATATTATTTGTATAGTCAGAGACAGGAAATTTTCCTAGCTTGTTTTTGCATTTATACCGATGATTATATCATACTGGGTAGTTCTAAAAACATATTAAATATAAATAACCTCTCAACTGAAATTTTAAGGATAGTGTAGGGTAGTGTATTTTAATATATATATATATATATATATATATATATATATATATATATATATACTATGTTAATATAAATAATTACTTTCATATATTAATAACTCAAAGACAACATCAAAGACAACATTTTAAAACGAGGAA
Organism: Aphrophora alni; assembly: GCA_963513935.1. Taxonomy (NCBI): domain Eukaryota; kingdom Metazoa; phylum Arthropoda; class Insecta; order Hemiptera; family Aphrophoridae; genus Aphrophora; species Aphrophora alni. Next base: position 108,358,893 of record OY740770.1, read on the forward strand.
AAGGTATTCTAGTGTCTTGGTAAACACTGAAAAGTTAGTTTTAAAATTGAAACAGAAATCTTAAACTTTTAATTTATTTAATACTCTTTGAAATTGATGATGAAAACGCGGCTAGGAGATGGCACTAAAGTATAACTTGTTGAAATAAATGCAATTTCATTAAAAATATTACTTTAATTTCAAATACTAAAAGGTTTAAAAATAAATAAACTTTAAAAGCATGTGCAATACTCCAGTATTGAAATTGGAGCGGGTCATGTACAAAGTTCAATTCCCCAAGGCAGGTTGCATACTAAACCACTGCAAGCAATTTGCTTTACGTCGTTAAAAATATACGCCAAGTGTTCAAACATTTTTTTATTATATCATCTCTCTCAGGTCTGTGTAGAAACTTAATTACTTTTTAGCTTATAAATTGGAGAGAGAAAAGGGATAACATGTTAAATGCTCATGTTTCATTGCAATGTTCTACATTGTGGTGTCATGTATGTATTTAAATGAATATGTATGGAATTATTTATAGGTACTGCTATTCACATTTAATTTTTGTTTATTATATCAATTAATTGTTTGATGCTATAGGTTTCCTTAACAAAGCACTGCACTGTACGTAAACAAAATTAAGGTATATAAATTGTAAAACACTGAGCAATAAAGTTGTTTGAGAAAACTTAAAATTTCACATTAATCAATGTTGTTCTATGAGGGACCCTTCTATTACAAGGCAACACATTCAACGCTTCCTTTCTCTCTCTCTTTCCTCAACACGTTTTAAAAGCTTTTCAACGTTCCACTTTTACGGTTTCAATGTTTTCTAGATAATAAAAGCTTTTGTAATTATCAAAACTTTAGCATGAATTAAAACTTTTGTTTTGTTGTGACAAACGTCAATTTAACCCTAATAACCCATTTGGTTTTTATAAAAATTTAGATTAAAAATTCTATAAAATGTGGTAAATCATACAAACAAATTTATTTTTTAGAAAACGTACATTTGTGTTGTCCCTTGCTATATATATATATATATATATATATATATATATAACTACATGTATTTTATTTGCATATATCGCTCCTCGTCTGACAACGTATATAAGTAAGCAAACGATTTAATCATATTGTCTTACATAAAACAAAAATATTTATTAAACACTACAAACTAGAAATGCTTTCATTTGGTTTAAACAAATAGAATATTTTCATTTAACTAAAATTCAGGCCATTATTTATTGATATTAAGCAAATTTTTATTTAGTTATTAGTACACTTTATTACAAACTAATACACGATGTGATACCCAGATAACGTTTTCTATACGATACTCACGGTAAATATACTTTCGTAAAGAACATTAAAAACAAAGCTCTAAATAATCCTCAATTTTGTTTTTTTGTTCCACAAATTAAAATATTTTTTGTCCATATTTTTTTATTTGTTTTTTTTGGATTAAATGTTATTATCGGTATTTTGATTTTACCACTACGATGTGAAGCAGAATCTTGAATATAAACAATATTTTAAGAGAATTTACAATACTGTTACAAACATACTTATTACTTTCAAGCTCTAATAAGCCAATATTACGATTTGACATAAAACTATAATTATGTACCTCTTTTGGTGCAAACATGTGTTACATGAAGATTAAAATGATTCAAGTGTAATCCAAGGACAATTATTTATCTGAGATTATATTATAAAATCATACTCATTTCTCGAAGTTAGGATAATATAACTTTTATACTCCGTTCAGTTTATGATAAGACCTTAATTAAGAGTCTCAGAGACTTAGAAAGGGAGGGAGATTTTATGATAATACCAAATATAATATTAAATCAAAAATAATGTCGCTTAAAAATCTAAGGAACATGAAAAACAACAACAAGCAGCATTTGACAAAAATGGACATTTGATCGATCCTTAACTGTTCTGCATCATAATCATCAACGTGATTATTCCTACCCCGCATCACATCCCCCTCTTTATCAGATGAATGAGACACAACACTTTATAAGCACGCTGATGACTTTCCAATAACTAAGTCAAAATTTACAGTTCTTTATTATACACCAAAATTCTCGGTACTAAACTTTAGTAAGTTGAAAAAGAAGTAGGTGTAAAAGAAGGTCCCAAAAAGGACTTATTTACAAGATTTTTTAATGTATGAAGATGATATCCGTTATGCAAATGTAATATTCTTGGTAATAAAATTATTGTTTAAAAAAAATTATGGCTTTTTTCATTTGGTGATTATACTATCTGCAATTGTTACTAATTTCAAGAGAACTCCATCTTGTTTACTTGCTGAGTGTTATTTATATTTTTAAGATTGTTCTTCACTTGTAAGTAACACTTAAAAGATAACCTAGTTAACAACAACTCGTTTTTTTGAATTATTATCAGCTTATTGTTCATCCATAAACCTGAATGGTGTATTTTAGTATACGATTCACATGCACTGTTTTAGGTACTAAGCTGAAAGCAATATCCAAACTACACATTTAAATAAATTTCCAATTTTTTTCCGTTGTCTTTAACCTACTTTTAATAGAATTTTCAAAGTGACTTGAAATTTTTGTTAAACAGTTTTGTTTTCTTTTGGTGAAATAAAAACCTTTTTTGTAAGTTTGTAATAATTTATTATGGACATAACTTAAATGATTTTTCTCATAATTTGGTTTTGGAGTAATTTTCGATAATCTGCACAACTACCAAGATAAAATGATTTTAGTTTTTAGCCAAAAATGTGGTTACCTTTTAAGTTACAGAAAAACTATAAACTTAACATTTATTTTGTTTATCATTAAAATGGGATTTTGTTTGTTTGTTGAAAATATTTAGTAATTAGCATTTTTCGAATATTTGACATTAAAATATAAGATGTTATACCTATGTATACAAAATTTGAGTTCAATATAACTCCTACATCCAAAGATATTAACTATTTTGTAAAAAATAAAATGGTGGATATTAGAAAACGAAGCATTTCTATAGACCTATGCTTATATGAATTTTTTCTTTATTTTGACTAGTAGAAGACGCCTGAAAGTCTCTGTTCCTTTATGAATCACCTTGTATATTTTTATTAAATCATGTCCACCTAAAAATGTGTTTTTATTTGAACAATATATTATTCTGTTGTTAATCAGTGATTGGAAATAATATAGGTGTAAAATTATTTACAGAATTTTTTATTGGTTATAATTTTTGTTTAAATTACTTAATGAAAAAATATGTAAATTGAAATAAATTAATTTGTTATCGATGTTTGAGGTTCAATATGATATTAAGTAATTGGACAAAAAAGGATTCTAATATATATATATATATATATATATATATATATATATATATATATATATATATATATATATATAATGCTTTGAAAATATAATAGTAAATACTTAGTGATACAGTACTTTCTAACTGAGTTCAGTTTTGTTTGAATTTAATTTAAGCTATTAGTGCATTAAAAAGAGCTATGAAAATTGTAATGAAACCAAAACAAAAGATTAAATGAGATGTTGAAGAGCACTTGGCTATGGTAGAGTTAAGGAAAATGTCAAAACTATTTGTGACCCCAGCTGGAGTAAATTCTCTTACGCACCTTTCATTAACGGATTGTCCAAGACATTATAGGTTGCAGCTTAATCGATCCTTCGGAGCGAAATAACTGTTCAGTGAGATCTCCTAGAATTGTTCTTGATCTTGAAGTTTAATTTAAGAAAGCTCCTACAACAGGGGTTAACCATAATTATTTTATAATTTTTGTAAAACTTTAAAATTACGTATTCAAATAAATTGTGAAAATTAGGACAAACTTCCGGTTAGCCAGTCGTATCTCTACCATAATTACGCTAAGTAATGAAACATCCAGGACAGACTAGAAGAAAGGATGCTAATACGAGAGGATTAGCTCAAAATTCGCCCCTCAGGAGTTTTGAACATTCGCCTCAAGGACATATTTTCTACCCAGTACCAACTTTACTCCAGGACTTATGGGAGTAATAATCATTCCGACGGTCAAGACCAACGTAAGGAGTTACGTACTATTTTATCAGTTATAAAAGACTGGCCACTATATTTAAAAAGTGAATACAGTTTCCAACCTTTGGTATTCGGAAAAATCGCCACTGAGATATAGTTAAGCAAGACAAACTCGATGGGGAGGGAGAGGTATTTGAGTATTTTTTTTAGAAAAGATTTTTGTTGCCTTCTAAAGATGTTAAAGCATACTTCTAGATTAAGATAAACAAGTCGATTTTAAATTTACAATTATTATAAATAAACTTGATAACAATGATTATCTACACAAACGAAAGAGCTCTTGATTGGTGTAGTGGCTCTGCTCTCTCTTGGTGTAAGAGATCAAGGCTTTAATTTCTTTGTAAGCTTACAAGTTGCGATATTGATTCTGAACGTGCACGAATGTCAGGAGTTTACATGGTAGTAAAAATTACAGTGGTGCCAACTCTTTATACTGACCACACATTGGACGAATGAAAAGTAATCAAGCAGGCACTGGTCTATCAAGGAATGTTTCGTCACATGTTTATTTGCTAATTCATAGTATACTGTACACGAGGTATCAATGATTTAAAAGTGATTTTGGATATTAAAATAAATAAAGTTAATATCTATAAACATATGTGCAAATTTTTTTCGTCTGTCCCATTGTTTGTCATTTTTTAACAAAGATATAATTTCACAAGTACAGTAATTGAGATATCGGTAATAAATTTTATGAAATGCTTATACATTAGTTAGCACTTTGTCACAAAATATGAGATTATTTAACTTAATGATTTCTACTTTATCCAACAAAATATAATTAAAATTTACAAATAATTGTATGAACTACATACACCATAACCTTAAATTCACCTTGGAATTGGAGAAAAATGACAGCCTAACTCTCTCAATTTCACAAAAAATCATGACGAACTGCGTTTTAAAACATTTAGAAAATTGACAACCACAAATTAAACAATATGTGACTTCCCATAACAAAATTGTCAGATTATACCAACTTTATAGACAGAATCATAACCCTTTCCATGACGCAGGAAGATTTCAATAAAGAAGTACAGACAATTCAATACATCGCAAAAAGATCAGAAAGTACACAATAAACTGAAACAAAAATACAAAATATAGGAATTCTGAAACAGAATAAACTATACACTTAATTTATAATGGCTTAAAACAACGCCACTGTCACATACAAAACAACTAATAAACGATAAGGTTATTGATACAAAATAAACAAACAAGAAAAAAGTACTTATATAATTTAACTTGTAACGAATGTCCTAGCTTTTATATCGGGCAGGAGAACTCCCTTTACAAAAAAGATGTAAAGAATATTCACTTTCTATACAAATGACACCCCCAAAATTGTGTTACGCAGACCACCTTATCAGTAACGGGCCGATATACATAGATTTAGATGACCAATCTTCATGTGTGTTAAAAGGGCTGCCTCATGAGGACCTTGGAAGAGTACGAGATTTACAACAAAGTAAAAACTATATCCCCATATGTAATAAATTATCAGCCATCCTTTCAACCAAAAATGTTATTGACACCCTCATTCGGCACTGAGAATGGAACATAATCCATCCCCTAAACTAAACAACAGCATGGATGTCTTAATCGTCCACAGTATCTACTTGTTGTTCATATGTACACGTCATTCGATACATCGATATACAGTGTTTGAATTAATTATGAGATCCATATGGCGAATGTTCGAAACTGCTGACGTCTGTTAAGTGAAAATCTAGACCAAAAGGAATTACTAAGATGTACCATAAAAGATAAAGTTAAATTAGGTAAATTATTCATTAAATAGATTATTTAAATGATATATTAACAGTTTCGAAATATAATTTGTATACATAATATGTTTATTGGAGTGTTATTTATTTAGATTGATGTTCAGAACACTTCACAGGCTTTAACTTGCAGGAAATATTTATATGTTATTATTTTATATAATGTATTGTAATATTTTAATCTCACATGACCCAATTATTTACTAATCTATTTAAATTAAATAAAATAATCACAATTATTGTAAATAAGAAGAAAACTAAACTTTAGTGAACATTTGCATTTAAAAACTATTAAAAATAAGGCAAGAACAGATCAAACTCATTAGCACTCGAGCATTATAAAATTAAGCTTTTATTTAAATGATAAAATTTCCATTGCAAAACAGTACAAACATAGAATAGCAGTTTAGACGTTATAGATAATTTATGTTCGGTTCTGGAAATTAATGTGATATTGTAGTTTGTGTTAAAACCATTTCAGTTTCATAAAACTGTAAATACATATTATTTAATCATTAATTTATATCATAATAAAAAATACATTATATAATTGCATCTAGCTTCTGAAAAACTGAATACATAATATTGTATTTGGTACTAAAGTAACATAAGTTAAATGTTTTATATTTTAATATACTTCATTTTATAAATCAAATTTTGAGTGCAACAATATTTTACATATTTATTTTATTCTTAAACTACACATTACCCATTACGGAATATTTTTACGTTCATTTATGAAATAAAAATATAAAATTTAAATAAATAAAATATTATAAAAAGTAGTTAATTAAAATTGAATTTAAATTAACTTCGTTGTGTTAGGAAATAAGCATGACTTTAGATCTAAGATTTATAGTAACACATATATCGACCAAAATGATTTTTTAGAAAATTGTAAAATTGTGGTTTAATTTGTAAATAAAAGGTCGTAGATTATTTTACGAAGCGCAACAATTTCCTTTAGTAACAAACATTATAACATAAAAATGAAGAATAAAGCCAAAAATATTTCTTTTGATTTACAGTTTATTTCATGTAAATAAATGAAACAAAATAATCTAAGCTAAATAACAAAACATTTCATTCATAATATTATGTAACAGTATCATTATATATATATATATATATATATATATATATATATATATATATATATATATATATATATATTTCTCCCGATCTGTTTATGGGAATTGATGAGTTCAAAACCAGTAGAGGCCGAAACAACGTGAATCAGAGTGAAGTACGATTGTGGTTGTGAAGGCCGGAATTATGATGTTACAGGGAAGGGAACGCGATGTGCTGACCACATTATACGACTGAAAAACCTTCAAACAAGTGGTTAGTAGGAAACTCGTAATTTTATAATATTTTATCCAAACTAAACAAAAATATTAATTAATACATAAAGGAGTTAGTGTTTTTTCTTTTTTTTCCAAATGTAAAGAGTATAATCAAGTATGATGATACAAAATATTAACGTATAATTACGTATTGAAATTTTGTAATTAGGAAATATAGATATTTTAAAGTGTCGACATGAAATGAAAAAGATACTCTGAATGTGTTTAAAACATAAAATACTATTATTAAGTTATTGAAAACTATAAACATAATCTTTGTTTTAGATTTTAATTAGCAATGATAAAAATATATCGCCGAAGAAATAAGTGGCCTGGAAACAATTGCAATTAACATTTGCCAAGTGATTTTCAGCACTGTTACTTCCACCTACTTCAGTCCTGGTGTCTTGCCAAATATACTAGTAATATTTAAAACTTTTATTTCAACAACATTAAATACATTTTATTGAAATAAATAAGATTAATATTTCAAAGAATTAAAAAATATATGTTTTGGTTTTATAAAATAACCATTAAAACATTAAAGTATTGAATTCAGATCTTAAAGCATCATTACTGGTGCAATTCGAATTCACATTGTTATTGAAAGTACTGTGGCGTAATTTAAGTTTTAGAACTTTAAAAGACTTTAATGTCGAAGGACCAACTTGCTTTACGCAAGTAATCACATTGAAAAAAAGAAAATTAAGTTATGTCTATGTTAAACTGTAGAATTGCGACTGTATATATTTCATACCTTAATTGAGGCGTAGATCTGTAAGACGGTGTTGGATAATTTCGGTTTTCGTAAATGTGCACAGGTACCTGCCGACGACACTTGACACAAAGTATTTACAATAGTTTTGTCACAAATCACTAATATCACTGTATTGTACACAGTTAATAAATACAAAATATAGACAAGTTTCTTTAGTTGAGTTTATCGCGATATCTTTGGTTTTGTAAATTAACAGTTAATCGCACATGTCGATGCCATGAGCGCATGGCGTAGAATTCAAGCGATATGAGTCATATTTATTGGGTGAATATGCATAGTTACAATAGGCAGATTATAAACGGGTTTGCGACCAAATAAATGGAGCGTTATCACAAAAAAAACTATTAATTGCTTTATTATTATTCTATTAGCGGCGTTGTATAGATACATACAGCGTGTATAACCAAACCATAAGACAACCATGTGTTTTATTAGAGTCCAGTCTCGAGGTTTCTTCAAGAAGCGGTATTCTTCCGCTTTTGTTAGCCAGAGACCAATCAAATGGTCAGATATTTTAGCTTTATTAAACCTGCATAAAACTGCTGTTAATAAGCGGTAAATTGTACAGAGATATCGGTATTTTCGGGGGGAATACAAAATATGTACATAACAAGTACTGATTGTTATAACTTTTTTTAAGCACATTGGTTTTGATATTTATTCTACCCAAACCTCTATGGCGAGTTGATATGTGATAACAAACATATTATACTATGGAATTTTCAAATGAACTACATGTTTAATTAAAGTTAAGTACCTTATAGCCATGTCAATTATACAATTATTATGGTATACATGTCGTAGGGCCTATATGGTCTTTTTCCAGAATTAAATATTTTGTAGACTTTCATTATTACTTTAAAGTTTGCTGAACGGTTAATCATTTTATACTTATAAATTTTAAAATTAATATAAATCGTCACAATTTGACAATTATTATTTTACTTTACAATGAGGTTGTACTTTTATTGTTAGGTAAATTTAAAGGAACAACACATAACTTGAAAAAAAAACTTTAATAGCTGATTTTAAGGTACGGACTCTTTTTTAAAGTTTTATATTTTAATAGTTGATAGCATTCAATTTTGGGTGGTCCTGTAGAAGAACATTTTTATCATGAGTGATTGTTTGTTTTGTGACAACTTTTGGGACTAGGAAATTCTTCCGTCTTTAGAATAGTATAAACTATTACATAACATATTTAAAAATAATAAAAATTACATTTAAGTAATTAAAATCACCTTTTTCGTCGTAGAATATGTTTTATTTCAACTAAACATTTTTTTCTCTTATTTAAACGAGAAGTTGCATTTTTTAAATGTGTCTTTTGTTTCGTTTATAAAAATTACTTTAATTTGTTTGTATTTATTGTTTTTGCGTTTGAATAATAATACATTACAAAAAATAAATGACACGTATTGGTCATGTATTATCAAAATAACTGATAAAATGTATTCTTGTTCAACTAACTCGCCCTTCTGATTTATTATTGATATGTTTGAGGTTTTAATTCCTTATAAACTAGTAAATTAAAATTATATCATTTTTATTGTTTATCTTTAAAAAATTCTAAAACAAATATATGAGCATTGTTATTATTTGAAGAAGAAAAAGATTAACGTGCTTTTAAAAATAACCAATAATAAAACGCGTTTCCATATATTGTTTCTTAAAAATGACTAATAATTGTTAAACAAGTTGTAACTTCAAACCTGTATTTAATCTAGGTTACGGGGGGGGGGCAATGTTTGTGACGTTTATCTAATAAATAATGAATTAATGGCATTACGTATGACACAATGAAATGTAACATTCGTTGTAGAGATATACATTTTAGATTTGATTTTTAAATTTTAGATAAAGATATTAATTACATTCTTTTTCGCTTATTTATGTAATGACGTTTTCTAAAAACTAATCAAATAAATTGTCGTAAAATAATACATATTGATTTAAGATATTCGTTTCTAAGGAGACATAATCATCACAAAAAGGTATTCCTAAGTATATATGTAAGTACTATCTGATTTCTTAAGTTTGTTTATTTTTTAGACTCCGGAACTTGGTACAAGGGAGCACGAAATGATAGTTTGTCCATCTTTTAAACTGAAACACCCCTCCTCTTTCTCCTCTCGGACTATTTGGGGATCAAGCTGTAATGGTTGCTATTCTTTTAAATATTCAACTACTCGTATAAAGTTTTTGTTAGCCAACATTTCTGCACATTTATCCGCACTAAAACCAAAATATCCACGAGCTCAGCAAAACTTTAAATTGTTGTCCGATTCTTACAGTGATGTGATTCGGAAACAACTCCACACTAACTTTGACCTGAATTAGTTATAATGTATCCAAAGTCTGAAAAGGAATAAGAAATCCAAAGTATCGTATTTTAAAAAGAAATAACGATTACAAATATTGATGGGAAACGGAACATTTTTCTAATTATGTTTTAAGATAATATTCGATTGATTTTGATACTATAAATCACATACAAAAATTTGCCCGAATAATCGAGAAACATTCAGTACACTACGTATTGATATAGTAAAGTTTTTTTAAATTAATAAAATCCACATTTTAAAACAGGCAAATAGTGCGTGACTGTCCTAGCCAGGAAAACCAAATTATTGATCGATTAAAAAAATAAAATAAAATAACTATGTTCATTTCGTTTAATTAACCAATGGTTATTGTATTGGAACAGAATTTACCTTTTATATTTTATTCTAATAATCTTAAGATTATTTTACAATTTATTATAACAAGACTATTTATTATTCGCCATGGACCGTTTATGACACATTAAATATTATTCAATAAAGCTGTAGTCTATATTAAAATTTTTTTAAATGCAATTTAACAGAAATTATATATATTATGTTTAATTTTTGTTACCTAATGATAAAATAATTATTTTTAGCTTAAATATAAAATATTTATATATTCTATCATAGCTATCAAGTTAAAAATTGTCAATCGTTTTTGTTATAAAGTCAGCTTTCTAAAGCAAGTGTCTGGTATTGTTGTCTGGTAAAAGAAATTGTGTGTCAATTGTCAAAGTCTTAAGAAATACTTATATTTAAAAGTCATTCTAAAACGCTGTCATCTTTCCTGTAATGTTATTGTATTCAGAGTTCTTTCTGCTTTCAGAACTTAAAATGTTGGTTTTAGAGCTTTTATCTAAACCTAAAGAGTTTCTATTTTAAAACTGCAATGTCATACAACTGAATTATTTCTTCTCCTTTCAGATTATATCAAAACATTGGAACGATTTAACATAAAACATATTCTGTTGTTTTATAAATATATTTTTATTATTTATTTAGTGACGTGCTTTCTAAATTTGTATGTTTGTAAATTAAAAGAATTGAGAAACATTATTTGTTTTACGTTTTACCATCAAATTATTTTTTTAAACTGTGATTATTTTAATGGATAATAAACAATAATGTCAATCTAGTTCATTTCCATTAATTTAAAACAAAAAGGTTACTGAAACGTTTAAAATTAGATACATTTTACAGCTGTTTTGTGAGAAGATAAAAAAAAATCATGCAGTTTATTTTTTAAAAGTTTTGTGTAAGGAATACTCGTAGTAAAACTTGTTCTTTGTTATTTTTTGCTGAATTAATTAGTTTGTTGTTTATTTAGAGGTGATTATTTTAAGGTGGTTGAATTTTCAATTATAACAAAATCATTAATTTTAATTATTTATTTTAATCACACGACAACAAATACATTTACGTGTCGGTATTTTAAATACTAAATCATCATCATTAGGTAATTAGTTGTTCAATGTAGTGTGTAAATTACGTTATATTTAAATCGCAGCTTTGTTTTCTTGTTTTTAAAATTCTTGGTAGTATAAAATTATGCTTTAAAAAATTTATACAAGTAGTTATATATATTACTTTTTATGATGAAATCCAATATACACATATGTTGTCCAATATTAAAGTAAAACTAGATGGATTTGTCAATGAACACTCTGGTTAAGTTCATAACAATACTTGATTCTTGATATCCCTGTGGATAGTAACTTTGTGGACTTCACTGAAGAAAGTAACATTGACATCGTACAATCCATCCAAGTACATCAGAGTAATTAATGGAGTGTAAAACAAAATAATTGTTATTACAATCATTGTGATTCAGTTATCGTTGCTGTATTTGTGTTTCATTATTATTCAGATGTCAAATTTATTGGTAATTTGTATTTAACTTTATTTTAATAACTATAAAATAGTTTGTTTTAAGACGAATAAAGTACAAATTTCAGAATATTTATTTATTAAAAAACCGCACATTTACTTAATATCTTTCTATACAATATTTGTGATTTATTGTAAGCTGTTTATCATCAGTGAAATTTAAAAAAATATTTTTTTATTTCTGAGTCTTTTGAACTTGGCTTTTGAGATCTACGTTTATGATTTGACAGTCTTACTTGAAACATATATATCAATTCACAGTGTATCATGGGTTACGCCAGGTTTCAGATCAAGTGTTTTTATTAAACAGTTTTATTGCCTGTTCTTAATATCCACGGTTACCTTGTGGTCTAGAAATTACCCCTAACGATTCACCCTCTCCATTATTTATATATCACTAAAACTAAATTTTGTTAAGTTTTCGGCGATTTTATTTATAGAATGTCTAGAAGTATAGTCTTTAAATTAATATAAGTTATATTATAAACACATAATTGTTACTATAAGTTGTTAAATGTAGTTTATGAAAAACATCCAAGTATAAAATTGTCACGAGAACCATTATACAATCTCAGAAAGTATAAACTAAAAAGTATTTGATTTCTTTAAATTGAAAATATTTTTTTTACGTACCTCCTCAAAACGTTCTTCACCTCAACATGATTGTTTATAATGTCCGGAATAATATTGACCAGCATCTAATTATTAGGTTACAATTGTACTCCAATTGGTTAGCAGTATCCTCCATTGAGTGCTTGATTTGTTAGTTGAAAAATTCTTAATAATCATATTTAACTTCTTTTTCATAGAACGCAGGAAAATTAGTTATATTAAAGAAAATATATTTACATCAGTGTGATTGTCCCAGATGATTGGAATATATTTGTGAGATTGTGATTGAAAACCTTTCCTTTTACCTGGGAAGAAAGTGACAAATGTATAACATACAAACGTCTAATGAAATGCTTTTATTGATTCCTATGTTATAACTATCGATAATCGATGGATAACACAATATATTTACGTTGACACGAAATCACATTATATTTAATCCCCTTTTTTTAAATTTCAAACATAATAATAAATTAACTGCCTAAAATAAGATTGAATCTTCTAAAAAAGAGAAACGAATAAATTAACGAGAACGGCACAACTACAGTATAATTGCATGCAATTATAAATAAAATACAAGAATACAATTTACAGGAAAATGCTATGTTGAAATATAACTGTTTTAAATATTTATTTTTGTACATCACATGCCCTGAGGACACATATATATTTCTCAATGTTACATTTGGTAATAACATGGCGTAGAGAAATGTAATATTTCTTGAAAATATACAATATTAAAATGAATTATTCTTTTGGGAATAGAATGGGGCTACATTTTAAGGAATGTGGGAAAATACAGTAATAGTATTATGCGCATACAATTAGTAATTTGTGCGTATGTATTTTAAAAATACAATAAAATCATTAAAACAATATTTAATGCCATACGATAGCCTACACCTCCTCCCAGGATAATCAACATGTTAATTTTCGGATAAACCTACTACCTGAACCACTTGTAATATTTAATATCATTATTTGTTTTTAAATTTTGACCTTCGATGGTCCTGTATTCAGTCGTGCCCCGACTGCGTTTCAACATACATGATGGTTATTTTCAAAAGGTTTTTGAACGAGATATCACATTACATCACAAAACATAAAAATATACCATTTACACAACACTATAATAAGATAATCACATTTAGGAAAGCCTGCTCTCTTCAGAACTATTAAATGTGCCAAGCCTTGTATTTATTTCAGTACCATTTATTTTGTAGATAATATTAAAATAGAAATATATTTCAGTTTATTTTAGGAAATATATATCTATTTTTTTTTATTGAGAGCGTATCTATTTGGTAGAGGCAAAGTGATGTGAAACCAGAAAATACCATGTGTCCAAACATCGCATTAAATGACTGCGAAAAGAGATTCCATTATTATTTAAAAGCATAAACTTGTCCTGTATGAAGGACGTTGGAGGATGAGTGTCTGGAAGTGAGACGTGAGGCTGAAAGTAAATACTCTTAGTCTATTGGGACCGTGATTTGTTTTGTCAGTTTAATAAAACAAAAAGAAATATATGAAATCATCTTAAAACGAAAATGTACAATTGACGATCAGTAATAAAAATAAGTATGATATTTATTTAAATTTGATTTCGTATTAGGGATTTTAGAAAAATGTCCAATATAGAATGTTATTTTTAGAGGATATGTAATTACAGATTACTTAACCCAATGGTTTTGCTAATTACCTACATCATATTTCAATACACGTACTGTATCTATATATTATGCTATTATGTTGATTCTACTGCATTCTTAACAAATAACAGAACAAATGATGTAATTATACAAATTCCAGAAATAGTTAGAAAAAGTTATCGATATATTTTCATACACGTTTCCTTTGATTAAAAATTTAGGCTTGGTGTTAATATATTAGCCTACTTCCGTGAATATATAACAGAAACGAAATTATCGTAAAAAATTGTCTAATTATTCTAACAGCTTTTAAAGTCAATATCACCAACTTCCGTGCTATTACAACTAAATATATTGTTACTAAAAATAAACTAATGTGTAGTGAGAATGGAAGTGTTGTAGTTTAAATACGTTTGAATAAAAAAAATATGCGTGATTTTATTTTATCTGTTTTGTTCATATTACTGATATTTTTAATTCATCCATTATGGTTCCTGTAGCAATTATTATTAAAGCAGCAAGGATTTAATGCCGTTAAAAAAATAATCCTGGTTCCATTGTATATTTTCTAGTTCTTGTGCATACTTATACACATAAGGTACCCAAGAAATATAAATAACGCTATTTTAAGTATACATATCTTGGTCTTGAATTTAGGAACTCTTTTATATGCGTTTTTGTATTAAATCTAAAATTATATGAATATTTATATGAAATTATAGATTAAAATGTGATACTAAGTACGTTGTCCGAGTCCTTCTTTATACATTTTTAAAGTTTAAATACACAAAAACAGAGTATCGTGTAATTTCATGGTAGGTACTAAAAAGGAAAACCTTTGACGGTAAGAGAAATATTGCAATATATTCATTAACGTTTTAACTATTTTAAGTAATTGAAACGTTTAAATTTTAGTTGTTATCGGATGAGTGGGAAAATACGTAAGGGGGGGGTTATGATCTGAGTAATTTAAATGACAGGTGAATAAAGTATAAATAGAGCTACTATTTTACATAAGATTAAAAGGAGTTTGATTACAAAGCCAACTTTAAGTTTACAGTATCGTTGCCAACTTTAGGGTTAGGGGGAGAGTTTAATCGACCTATATCTCAAAGCATAATTTCTTTAGCCTTAAGTGTCAAAAAATGTAGAAATGTAAAACAGAATTAGGTTTTCACCACGTTTGTGTCTAAAACACAAGTAAGATATTTGTATGAAAAGTAGTTGTGGGAAGTCATAACTGAAACATGTTTAGTTTATAGATAATGGAATTCCTTAAAATTTTATTTAATTCCATTTTGAAATATTTTACGTATGTACTTTGTGTTATACACCATATAAAACCACATCACATGTTACATTACGCGTGAGTTCGTTTTATTATTGAATAAATAAATTATCATTGAATACGTAGTCTACTAATATTTGTGTATTTAATTATTGCTGTTCATTTTATTTAAATTTATATAAAACATTTAATTAAATCGTTTAGCGTTCCACAAACAGGTTTTGTTTTTTAAACACAGTGGTTACACTCTCAGAGTAAAGAGAGCGATAATTCAATGTAGTAGAGCTGGGAACCGTAGAGCTGAGAGTTGTATGCTACCCTATTCAGAGATTATTTGTTCCACCTGTACAGATTTAACGGCAACTTTGGGAGTTTGCAATACATTCTCATTTTTTAATGACAACTTTTATAGTTAAATGAGTTTAGGTTAATTATATGGATTGTTTCATTATTGAATAGTAGGGGATATTTTGTTATATTTAAATATTTATATGTACAATTTTGATTTTATAATATTATAGTCTCTAAAATGATATAGTTTTGATAGTCGTTCACCCATCGTAAGTATGAATGTCACAATATACCTGTAACATAAATGCTCTAATTCTATTGTAAATTTTTTTGGGAATGCATTGTATGATTTTAATTAGGTGTTGAATTTTAAGGTAGCTGTTTTTATATTACTAGATTCTCTGTCTCATTGGCGTACTCTTTCATAGTTTAAATATTAAAATGATATTACAATACCATATGGTTTATATATTTCCAAGTATGTCAAAATATACATTACAAGTATCGCATGCAAGTATACATTACAAGTAATACATGCAAGTTTTACACTATTGACCGATGGTACTTGGTAGAACTCCATTTTAATGAAAAACAAACACAATATTTAGTAAATTCTAC
This sequence comes from Aphrophora alni, assembly GCA_963513935.1. Lineage (NCBI taxonomy): Eukaryota > Metazoa > Arthropoda > Insecta > Hemiptera > Aphrophoridae > Aphrophora > Aphrophora alni. The sequence continues at coordinate 108,375,529 of OY740770.1, forward strand.
AATTTATTTGAGTCTTGCCGACCATGGTTTCGCCAACAACGGCATTTACAAGGCAGCTTAACAAAGACTAAGGAAAAATATAGAAACTAACATATTATTACTACAAAAGGAAGAACAGTTACTTAGCTAGGGTAGGGGGGGAGTAAGAGCAAGGGAAACATGTGGTCATACGGAAGACAATGGTTTTAACAACGGTGAATTTGACAAAAATTCCACCTGATCATTAAGTACTAGTTTGGAGTCTTTACAAATTATTCTCTTAATCTCTAACATTTCTAATAAATTTAATTTCTTACTTTTAACATTAACATGGAGAATTTCAAACTTAACATTATTCAAAAAATCAGACACTACATGAGTTTTTAAATGATTAGAAAAACTAGATTCATTATGACCCAACCGCCAATTTCTTTCGTGTTCCATTAACCTGCATTTAAAACTACGGCCTGTTTGGCCTACATAAACTGCATTACAGATATTACAAGTTAATTTATAAACACCACTTTTTTTGCATGTTATCTATTTTATCTTTACAATTTAGTAACATTTTTCCTAAATTGTTTTTGCAATAAAAAGCTGGTTTACAATGATTTTCATTTTCTAATACATTCCCAACCGCATAGCTAACCTTACCAATATAGTTAATTCTACGCCTTTTTTGTAATTTATTAGACTCTACGGTTGGAAAAATAAGTGATTTAGCTTTATTTTTTAATTTAGTTTTTAAAATTTTCTCTATGAGGTTAACATCATAATCATTATTAAAAGCAATTTGTTTTATGCAATTTAATTCCGTACAATAATCGTTATTAGACATAGGAATGTTAATGAGACGATGCAACATACTATGGAAGGCGGCCATTTTGTAACTAAAAGGATGTTGTGAGGTAGAATGTATAATATTGTCAGTAAACGTAGGTTTTCTAAAAATACTGAAACTATGCTTACCATTTTCAATTTTTATAGTGAGGTCTAGAAAATTTATTTGATTTTGTAAACCGATTTCCATAGTGAATTGTATTGCCTCATTAATAGAATTCATATAATTAAACAGTAATTGAAGCTGGCGGTCAGATCCTTCAAATAAACACAAAACATCATCTACATATCTATACCAGTATTTAATGTTGGCGTTAAATGGGTTATTACTGTCAAAGAGTGTTGATTCAAATTTGTCCATAAAAATCTCAGCTAGCAATGGAGATAGGGGAGACCCCATTGCCAAACCATCGATTTGAAACCGATGTCAAATCGATGGTTTGGCAATGGGGTCTCCCCTATCTCCATTGCTAGCTGAGATTTTTATGGACAAATTTGAATCAACACTCTTTGACAGTAATAACCCATTTAACGCCAACATTAAATACTGGTATAGATATGTAGATGATGTTTTGTGTTTATTTGAAGGATCTGACCGCCAGCTTCAATTACTGTTTAATTATATGAATTCTATTAATGAGGCAATACAATTCACTATGGAAATCGGTTTACAAAATCAAATAAATTTTCTAGACCTCACTATAAAAATTGAAAATGGTAAGCATAGTTTCAGTATTTTTAGAAAACCTACGTTTACTGACAATATTATACATTCTACCTCACAACATCCTTTTAGTTACAAAATGGCCGCCTTCCATAGTATGTTGCATCGTCTCATTAACATTCCTATGTCTAATAACGATTATTGTACGGAATTAAATTGCATAAAACAAATTGCTTTTAATAATGATTATGATGTTAACCTCATAGAGAAAATTTTAAAAACTAAATTAAAAAATAAAGCTAAATCACTTATTTTTCCAACCGTAGAGTCTAATAAATTACAAAAATGGCGTAGAATTAACTATATTGGTAAGGTTAGCTATGCGGTTGGGAATGTATTAGAAAATGAAAATCATTGTAAACCAGCTTTTTATTGCAAAAACAATTTAGGAAAAATGTTACTAAATTGTAAAGATAAAATAGATAACATGCAAAAAAGTGGTGTTTATAAATTAACTTGTAATATCTGTAATGCAGTTTATGTAGGCCAAACAGGCCGTAGTTTTAAATGCAGGTTAATGGAACACGAAAGAAATTGGCGGTTGGGTCATAATGAATCTAGTTTTTCTAATCATTTAAAAACTCATGTAGTGTCTGATTTTTTGAATAATGTTAAGTTTGAAATTCTCCATGTTAATGTTAAAAGTAAGAAATTAAATTTATTAGAAATGTTAGAGATTAAGAGAATAATTTGTAAAGACTCCAAACTAGTACTTAATGATCAGGTGGAATTTTTGTCAAATTCACCGTTGTTAAAACCATTGTCTTCCGTATGACCACATGTTTCCCTTGCTCTTACTCCCCCCCTACCCTAGCTAAGTAACTGTTCTTCCTTTTGTAGTAATAATATGTTAGTTTCTATATTTTTCCTTAGTCTTTGTTAAGCTGCCTTGTAAATGCCGTTGTTGGCGAAACCATGGTCGGCAAGACTCAAATAAATTGTAGAATTTACTAAATATTGTGTTTGTTTTTCATCAATACATGCAAGTATTAAAAGTATACTTACAAAATATACATGTCAAAAGTATCACAAGTATTTTGCCAAGTACATCGTTCTATCCCTGAGTAGTGTGAACATAAATTCCTCAACCATTAGCAATACGTCATACATACAGTGTTTAACTTTGCAACCAACCTCCTAGTGGTATATTAAATTAGGTTTTCATAAGAGACAAATTATACGGAACGCAAGCACGCTCAGTTCTGCTCACCATTTAATCTTGATGTAATTGATTAATTGTTTACCAATCTAGATTAGTGCAGGACTAGATTGGAATTATACATGTCTACTCTTGATATAATGCGCTAACACATATATGACAGAGTCTGATTTGATCCGTCACACAATTAGAGATATGATGCAAATTACTAAACCGAGAGTATGTAAAATTGATTAATTATTTTAGGTTTGTAGTTTGAATATTTGCCTACGTGAAACATTATTGGCAAAAAAAAAAAAAAAATGTATTATTATAATTTTTGTATTTGGAATTAGGAAGAAAAAGATAATTAAAATAAGTAGAAATTTTATCAATTTCTGGTAAAACGTAAAAGCAGTGTCAATGACATGTAACTTTGTAAATTTAACCATTGATTTTCCATTTAATACTAAAATTGAAATTAATTTGTTAACAAAAATATTGGACAATACATTTTTATTTATTTGTGTCCGTATTGTACTGTACACTTTATAATGTTTTACACAGAAAGTATTGAACATAACTATTAGCTATGTAATTGTCATCAACATGGGGTTACTAAACTGAAATAATTTAGACGTAATGTATTGATTCCCTAAAAACTATCATCAATGATAAATACATGTTGAAACATGAGGAATATACTTCATTCTAATATCGTAATTAAATAAATGCAGATTGAAAAAGGTGTAAACATGTTTTGTAAGGTAAGTACAAAATTTACGAACAAAATAAAATAAAAAGTAACCCCACAGGATTTATATTTAGTGAAACTAGAAGTAATACCAAATTTGTAATATCAACCACCATTATTCCAATATGGCGGTCAGCTATACATGTTCTTACAGGAACTCTTATGTTTACGAACATTTTTGGTAAAACAATTATTTATTTTAGATTCCATTCAAATATTTTACCATTCAAATATAAATGGTAGTTACTATTTTTTAGCAGTAAACAAAACTATAACTTGGGTTTAGACTCTAAATTCAAAATTGAATGCAAATAGGTTTTCCGTTATTGTAAATAACTTTAAATTATACACTGCCTGCCACACAGATAGATATGTACAATACTGACGCCTTTCTTACACGCTACTGACGCTACACTGGATGCCACACGCAGATAGATATATGCAATACTGATGCCTTCCTTACACGCTACTGACGATACACTGGCTGCCACACAGATAGATATATGCAATACTGATGCCTTCCTTACACGATAGTGACGATACATTGGGTACCACACAGATAGATATATGCAATACTGATGCCTTCCTTACACGCTACTGACGATACACTGGCTGCCACACAGATAGATATATGCAATACTGATGCCTTCCTTACACGATAGTGACGATACATTGGGTACCACACAGATAGATATATGCAATACTGATGCCTTCCTTACACGCTACTGACGATACACTGGGTGCCACACAGATAGATATATGCAATACTGATGCCTTCCTTACACGATACTGACGATACACTGGGTGCCACACAGAAAGCTATGTACAATACTGATGCCTTCCTTACACGCTACTGACGCTACACTGGATGCCACACGCAGATAGATATATGCAATACTGATGCCTTCCTTACACGCTACTGACGATACATTGGGTATCACACAGATAGATATATGCAATACTGATGCCTTCCTTACACGCTACTGACGATACACTGGGTGCCACACAGATAGATATATGCATTACTGATGCCTTCCTTACACGATACTGACGATACATTGGGTGCCACACAAAAATCTATCTACAATACTGATGCCTTCCTTACACGCTACTGACGATACATTGGGTACTACACAGATAGATATATGCAATACTGATGCCTTCTTTACACGATACTGACGATACACTGGGTGCCACACAGAAAGCTATGTACAATACTGATGCCTTCCTTACACGCTACTGACGCTACACTGGATGCCACACGCAGATAGATATATGCAATACTGATGCCTTCCTTACACGCTACTGACGATAAACTGGGTGCCACACAGAAAGCTATGTACAATAAGCCTTCCTTACACGCTACTGACGCTACACTGGATGCCACACGCAGATAGATATATGCAATACTGATACCTTACTTACACGCTACTGACGCTACACTGGATGCCACACGCAGATAGATATATGCAATACTGATGCCTTCCTTACACGCTACTGACGATAAACTGGGTGCCACAAAGAAAGCTATGTACAATAAGCCTTCCTTACACGCTACTGAAGCTACAATGGGTACCACACAGATAGATATATGCAATACTGATGCCTTCCTTACACGCTACTGACGATACACTGGGTGCCACACAGAAAGCTATGTACAATACTGATGCCTTCCTTACACGGTACTGACGCTACACTGGATGCCACACGCAGATAGATATATGCAATACTGATGCCTTCCTTACACGCTACTGACGATAAACTGGGTGCCACACAGAAAGCTATGTACAATAAGCCTTCCTTCCACGCTACTGACGATAAACTGGGTGCCACACAGAAAGCTATGTACAATAAGCCTTCCTTACACGCTACTGAAGCTACAATGGGTACCACACAGATAGATATATGCAATACTGATGCCTTCCTTACACGCTACTGACGATACACTGGGTGCCACACAGAAAGCTATGTACAATACTGATGCCTTCCTTACACGCTACTGACGCTACACTGGATGCCACACGCAGATAGATATATGCAATACTGATGCCTTCCTTACACGCTACTGACGTAAAACTGGGTGCCACACAGAAAGCTATGTACAATAAGCCTTCCTTACACGCTACTGAAGCTACAATGGGTACCACACAGATAGATATATGCAATACTGATGCCTTCCTTACACGCTACTGACGATAAACTGGGTGCCACACAGAAAGATATGTACAATACTGATGCCTTCCTTACACGCTACTGACGATACAATGGGTAGTACACAGATAGATATATGCAATACTGATATATACACTGGGTGACACACAGAAAGCTATGTACAATAAGCCTTCCTTACACGCTACTGACCTTGTACTGGATGCCACACAGAAAGCTATGTCGTGCCACACACTCTTCAATTAAAATGTCTGTTTTTAATAATGAACTATGGGACAGCGGTTCTTCTTAAAATGTTATTTTATTTATTTTTCTAATATAGAAAATGAAATGTGTTCATAACTGAAATGTGTTCATACGGCTAATTTCATTATCTTATGCGAGATCTTCGTAAAGATGAAACTAATTTCAAAGAGTGTTATCGTATGCATTTTTACCAATTTGATATCAGCCTACTTTTAATAATATTTGTATAAACTGAAATTGTCGTATCTTTAATCTATCATAACCAGTCTTGTAAAATAAAAACTCGAAATAGAGCTATCTCTCATGGCGGTTGTGTCACTGTGCATGCCTGTCGCTAGATACGTTCTGGAAAATCCCATTCCACAGCCATACCCTTGCTAGTCGTCCAACATAATTATCATGAGTAGCATCCCATCTCTTCTATGGGATGTATTTGTCTACAACTGTTGTCTATTATTGCAGCGAACTTTATCACTCTCAGTCTGTAGCGTCGGTAGAAGCCTGTGTTACCGAGGCTTTAGCCATTTATGTTCTATTCAATTACATACGTATGTGTCTTGGTACAGTTTGTTTATTTTTAAGATTATATATTGAACAACTAATAAAGAACGGCATTAATAAGAATAGTATTCTATTTGGTCGTCCCTTTCCCAGAATTGTCGCTGTCCCATTTGTTATATCTATTTTTTTTTCATTTATGAAAAATAATACATTAATTTTTTTTATGAACTGAAATAGAATACCACGAAAATTGAAGATACACAAAAGACTTAATTACATCAATATATCACAAATGAAACTTGTTGAACGGTTCTAATCAATAGTTATTGTAATATTCTTGATATCTTTCTTACTAATGGGTTTGTGTTGCAACACATAGACTCAAAGCCCATATTGTCAAGCTATTATCTCGGTAAAGTATATCTTCATTGTGTGGCACTAAGTGGTGTTCGAAGATCTTTTGTCTTACACAATCGGCTCAGATGATATTGGGTGATGAAGATAAAATTCATGATGGGATTATAGTCTTTCTTGTATCTTTAGGACTTAATTTGAAAATGTTTAAAATAATTTATTTTGATTTTTGCTGTGGCTCTTTTATAGAACAGATTTTATCTATAGTAATCTTGTCTATTGATTTTATCAAAGTTAACAATTACTCACTACTTTTACCAATGCTATTTATGTCAAGTCTTTATAAAGTTAATTAGTTAGCAGTTTATCTATGCTCTGCTTTGTTATGATGATGCCAGAAACTAGTTTTCTCCTTAAAACTATCTTATTTTGTCTTATATTTCAATAAATGGATGATTACATTCTTCCTTGCATACTTAATTGAAAATAATACAAATTCTTAGTAGCAATTTCAATTTTTTATAATTTATAATAATTTAAAGAGAATCCAGTTTCATCAAATGACAGAAAACAAATGCATTAAACACTTTATTTATTCTTTATTTATTTTAGACACCTTTTCCATGACTACGTCATCATCCTTCCTTTTTACTTTAACAAATACCCTATTTACACTGACCATCTACTGGCTAATTCCCATGTAACATTTGGTTTTTAGCTAGTTGTAAGAATTCTAATATATTTATAAACGTTTAAGTGCTTTTTTAAAATCGGTGCCTGGAAGATTTTTGTACATGTAAAAACTGAAGTGATATCTTAATAAAGTATTTTTATCTTTCATTTTTAATAGTTGAAGTTATAAGCTTACTTCAAGTGAGAAATTTAGCTTTTTTTTACATTGCACACACACACACACACACACATATATATATTGTAACCTGAAGGTAGCATTATAAGATAAGAGACAGAAAGACTATTAGATATAATTAATTTAATGTTAAGACGTAGTAATAGGATAAAAAATTATAAAAAGATGGCAAATAACCAAATAACAATGGGGTTTGATGAGGAGATTAATAATCAAATGGGGATAGAATCAGAAATGGATAGAGCTATAGGGATTAATAATAGTGAAAGTAATACTAATGAGGGTAATAATTCAGGGGAGAGTGAAAATTTAAAGGTGTATGGGACCCCAACGGTAGGATTAAACGAATTAATCGAAATCCTTAATAAAAAATTTGATGAAAGTAATAAAAATGCGGAAATCCTAAAAACAAGCATCGATAAAAAATTTGAAGAAAGTAGTAAAAATGCGGAAGCCCTTAATAAAAAGAATTTCGAAGAAATTAATAAAAATGCGGAAATTCTAAAAGCAAGCATCGATAAAAATTTCGCAGAACAAAATAAAAAGCTCGAGGAAATTAATAAAAAATTAGAAGAACTTAGTGGCAATGTTAGTCAAAATGCGGAGACAATGGACCGAAAATTTAATGAATTTGCGGAGAGATTCGAGAACAAGCTCGAAGAAATTAAATTAAGATCGGATACCACAGCCGAGACAATTAGGACGGAAATGAATGATAAATTAAATAAAATTGAAGAAAATTTCACCGATAAATTAGGTAATAAGTGCGAAGATTTAAGAGAAGATTTAAAAGAAATTGCAAGTAAAGTCGTGGAAGTAGAAAAGGATGTGCAAGAGAGCATTAAAGAAATCGAAATCACCGTAAACAAAAATTTAACTGAAAATCAAATTAACGTAGACGCTCAGATTGATAAGGTAAAGGAAAGTCAAGCTAGATCTAATAATAAAATTCTAGAAATCGAATCACAATGCCAAGAAAATTCACAAAAAATTAACCAATATCAGAAACAAACGGACGAAATGAAAAATAAAGTGACAGAAGTAGATGAAAGATTAAGTAATTTAAAAACAAGGGATGGTATCATAATAAGGGAACCAGAGATAAGGGATATTAGTTTTACAGGAAAAGAAAGATTCCCAATGCAATTTTTAAGGATCATAAAAGAAGTTAGCGTTAGTTACACACATCAAGGGAACATGTATTGGTTAGATAGATATTTAAAAGATGAAGCATGTGTATGGTGGTTTCTACACCGTAGGGAAGTTAAAAACTTCGAAGATTTTGAAAAAATATTTATGGATAAATATTTTAACGAAATGATACAAGCAAACATCCGAGACAGGTTGGAATTCGGAAAGTTTAAAGGAAAAATTGGGGATGAAGCTATCACATATGTGGAGAACATGATGTTGGAATGTTCAGAGTTAGAACCGCCGATTTTAGAAGCCCAGTTAGTCCAAAAAATCGCTAAGCACTTTCACCCAACTACACTAATTGCTGTTATCACCAGGGGTGTGAAAACAAAGCAGGAATTTGTAAAACTATTGATGGAATTCCGACAGGCAGATGTACGACACATTAATAGTTACGAAGAAAGAAATGGTAATTATAAGGCATCCTATCCACGCGACGAGAGAGAGGGAGAAGTTGTAAACAGGCCTTGGGGACAAATGAATGGGTACAACAGTAGACATTTACCGTTACGTCAGAATAGGGATGTTTACAGAAAACCAGATGTGCGTGCCGACATAAAAAATGGACCAGGGAACCGTTGGGAAGGTCGACAACCTGCAGACAGGGACGGAAGAGGGCAAAAGTGAAAGTTGGAATGGAATGTAGACCTAGCGGATAAGAACAAGGCAACCATAAATACCTTATTCACCGATTTAAAAGATTATTTAGAGGACAATCACGACACAAGCGATATAATTAATGACATTAATAAATGTCCAGAAATTAAGTTAGTTTTTAATGAGTGTGTACAGGTCAGAGCGTTAATCGATACAGGTTGTGAGGTAAATTCGATATCTGAATCTTTCTACAACACAAATAAATTAAATTTAGGAGTTTTTGAAGAATTACCGGTAGCAGGAGTAAAAGTTATTGGAGCATTAGGTCTGCGTTCCAAAAGTGTTAAAAAACAAATTTTCATTAAAGTTAAGTTAGGAACAGAATTAATCGCCGTGCATTTTATAATAGTACCAGAACTAATTCGAGATTGTATACTTGGGTTAGAGTTTTTATCAAGAAATCATGCAATCGTCAATTTTATTAATAATAAGTTAGAAATAGGAAATAAATTAAACTATGGAGTTGGTAGAAAGGAAATTAAATTCGAGGATTCGTCAGAAGTTAATATTGAAAGTTTGAATAATTGCCTACAAATTGAAGAGGATAAATATGAATTTGATATAAACAAAATAAGCAATTTGGAACATGTACCACTTGAGAATAGGCAGCGGTTATACAGCATATTTAATAAATATAAAACAGTTTTCAGCAAAAAACCAGGATTAATTTCAACTTATTACCATAAATTTCAAGTAACTGATAGAACACCATACTGTCAGAGGAGTTGGCCAGTGGCAACTAAGTTTAGAGAAGCCGTTGATGCAGAGATTCAGAGAATGCTAAGTTATGGGATCATCGAGAGAGCAAACAGCGCATACATTAATCCTATAGTACCTGTATGTAAGAAAGATGGGAGCGTAAGGATCTGTTTAGACGCCAGGACTATAAATGCGAGAACCATACCGGATTACGAAGGGATTCGACCAATCCAAGAGTTATTGACAATCGGTAAGAAAATCAGTTGGATGAGTAGTTTAGACCTAACTAGCAGTTTTTGGCAAATCCCGTTGCACGAAGATTGCAAGGATTTCACGGCATTTCTGTACAAAGGATTGTGCTACAGGTACAAAACCGTTCCGTTTGGGTTGAGCACAAGCTTAGCAAGTTTAACGCGAGGTTTGGACTCAATTCTGACGGAAGAAGTTAAAAGGAATTTAATTATGTATGTGGACGACTGTTTATGTATTTCGCAAAACTGGGAAGATCATGTGGACCAATTAGAAAAAATATTAAAGGTATTTCAAGACGCCAACTTAACAGTAAATTTTGAGAAATCTATGTTCTGCAGGAAAGAAATAGATTATCTAGGTTTTGTTATCACCACAGATGGTATTAAACCGCAAGAGCAAAAAATGATGGCAATTCAAAATTTTCCGCGTCCTAAGACACCAAAACAATTAAAAAGCTTTTTAGGATTAACAAATTTCTACCACCGGTTTTCAAAAAATTACGCACAAACAACAGCTCCATTACAAGGACTACTGAAGAAAGGAACAAAATTTAAATGGACAGATAGTATTAACCAGAGTTTTTTAGCTGTAAAGGAGGAATTTATTGAGGCTGTAACGTTAAAGCACCCAAATATGGAAAAGATGTTTTACTTACAGACAGATGCGTCCGATATTGCGTCAGGAGCACAACTGTACCAACTCGATGACCAGAATAACATTGCTGTAGTAGGATTTACAAGCAGAACATTTAAAGGGGCTGAGAGATTTTATAGCACTGCCGAAAAAGAATTGTATAGTGTAGTATTAGGATTAAGGAAATTTAGGAATTATTTATTAGGGAGAAAAATAACCGTTATAACTGACAATAAGGCGATCACTTTCACTAACCAATGCAAACTACTTAACGCTAGAATGACGAGGTGGATCTTATTAATTCAGGAGTATAACATCCAAATTCGACACTGCAAGGGAAAAGAAAATATTGTTGCAGATACATTGAGCAGATTCCCAGAGGATGGAGAATGTTCACAAGAAAATGGGGAGGACCGACTTGTACAAATCCAATTAGTGTTACAGAAGTTTAATCCAGAAGTGGGCGAACAGTTACAAAATATAGAAGTTTTACAGAAGAAGGATACAAAATTTAGGAATATAGTAGGTAAATTAGAAGAAAATGATCCAAAAATTTTAGAATGTTATAAATTGTTTGAAAAAAAATTATTTCGCAAGGAAAGAGGAATGTGGAAATTAATGATTCCAGAAAAATTCATTGAAGTATTAATTAAGGAAATTCATGAAATTTGCGGACATATAGGAATAAGCAAATGTTACCATAATTTTAAGGAAGATTTCACGGGAGACAAAGTCGCTAAAAAGGTCAGGGATATAATAATTAAATGTTTACGATGTCAAAAATGTAAACATGACAACAAAGGTAGAAACGCAGAACTTACGCCTATTATACCAAAAGGTAAGGGTGAACTAGTGTGTGTAGACTATTACGGACCATTGCCTCGGTCAGTCTACGGGTCAAGGTACATCTTAGTAGTGATTGACGCATTTTCTAAATACACAAAATTGTATAAGGTAAAAAACACAACAACCGTAACAACATTAAATCAAATCAGGAAATACATTAAAGAAGTCCAATTACCAAAATACATACTTTCGGATAATGGTACACAATTTACATCCAAAAAATGGACAGAAGGGTTACAAGAACTGGGAATTAGACAAAGAACCGTTGCAATACGAAATCCACAAAGCAACTTGGCGGAGAGAGTAATGCGAAATCTAGGTCAACTTTTCAGGATCCTGTTACCTGACAATCACCAAGAATGGGGAAGGCTACTTGAAACTGTGGAAAGTTTCATGAACGAATCATACCATGATACAATTGAGTCAACACCATTAGAAGTACAATTTAATACACGTCCGACACGAATTTGGAAAAAATATTTAATTAATCCAGGCAACACAGAAACAAACGACATTGACCACGGAGAAATATACTTACGAATTAAAAATAAAAGGGAAAAATTCGCTAAGAAGTTCAATGAACTACATCCACCAACCGAATATCAGATAAATGATTTAGTACTAGTAAGAGCTTGTATTCCGTCAAGCACAATTGAAAAACGATATCACAAGTTCTGTGAACTATATGAAGGACCATACACCGTAATCTCTAAGATAGGAAAAACTACTTATAAGTTAGCTAGTATTAAAAATAATAAAACTCACATCCGAGGTATATTTAATTGTAGATTATTAAAAAGGTTTCATAATTAATTAGAGAGTTAAGTAAACAAAAATAAATGAATTTAACTGTAAAATAAAATGTAAACAAACACATGTCCTACAGTTGAAGAGGGTCAAGGGAACAATGTTAATTGGGGTTTACAAGAAGGGTTTGTTGACGTGGGATTCTAGACAATGCCATTGTTAAGAAAAAAGGTTGACCGCAGTTTAGGTCATAAAGTCATTTAAAGGGACAGTAATTCTAGTGGGTTTTTAAATGAGAGTAAGAGTAGGTCATAAAGTCATTTAAAGGGACAGTAATTCTAATGGGTTTTTAAATAAGAGTAAGAGTAGGTCATAGTCCATGTTACGATATGTATATGTGTATTATTAAAATAAGTTTAGTGTAAAGGTGTATCAAAAGCAAATTTTATCATTAATTATGCAATTAACATAAAATTTCTTGGGACTTATGTAACGTTGAGAAGCCCTAAGTAAAAGCTTTGTCCAATTCAAAATGTTTAAACCTTGTCAGTTAGAAATAAATGTCAAACATAAACGTCACTCCAACACATAATAAATTTTGTTAAAGGATTTCTAAGGAAACAATACTTCGAAACTACAAAATTATTGAAAGGGCGAGGGCAGCGTGACAAATTAAATAGGAAGAGTTGAGTTATGTAATGTGACAACATGGGAAATTAGAAAGTTTGTGTACGCCCAAGTTAACAAAAGAAAAAGAGACAAAAAACTAGGCAGAGGTACGTTGAACTCAGCTAAGAAACAAGATTTAACGAACTTTGAAAGACGGTTAGAGTTTGAAAAATCAAATCCAACCAACCAAAAAGAAGCGTCATCCAGAAATAAGCGAAGAAGGGGTAAAACGGGAAAACTCTGCGTAAGAATTCAAAAATCAAAAAAAGCAGTGAAGAACGAGCGTCGCAAGGGAGAGGAACTAGGCACAGGGCGAAGTTCGCCAAATCGTCGTAGAGTTGAAGAAAAGTTTTAAGTCATCGAATTATATTAAAATCATCGTAAAGTTAAAGAAGAGTTTGATTAATTGACTAAGAATTCAAGCAACAGAGTGAGGTAGTTCAAGCTTCGAGATCGTCAAAGTGCCTATAAATTGGATTAAGTTTCTTGTGATATCTGCCATAAGTTCGAGGGATCATCTCACCTGTAAAAACTCCAAGAAGACATCATTCCATGCTACTGAACCACGATAAGTTATCTGATTAGTTATTGTAGTTTTTACTTCAGGTTACCAAAGAAACCACGCCCCACTTTAAATAAAATCTGAGCTAGGCCGAGAGCCATTTAAACTTAAATTTTCAAAGAGCAATCAAAGTAACTTCATTATATAATTGGTAAATTATACCTGGCGCCCAATAAATCAATAAAGCAATTGAGATATTAAAATATAAAGACTAAATTAAAATTACAATTAATGATACGATTTTGATGCACCTAATAATAATAATAAAATTGCTATGTTCTAGAATTAAGTATTTCATTGTGTTATAAATGTTTATGTCTAGTTTAAGTTGAATGGATGAGATTTAGTGATAAGATGAATAAATTTGAATACTCATATGTGCATCAATTAATTTGAAGATTTAATTAATTCAACTGTTATATATTGGCACCCAACTTTAGGTGCAAATTGTATTTTAAAGAATAAATAATTTTAAATATGATAACGTAGTTGTGTTTTAATCAAAGTAATTAATTAAAAATAAATAACAAAGGTTATAATATATATATGAAACAATAACATAGCATCATTTTTACAATATAAAATAGTTGATCGATTAAATTGACCTAGTTATTCTAGTTTATTTGTTATTATGAAGGTTAAATATAAGTTCTGTGGATTATGACAACTCATAACTCTGCCAAGTGCAGTCCTCAATGTAAGCTTTGTAGATAATAAAGATAAGATTTAGTGTCACAGTTTTCACAAGATTGTTATTTTGTTGACTCAATGGGATTAGATGAGTTATTATTGTCCACACTTCCCCTTCTCAGTAATTTATTCACTCAGTTTACAATCATAACAGGGAAGTAAAACTTCATTCGATATTTATTTATTGTGAAATTGTAGTCAATGTTCCAATACGTCTTGTAATAAAAAAAAAGTTGTATTTATTTATTACCTTAAGTTAACATTATTTCATTTTAATCTTATTCAGGCACTGATGTTATTAATGATAATTCAAACTATTTATTAATGGGAAATGGTATAATAAAGTGCAAACAAATCATTATATTTTATTGTCCGTACAGTTATGCTAAAATATATTAATAGCCACATATTATAATGAATACACTATTCATATAGTAATAACGAGAAAAAGGAATATTGTATATTTGTTTTAATGGTTTTTTTAAAAAATAGTTTCTATGAAATTATATTTATAATATTTTTTTAAATATATTTATATCAAATATTGTTTACTTCTTTCTTAATACTATTATTCACTTTAAATTTGAAAATTGAGAGAAATTTTCATTATACTCAACAAAATATTTTTATTAATTTTTACAGATTTTAGCCACCAGGACTGAGTTTCAAAGATTATTAGATTAGGTATCATTAAAGTCTTTTTATTTCACTTATTTTCTTTTTAATGTCGGATAACTAGAGTGCCAGACACGTTTCCTGACCGTAGGGATCTGTCACTAATGTTAAATGTTTTAAATGTTAATTGTTGTTTCTTTTGTGTACATATGTGTGTGATGTGTTATCGAAGTTCATATGTGTGTGAATACGTTTCAACGATCTGAAGATGGCCGTGAAGTAAAAGTTGAAACGAGTTATCCGACATCCAAAACAAAGGAACTGAAAAAAATACTGTAAAGGTACCTAACCTCATAATCATTAAAAATATTCCATACAGTATAGGTAGGTCCAAGAGCAAATTAAATTTGAATATGATTGAAGATGGGTTTATTTATTTTTGTGGTTAATTTGAACACAATAAATGATATTAAATTGAGCAGGAATTTTAATAAACAACATAAAAAAAAATATGGAGAAAATTAGATAAGCTTTGGGTTTGGTAGATTTGAGTTTAGAATCTATAAATGAATAAATTAATGTGGTACAAATACAAACAAAATAAAATCCTTCAACGCCATGTTATGACAAATACAACAAATTTTTGAATAACCATCTTTAATCATAAAAATATTTCAAAACATTATTACTTTAATAGTACATTTATATTATACAAACAATATTATAATATTAAAAAATTTGTATTATTAAAATATTTTATATTATTAATAACATGATTAATAATATTATTACACTATTTGCAATTCAAGAAACCCTAACATGTATAGAAATGAAAAACCATGTTTAAACATATTTATGTATCAGATAATAAATTATAAAACTAAATTTTAGAATGGTAGAAAACAAGTTATGTGTCGCTTAGGCAATTTTAAACTAACAAACACGGTGTCTGAAATTTCTCCTCCTCTATAATAAAAATAATAATGTAACTAATAATTTTAGATTTATTAAATCATTTACCTCTAAAAATATATCTATAATTATAGGCTATAATCAATATTAGAAATTACGATATTAAATATTAATTTTTTAAATTATTTATTTATTGTATTTTATTTTGTACAAAGGGTTTAATTAATGAACAAAATATAAAGTGGACTATTGAACTATTTGAAACGTCTCTGACAGTTATTTGTAATGAACTGTGGCGTCAATTCATCTAAACGAAGAAATCTTCAGGATTTACATATAAACAATTTTAAACTTTTAATACCACGTATAATGTAAAATAACACTTGACTTCATAATAGATGCATGTCATATAACACATTTTGTTTTATGTGTATTTTACACAAACTCGTTCGTTATATGACGAAGTGATTGCCTTATATGTGACAGTCAAAACGTTTGAATTGTTAATGTCCAAAGCCTGAAGATTTCTTTGTGTAGATGAAACGACCATAGAACACTTTAACACAAGATAAATCTAATAATTCAATTTGTATAATTGTGATTTATTTTAATAAAATAAAATTACGGTAAACTATGAATACTCTTTAAATAATTACTATGAATAGTATAAATTACTCTTTGACTATGAATTGATATATTTTCCCAGAAGCAACCGTTGAAGTAAATTGGATACATGTAAGTTGATTGAAATGTATTTAAACATTAGAATGAAACGTTTGCATATTTATTTAAATTTCTTGTGTTGAGATGGTCTTCACCAAGTCATCTAATACCTACTGTAAACAACATGGGTAACATTTAAAGTTGATACATGTTATATTTTATTAAAATATCTTACAATAACTTTAGGACATGACAAAGTTAACATGATGATATTGTGCATGTTTTACTACATAATATAGGGAGAAACAGACTTGAAGGAAATTGTATGGAATTGCTGGAAACAATTGTACAATAATTTATCAAATAGATGTTAGATTTGCAACTAATATATCAGTTTGAGATTCCCTGAGGGAAAATAATATTTTTGGAACGATGTTTGCTTATCGTTTGTAATTTTTTCATCAGTAATGTTTTCATCGTTTGTACAGTCCAAAAAATTGGGTCGACACTCATCAGATTTGGTATATTCAACGTAAATTAGTATTTGTCGTTATTGGTATAATGTCAAAAAGATTCTGCGTCGAGTTATTATAAAAGATATATTTTTTGAAATCAACTCAATGATTTAGTGAAAATTAAACTAATCAAAATATGTTTTTTTAAACTAAAGTTTATAAAAATAAGCTTCAGAAATTTTTCTCAAAACCAATAATGATTTTAAAAAAACTAGATTTTAATAAAATACGATTTACTTTTAGCACATGTTTATAAGACGAGCAAAGTAAACTTAAAAAAAAAAAGTTTTAGAAAGTAATTTATATAACTTTCTTTAAATGAAGTTCGCGATGACGGACTATTCTAATTTAGTAACCTTATAAAACATACAAATAGAGAGATAACATATAACATTTAGTTATATACGAGTAAGTAGTATAAAGTAGATGCAGCAATGTTTTTATTTTAGCATTTGGTTTTCATTAATTGGTGCGCTAAATAGATTGTACTTTATATTTTTCTCTTTTAGTTATTTACATCTAATGAGAAATATAAATATTATAAACATATTTTTATTTCAGTTCCTTGGTTGGAAATATACAAAACAAGTTATGTGAGTGTACAGAAAAAATAAGTCGTTTGTGATTTAACACAAATTACATTTTAAAATTTAATGAAGTGAAAACTCATTATGAATACATATTCATTTCCTTTATAGTTTTTCTAGGACAGTGATTCCTAATCCTTGCAAAGCGGCTTCAAAGGTTTACATTTCATGTAACATGCTGTACTGTTTTACATTTCAGATTTTAATATTTTTTTACTTTTTTGTTTGCCTCTCGAACCAGAAAATTTTTAATTTTAATATTTTATTAAAATTAAAACTTTGAAGCAGCAAGCTTGTAAGTATTTTTAAAACAATTAACTACATTATATTTAATAAAAATTATTTACACAATTTTCATAGTTAATAAAATAAAATAACAAACGCAGATTTTAGATCAAAGATAAACACAAATAGGTGATTGGAAGTAAACGTTTATGTGTTTGTTCTTCAATTATTCCGTTGTTCAATTATCGGGGAGCCTTGATACTCGTTTTAACGTTCATCAGCTACAACTACAATTATGATTTTAATAAGATCTAATTTTAGATACTGTAGCTTCAAAACTGTAGTTATTACACAATGTTATTATAAAAAAATATCTGCTGTGAAAGATTGTACAAATTATGTAGTTTTCATTAAAAAGTTTAAAGAATATTTATTTCGGTTTCTATCATTGATATTGAAAAACCACACACTTTTATACATGTTACAGAAGACGATTAAAAAAAAAAATCAGTGTTTGGATTCTGAAACTAATGTCTGTGAAAACTAAAAATATTTTTTTTTTTGTAAAGTTGTCTAAAAAGCAAAAACGGAAAAAAAATGTACCCGTAAACAATTGTTTTTTACTTCAAGCGTAAATATTTAATTGGTGACGGAAGAAATACATAAAGTAGACCTTTGAAAACAATCACATTTTAATAAAAAATTGTTTCCTTTCGAGTAACAACAAGCATAAAAAAACATTATCATTTCTATACAATTATGAATCAAGTTTAAGTTATAATGTTGAACCTTCTTTAGCAGAAAATATCATCAATAGGTAAACCAATTTAAAAGTTTAAAATCGATCGGATTCCATGATATAATAGTCTAATGGTCTATATTAATATCGAGCAGTAACAATTGATTAGGTATTGTCTAATTAAATAAAGGGAATTGACAATGTGCTATAGAAATATGCAGCTCATTGTTTTTTTTTTTTTTTTTTTTTTTTTTTTTTTTTACGAATCCAAACATATAAATAACAATAATAATTAATTAATTAATCTTACTATCGCTTCAATTGACCAGAGTATTGATATTCGTAGTCAATAATATATTAGAAATGTTACTCCACATAGAAGGGAAGCTACAAGTGAAGATGAATTTGTGTAAGTAGATTTATAGACTCAAGTAGTTGCCACGCTGTATATCCATACTTTATATTGCATTGTCAAGAGGAATGAGTTTGACGGGACCTGAAAGAGAAGCCACTTTACAATTTCAACTTCACCGAGATGTTTCAAAACTCAAGTATGTGTTTTATACTAGTGTGATGAATATACATGTACATTAATGGTGTACCCAATTTCAAACATTTTCAATTTTCCAGTAATTTATTATTAAGAAAATTGTTTAAAGTAGTATAACAAAAATTCACAAAATAAAAATAATAAAATTATAAATCACATGCTTCACTTAATACGAACAATTTGTAGAAATATATTGAGCTTGACTTGTGAGATAGTATTAGATAAAAAAACACGAACACAAGATTTCACAAAAATTACGTTTACTTAATCAATCGAGTTTCAACGACAAAGGCGCCATCCTCAGTTATTGTTTAATTATTGTATCTCATGTATCACTGAGAATGACGTCTTTGTCGTTGAAAATCGTTTGATTAAGTAAACGTAATTTTTGTGAGGTCTTGTGTTCGATTTTTTTTTTCTATCTAATTTGTAGAAAATTCAACGAAAAACTTAAAGAAAAATACAAATCAAAACGCACTTTTCAAAATGGATAATAAGTACTGGAATTTCTAAAGAAAACTAAATTTTAATAATATGTGTTTTTTGTTAAATATTTGAATATATATAATGCATTTTTTGAAATTATTTGATTTTATAATAAACAATATACGACGTTTCGCGAGTATAAATCAACACTCGTTATTGAGTGATAAACGTTGATAATGAAAAATATAAATGGTCCCAGTTTTAAGCTCGGAGCATATTTTGGAAACGACACATAAACTAATAATCTAAGAAAGGGAACGATCGAAATATGATTTCAGCTATTTCTACGGTAGTAGGGAATAATTATTGCTTTTAGTGTTAAAGGAAACCATATTAACGTCTAAACATTTATCAATTTTGATACTATATTTAGAGTAAAATATTTATGAAATTATTAGATTGAGAAATAAATAAAATACCTAGAATAAATTGACCAAATAAAATTCTTGTGAAAAGTGTCATTCATAATGACATATTTAATATTTAGTGAAGTGCTTGGAGTCATACCAACACTGACATAATAAACTTATGAATTCCACTCTTCCTTTAAAATTGACAATTTACTAGAATACTATTGGTAATGTTATGAAAATAATCATCTGTAGGCCAACTGGTTACTGCTTACCCTCTCCTCCTTCTGCCTTGCAGTGTTGGCAAGTGGTCAATGTTGGTGTAGAATAGTCTGTATATTATTTAATCTCCGATTATATTAAATATTTTCTTAATACATTTTGAATTCGGAATCGCACTATATTATAGTTTTTAAGTAAGGAACACAACCTGTTATCACAACTTAGTGACTCTTTTTCACGACTGAATTTTATATTCTTTTAAATGAAAATTTGTAAAAAAAAACTCATGAAAGCTATTTTTAATTGTCACTGTTTGAGGTATTATTAAACGAATAAGGATAATAAAAAGAGGCCAGTATGACCTACAAAACTGTATTACAAATTTTTTTTTTACAATACTAATGTAAAAGTACATATATTTTTCCTTTCGCATAGCTGTTACATAAAAAGTTACATACACATGTCAAAGTTCTCCTTTTAGTATAAAATCCTCTTTAAAAAAAATATTTTTATTATTTTGATTTACAAACTTATATTAAAAACAAGTTAAAATTAATAAATATTCCTTTAAATAATTAGTCGTAAACACATAGTTGCTTTCTTAGGTATTAAAAAGATCCAACATTAGCTTGTATGGGTACATAATTGCAATTTATTTAAATACACATATGTTTGAAAATTAAGGGACATTATTTTTTATAGGCTTTGTCTTACATTATTTTATACAATATTGGTTTAATTACATAATTAATAAAGTGCTTTAGTTCTGAATCAACAAACAGAGCACATAGCACAACACTTTACATACATTACAAATACCCGCTTTGAACGTAACCTTTTGTAAATTATTTACTTCTTTTACTTTATTTATATTCAGAAACTTAAAATCTTTGCTGAAAGCTTACTCGAATTGAAACAAGACTTTATTCCTAATTCAATAAAATGTTTACTAATTGTGATTTAATTTTAACTTCAATTAAATATAGATAAATATTTTTATATTTATTACTTTCATATTATTGGTTTAGTTAGGCTGAGTTTCTATTACCGGAATTTTCCTCTCTTCTCTCGTAGTTATAAACATTTACATTTCTTACTCCCTTTTTGGTTAAAATGGTAAATTAGATTATTTTTATTTAAAGAATAAAATATTTGATTATTGAAATTTTGAGGATTATCTGAAGAATTTTGTGAATTAAATTTCTATCATCAAATGGACTTTGTGTGTAACAAATCATTACAAATGATATTTCATGACATAAATTTGGTGGATATGACTGTCTGGAAGTATAATGTTACATTATTATGTTACAACCTAACGTAACCTATCCTCACCTAATTTACCGTACACTGAAAAAGCTGTTATTTTGAGTTATGAGGTGTACATTTGAATAACCTATATTTAAACTTGGATTGTATAATAATTAAATTCTCTTTAATCGAGATGTAAGTTTAAGACATTAAAACAGAACAGATGTTAATATAGTTTACACTTTGTTTTTCGATTCATAATAATATATTTTTTATGTAAACTTTTACATTTTTAATATTTGGTTGTAGTTATGAATTTTTCAACGCTTGATAAATAAATGTGGGGATTGTTTAAGAATAGGTGATTTTTGTTGTATTACAATATAACTTATAGTGTGTTTTAAAATACATCGTTTTTCAGGAAATTGTTTAATTTAAATGTTATATTACAACCGAAATATAGTTATAACCATTTTATAATAAACATAAAAATTAATGAAATCTCAACATAAAACCAATTATAAACTCACCGTGGACAAAACAATTACAAAAGAACATAAGTTAGAGACACGAGTATGTTTTTGTTTAGTGCTAGTGATATAAAATAAATTAATGTTTTTCAACAGCAGATGTCTAATATTATAAATTAATAGCTTAGTGAAGGAATAACATATCTAAAATAAACAACGGGTGGTCCAAAAAGTATTCATACTGAAAAAAGAAGCATTTGATTTACATTACATTTAAACCATCACGACTGTATCTCTATACTGTTGTTATTATTTATTAAACTTACGTTTAAATTTAATAATTAAAAGTTTGTTGTTATTGTTTAATAATTTTAATAAAAATGTATTTATTTTATTGTTGTTTAAAAGGGAAAAACCTTTCGGCCATTATCTTATCATAAAAAAGGAAGACAACATTTAAAAATAAAGCTCTCTACCACCCGAATACTCAAATATCATCAGGGTCAGAAAATAACAATCGTTGGTCAAGAGAGACCTGATATTAAAGATGAAAGCTAGAATGTACGTGATACATATTGTAGATCCAGCTAGGTTCCCTCGGAATGCCAAGCCCAAAATTACTATGATAAGCTCCTGAAGGTCGTTTACAATTTGCATATTTAACGGATTTCTCTTTCATGGTGTATCTTGGAAATTCATCAGTTTAAGTCTTACTTTTAATCACGAGAAGAAAGATAACTCTTATTAATTAAAGTCAAATGGTTAGTTTCAGTTATTTTTTTCTATGAAATACATTGCTACCCCTATTGTTTTAATGCGTGCATAAATGTAATATTCAATAGTTATAATTGTATGTCGATATTATATCAAAAATAACTTTTTTTATAAAACAAAAGTGATGTTTCTTTTTACTCTTAAATAAAGACATATCATTGTTACATTATAGTAAGAGAATATCCAGTGGTAACATTGTGTTTAATAAAATCAACAAAAATAATAAACCGGTTAAAAATAAGAAGATATTAGAGTTTACTAAAAAATATTAACTATTATCTTTAGTTAATTTGTTATACAAACCTATACCACAGAATTCAGGCATTTCCATTACTAACATGAGATAGACTGAAACATCTGTGTTGTTTATTTATTGAGAGCAAACACATGGTTTTGCAGAACATGTAAAGGCTGTTAAACCTTCGAGTAATTTACACAAGAGAGTATTTAATATAATTACTTTTAATATCACTCCGAGGTACATCGTGAAACGTTGCACATGGAAGGAAACAGTTTAAATTTTACAAAACATATATCTTGCCTAAAATAGGTGTTATTAATATATAGAAAATTAAATCTTTTGACGTACCAAAAATTTCAATTAGGCATTACAATATATATATAAGTGTATGCGCGTTTTTAAGTCTTTATAACGATATTTTCATTTCATATTTTAAGATCTTGGTTATACTGCATGCATACTTATATTCGCTATGTTTTACTGTTATTTTATTCAATTAAAATAAAATAATAATAGGTTGTTCTCATCGAGCCATGGGAAACGTATTGTTTTTGCATTACGATTGGGTTCAGTATGTATGCCTCTAGTTTAGGCCTAAAAGGGAAAACAGTCAAATTAAATGCTTGTCATCTCAATAGGTGTTTTTAATATTGTTTTCAGTAAATTCCTAATTCACAGATCTAAGACCTTTTTGAATATTTACTCCAGTATTAGATTAAATAACGGTTATAAACCCCACAAATTGTTATTAAAGTAGTTGCTAAAATGAAATAGAAAGTTATTTAATTTCAACAAATGAAATTTCAACTAAAGCATGATACTACTAATTATAAAATTTCACTTTAATGAAGGTGTAGACTTAATTAAAATATTTATGAGAATAATTAAAAAATATGTATATAACAAAAATTTGACCGCCGTATAACATTTGTGTACATTCTAAATTAAGAGTGAATATTAACATTCTTTGATACGTTCGTTAGTGCAGAGGGTTACTTAGGTAATATTTATATTTCATCGTAAATATAATTAAAATAGCTTCACGAAAACTTCCAGATGCAAGTTTATAGTGTTCTCCCTCCATCTCTTTAGAACAACATACTTGAAAATGTATATTTTTCTACTTAAAATTTCGATTAACGCAAAAGCTTCCTATATCCTGTAAATACAGTTTTAGTACAAATTAGGGTGTATTAAATACTATACTTTATTAAAAATAATATTATGATAATTATCTTAACTGCAATTACAGGTACAAATAATATATCAATATTTATTATTCAGTTTATTATTTTAAAAATTGTCATGCATATTTGGCCAAAACCCATTACTAGGGATTTTACAGCTTAACTAGAATTAACATTTAAATATCATAACATTTTATTAGATTTAATACAAAAATTATTAGAATTATTTTGTTTTTTGTATTAATATGTTTGTTTAAGTGTATATACAAATCGTCCAAAGCTATTACATACACACACACACACACACATAACTACGTAAATGTAGATTCGACGGTTACGTATGTTTAAATATATAACAAAATATACTATAAATTTGTTAACTGAACTTATAAATCAATAATAACCCATTCACATAACGAATTATCATTGAACATTCAGTTTATTTCCTTAAATGCGACTAAGGAATTTTGTTTCCTGTTGGTAATGTTGAATTGAGGTCGAATAATTTAAAGTCTATTAAGTAAAATTCCCTGAATTTATTCAAAGGGAAATAATGAGACAAATTGTTTTTTTAACTAGGCATAAAGTGGTTCAAACTGTCTAGTTAAAATTCAATAAAACAACAGTACATTTTTTCTGTAATCATTTTATCTCTTTTTACAGTAGTCTACTTGGAGCAGATTCTGAAATAAATTGGATATTATTTTTAATGTTTGACCTGCCACCATTGTATTGTTGTTGTAAATTGTAAATATTGTATTGTTGTTGTCTGTTAAACTAGACCATTGTAATTATGTAATATTCGTTGTACTTCGTTCTACTTTATTAAAATTTGTGTTTTCTCTCAAATACCTATTTTCGGGGCGTGGTTTTAAAATTATTTTGTATTACCAAAAAAAGTTTTTTTTTACTCCAAAACACATTTCTAAGTTTTAGCTTTCTAACTAGGGATACAAATTTATTCAATTATCCCGGGATGATTTACACTCAGTATATATCAAAAGTTTTTACTCCATTTTTGTTTTATGGTATAGTTTCATAAATAATATACATCTATGAATGGAACATAGTTCTTCCATTCAGTTCTATATTTTTCGGCTTACATTATAAACATATATGTTATATATATTATAGGTTATGTTTGTATAAAATATTAGATGCACATTTAAAATTATAATTATTGATAATAAACTCGTTTCTATGTATCAACGCAGGTACATTTTAATTATAAATTAAATCCATTCTCTACTAGATATATTCGATAATTAAATGTTTGTACTGTACTGTTAAACAAAACTTCGTGTACATACGTTGCAGTTACAATGCATCAATTTAAGAAAAAATACATTTCATAAATATATTACGGTTTAAATTAGATTTTATTGAGAGGGAGATCGCAACCATGTTATGGAGACATTAGTATTTAATTCTGTATATTGTATAACAAAAAGAATTAGAGATTAGTCTTTTGCTTTTGGATTATTAAAAGTATGATAAATTGTAAATAAGGTTTACAAGTAATTTTATAAAGATGTTTTTAATAGCTGAACGATTTATGTGTTAAATTTAAAGTAATGTTATTGTTAAATTGAAGAGATATTGTTGTTATTAAACAATGATATAGTTAAAATAAAGATAGTTGTTATAATGTGTATTATAAAACTTCCTATTATAAATATATGGTTATTGTTTCTTTAACTTTACTAAAAATAAACTTGCATAAAAATAAAGCTTTGAAGATGTGTAGTAATTACACTGCAAGGAATGAATTACACATGTTTGTAGCTCATAAATTTATCTTTTTTGATGGTGCATGTAATTGCATACGTAATTGTAATTAATTGCACGTAAGTGCATATGTAATTGTCAACTGATAAAATCCTGTTATTATGTAAACGTAAGGAGTATTGTATGTTTTTGTTTTTTAATTTTGTTAGTGTAAATAGTACACAAACGTAGGAAATAACTTATACTGTAGTACTAAGATTTACCTTAAGCAAAAAAATAATATCAGTTGGTATAATGTTGCACATTAATCTAAACTTTGTTAGTTTGATCGTTCTTATAATTGATCCTGTATAAATTATTTTAACCAAATTCTTTCCATATATATATATATATATATATATATATATATATATATATATATATATATATATATATATTATATATATATATATATATAAATGAAATTGCTCATAAAATTAAAAACGTAGCAATGGTAGTTCTATAGAAAACAGTAAAATGTCTGTATGACAATTTTTAGTGAAACAGAGAGTTTGTGCAATATTTATGCAAAACTGCATTAATGGATACAATTACCATATTAGACGCAACAAAAATACCAACGTATCAGTTATGATTTCTTATCGTAACATTAATTTATGTTTCTTACCTTGTTTCCGTGAAGTGACCTCTTTTCTGTATTAGTGAGGCGTTACGGGACTTTTATCACAACACAAATACATTACTCAACTGAGGTCGTCAAACACTAAAATTATTCACACAAAACACACATACCACATTAAAAACATCGATTATTGAACGACCAAATAAATTTCTGCTCAAATAGCTTGTACGACCCGGCGATAAGAATTCAAGAAGCCCGCGGTAAGAACAGGTTCCAAGTGCGCGAGGTAACAGACTGTCAGTTGCCGTCCGGTAGCCAGAAGGTGTATACCTAAACGTACTATTAATGTGATATGTGTGTTTTGTGTAAATAATTTTAGTGTTTGACGACCTCGGTTGAGTAAAGTACTTATGTTGTGTTTGAAGATGGGATAAAAGTCCCGAAACGCATCACTAATACAAATAAAAAGGGTAATTTGACGAAAACAAGGTAAGAAACGTTATTTTCACTAATAGTGACCTGGATACCGAAAATGAATTCATTAAATTATTTATGGTTTATTTTAAGTTAACGTCTTCATATATTAATTTCCATGGTTTATCTTGTATAACTTACTTCGGTTGGTAGAGTGATTACAATCTTGCTTTGCAAGCGACAAGAGCCAGGTACAATTTACGAAAAGCAAAATAATTTAGTCGGGTTACTACAAAATTGTATTAAATATTTAATTATACAACTATCAGAACCATAAATCATACAGTTGGAATTGTTTAAATAACAATATAAAACAAAATATATGGATATTGTTACAAAATAATAATCAGTAATATAAACTTATCCTTGAAAAAGCAACAATTAAATCCGAAATTATTATCACAATATAATTAAAGTAAATAACTATTTTTTTTAATTCGTACTTGTAAATAAAACAACAAATACGTTTTTATTGATTAATTTTATTTCTTAATTATAATAACATTAAAATAATAACCTCATAAGCCTACAGGTAATTAATACTTAGACTTATATATATGTATATAATACTTAGACTATATAATTATATACACGTATATTATACGTATGAGAGAGAGAGAGAGAGCGCGCGCGCGCGCGCGCACACACACACACACACACACGTCAATATTTAGTAAAATTTAATAAGTTATATTAGAGAGAAATACATTTCAATAATTACAGTACAAAGATTAATTACATAGTTCTAAAAAGTATTCTAAAAAGAATATTTTTGTACATAGAAAGAACATTAAAAAAATTCTTATTTTTAATTGTTTTATACAAAACTGAAAATATATTTTATATGCATATGGAGTCATTTTACGATAAATCAATGAGGGTGTTTTTTTTTCATAACTTTAGACCACTTTATACATGCTATTATTTAACTTTTAGAAAACACGTATTTCTTTCAACTCTAGATCGTAAAGTTTAAAAATCAAGAGTCATAATTCCTTTCAGATAATTAATTTCAGGTTCAACTGTTCTTTCACAAGTTTGAAACGAAAATAAATTTAGGAAATGAAGCATTCCGATAATGGTTTATCCTAATTAACGTACACAGTTTATACTTAATTTAAATACAATGACCAGTATATGTAAATTTAAACACATAATACTGTAAATCCCCACTGTAATTGATAACCAACCTAGATTCTTGTACGGTTCTGCAGATTGCAATAGTCATTACAGTTAAACAAACTAATTTGCATTTAATTACAAAACAATAATATATTTTGAATTTCATTTACTATATTTAAGAGATGTAATTAAACTGAAACGATTTAAGTATAAACAGAAATTTATACAAATGATATGTCGATATAGTATAATGAAATAGTATTAGCTCCTTACACTTCACTAGTAATATAAATAAAAACTAATGAACGTCCTACCCTCAGAGACTCACTTTCTGTAACGGTGTGGCAACCGAGAGTTAAATTTCTACATCTACTAGTACTTTCATGTATTCTATAGTTACATTTCTACATCTACCACTACTTTCGTGTAATCTATAGTTAAATTTCTACATCTACTAGTACTTTCATGTATTCTATAGTTACATTTCTACATCTACCACTACTTTCGTGTAATCTATAGTTAAATTTCTACATCTACTAGTACTTTCATGTAGTCTATAGTTAAATTCCAACATCTACCACTACTTTCATGTAGTCTGTGGTTAAATGTCTACATCCACTAGTACTTTAATGTAGTCTATAGTTAAATTTCTACATCTACCACTACTTTCATGTAGTCTATAGTTAAATTTCTACATCTACCAGTACTTTAATATAGTCTATAGTTAAATTTCTACACCTACCACTACTTTCATGTAGTCTATAGAAATTTCTA
Source organism: Aphrophora alni (assembly GCA_963513935.1). NCBI lineage: Eukaryota > Metazoa > Arthropoda > Insecta > Hemiptera > Aphrophoridae > Aphrophora > Aphrophora alni. The sequence goes on from OY740770.1 coordinate 108,404,558, forward strand.
CATCTACTAGTACTATCATGTAGTCTATAGAAATTTCTACATCTACCACTACTTTCATGTAGTCTATAGTTAAATTTCTACATCTAGTAGTAATTTCATCTAGTCTATAGTTAAATTTCTACATCTACCACTACTTTCATGTAGTCTAGAGTTAAATCTCTATAACTACTAGTACTTTCATGTAGTCTATAGTTCAATTTCTACACCTACCACTACTTTCATGTAGTCTATAGAAATTTCTACATCTACTAGTACTATCATGTAGTCTATAGAAATTTCTACATCTACCACTACTTTCATGTAGTCTATAGTTAAATTTCTACACCTACCACTACTTTCATGTAGTCTATAGAAATTTCTACATCTACTAGTACTATCATGTAGTCTATAGAAATTTCTACATCTACCACTACTTTCATGTAGTCTATAGTTCAATTTCTACACCTACCACTACTTTCATGTAGTCTATAGAAATTTCTACATCTACTAGTACTATCATGTAGTCTATAGAAATTTCTACATCTACCACTACTTTCATGTAGTCTATAGTTAAATTTCTACATCTAGTAGTAATTTCATCTAGTCTATAGTTAAATTTCTACATCTACCACTACTTTCATGTAGTCTAGAGTTAAATCTCTATAACTACTAGTACTTTCATGTAGTCTATAGTTCAATTTCTACATCTATCACTACTTTCATGTAGTCTATATTTCAGTTTCTCTTCTTTATTATTTTTTCTATCTTGTCTCACTTAACCTCTTAACACTTCAACGCTCATAGTGTATTCCAAGTTTAGATGTCACTGTTTCATATTATGTGAAAACTATTATGACCTATAGGTCTGGCGTTAAACAACGAGGAAAGTAAATAATTAACATCCTAGGAGAACTGGCTTCGATTGTTACAGCTTTTAGACAATATTATTTTCAAAAATTTTTGTTAAATTATTGATCAATGTATAAAAGAGTCTATTAAACTTACAGAGAAAGGTGTATTTTCCCAACTCCACGATGTAGATGATTTAAAATGTGGGTTAAAAAATCCTTGTAGGTTAAAACGTAATTGTTAAAACATTGTACACTGCTTGTGTTTTGCATGTAAACTTATTTAAATAAATCTTGAAGGTTAGTTTAGTTTTATATTAATCTAATTATCCAGTGACAATCGTCCTATTCAGACAAGTAATGTGTTAAGATCAAACTCCTGTTATTTCAGTTCTAAAGTTTGTCACCAATCTTACCTCCCGCCTTTTGTCATTCTGCAGAGCCAACACCGTAGTTTTTGAACTCTCGAAGTATTGAGCTCGGAATGTTAATACACTAAGTGAGACCGTTCACCAATCCTGTTCCAACATTTGACCCAATATAATAATAACGCCATATTACAACGTTTGTTTTATTAGGAGGTGATATCGTCTTATTTAAGCTAAGTAGATAGTACTTTGTTTTAAACAGAAGAATTTAAAATGTTTATACTATATATATTCTTCATAAGAATTAAAAGTTTGCATATAATTGTGATGACGTAAATCGTAAATTATATGTAAATAATGGTTTCATATTTAATTATATGTTTGAATTATTACTGATTTAAACATAATTTGAAACTAAAATTGCATTAATTTTAGTAAATTGTAATTAACGAGTCATATTTTTAAATTTTATTAGAAAATCTGCAATACGTACAATCTCAAATGACTATATTTGTTTTTAAAGAAATTTCTTTAAGACTTTCAATAAAAGATTATATTGAAACTATTATTATACTACTTTAACTGAAGTACACTCTGTGTAATGTTATAGAAGAATCAGCTAAGCTGCATGAATTCATGCAACCTAATTGGAAGTGGTATATTTGAAGGTCTGCAGGTATTTTAATTATTAACCGATCGGTTTAGATTAAATTCTACATACCTCTTATTTTATGGGATTCCCAAAACAGCAGTGCAATGTAACTATAAAATTAAAACATAAAAATACAACTATTGTAAAAAAAAACAATACAGTATTGTTGAAGGTGTGTTTAGTTCTGTAAAACACCCCCCCCCCCACACAAATATGGTTTACATTTTCATAATAAAAACAAGGTTGTAAATATAGGATTAAAACAAAAATTAAACCTTTCAAGATATGTATTTCAGGAATTATTTCTAAGAACACTTTCTAAAGTTATCTAAACTTTTTCTAACTCTGAATTACTTGAAGTGGCCGAAGTTCCTAATTAATATTGGATAACTTTTTCTTTTATATAATTTAGTAATCGCTCATTTAGTTTAATCTCATCTGTAAGTTAAAACTTTTCATAAAATGAAGTATGAATTTCAAAGTTGAAAATATTCAATTTAGCATTTAATTACTCACAAATAAACAAAAAAATAAAACAGATAGTCTCTTGAAGTCAAGTCACTGAGACAGAGAAACCTCTTTATTCACCTCGTTAGATAAATGAGTTATTCATTGCTTGATTTGTATTTGCGTTATTAATGAGGCTACTTGTTGTCAATGTTAAAAAATGTTATTTTATATTGTTAGTTCTCGAAATATAAATATGAACTTAGTGCAATAAAAATTACCTGACTAAATCTCTTTTCAAAAACTTGTGTGCCTTCATTGAGAGTATAAAAAACTAAATGAAAGAAGGATGAAAAATCTTTTTTTGTATATACACACTCAAATTTTTGTTTCTTATTTGTAGAATATATTGTTTTAATCAAATGTTATCTGAAGCATAAAATTCAGTAAATTATTAAAAATCAGACTTGACCCGTTCAATAAGACGTGACTACTTGACCCGTTTGAGCACCTTTCTCATCTGAGATATTCCATTTATTTGGCGTAGATATTAAATACAAAAATATCTCTTGTTGGTATATTTACCCAGTAAAACCAAGGCCATAGCTTGTAGCTCTAATGCTTTTAAAATTTTATTTTCTCGACTGAAGATTTAAAACACAGAAGAGTTTTCTTCAAGTTGGGAGAAAAACGAATCTTATTAGAAATTCCTGACAGCAGGGTCAGAAACGGATATAGAATAAATGAAACTAGATTTGGGATCTTAAATGATTCAAGAATGAAGAATGGAAGTGGATGGTTTCTTACAAAACATAGTAAAGTGGATGGAATGTTGCAGAAGATAAGACTCAAGGAGAAGAATAAAAGGAAAAAAAAAACTATTAAAAGGTGGACGGCAGAACTGGAGGAAAACTCAGAAAGAAAGAAGTGGAGACGAGTCTGAAGTAAAAAACAGTTTGGGATGCCAAAAAAGTTTGGAATTCCAAAGACATATATCTGTCTGTACGCTTTTGTCTTTTTGTGTATCTTCTACAAAATAAAATCGAGATATCACTTTGCAAAGTATAATTCGTAAAACATTTCCATACATTTTGTAACAAATTATTCCCATTTGTTCTCAGGGAACGTGTATTAAGATATCAATGAACTGAAAAAAAAATCCTTGTGTTTTACTTCTTGAAAAATATAAGTGAATTCAAGAAAGTTCTTATTTTCTTACAACTTATTAACCATTGAATTTTGAATTGTATTTTAAGTTGGCTCTAAGTGTGCAAAGTACACGTTACTGATTTCAAGTGAAATTTATTTGACTAATTCCCAAAATTATTAGATATTATATGTATTTTATTTCTTATCCCGAGTTTGCTTAGAATGTTGCAGCTGACAACGGTATATATATGAAAAATCATTTTTATCTAAAACACATTTTATAACATTTTAGTTTACAAGATTTTATTCACCGTGTAAACGAAACATTTGTCTATAACCACGAATAAACAATTTTCTTATTGTTTATATATTTTACAATGAGTTTAGTAATTTAAAAATTTTGAAATTATGTATCTATGTTTTAAATTGGCATAATTTATTTTTATTGGCAATTTAAGTTATAATTTGTTTGTTGTTGCTAATATATAATTTAAGATGGCGACATTTTTGTTGAAATGCGTTAGTTAATTGAATGTTGATATGTGAGAATTCAAGTTCTATTTGTTATTCTTAGACAATATACCTTCTAACAATTCCAGTATTAAAATAACTAAGCTAAGAATGTTTAAAAATAAATGATTAGAAGTAAATCAATGTTAGTACCATATTGAATGGATAAAAAATCTATTCTTACACGAATCTAATTTTGTCATTGATGTAATTAAGAATTATTAATTGATGTCTTCCCTCCATTACGACTGTTAAACTCATTTACATCTTTTATTGTAATTAGTGTTATAATGGCTGATAATTAAACTTTATAATTTCGTCTCGAAATTTTGTTTCTGTCACAAGCAAATTATAATTTTATAAAATGAGCGACATATTAAAAACAATTTATTTCTATTTATATTATAGAAAGACTTTATAAATTACCAAAGTTTATAGATTTTATGAGAGTCATCAATGAATATGTTAATATATATTTGTGTTCATTACATTTTAAAACATTTTTGTTTCTGTTTTGTTGTTGTTGTTATTTCTTGTTGACTATGGTTTATATTTTCGATAACTTTAAATTACATTATTTATTCGTCAAATTTTTATAAATACATACAGCATACTAAATTTTGTATGCAATACTAAATTAATGTTGTAATAAATAATTAAATATATAAAACAGGAAGACACCTAGGTTTTACTAATTCCCACTTATAATCTCTACCATTCAAAATAATTGCTTTTATCCCGACTTGTTTACTGTTCTGGAAACGAGTGGAGGTGTTATTATCTGCTTTCACTCTCTATTGCTAACACTCGACAAGTGCTTCATACAACAACCAAGTTTTACTTGCAAATTGCTTGTTATGTCTAGTTGTTAACGTATAAAAGCTTATAAAGCTACAACAAGACAACAAATAGATTGAATAAATATTAACATTCTTAATAATCATTGAATTATTTTTATGTTTGTTAGAAATTAACATATTTAACTTGTGGGTTTAACGCCAGTACATATTACCTCGTTAATTTTTAAGATATTTTACTCACATTAACAATTAAAACTGGAACAAATTATAGTGATTATTTACACATATATAAACCTAGCGTTATGGAGTCCTGAACTCCTTTTATTTTTTTCAGTATATATATATATATATATATATATATATATATATATATATATATATACGCAGTTTGAAATCTAAATTCCTTTGTGTAAAAAAATTGTTTGTTGTTTTATTTGTATGCAAATTTGTTAGTTTAATTATTCTACAGCACAGTAATCAATGAAATTAACAAAGCGAATGAAGGTTTAATTTATATTTATATTCCAAGCCTGAGCAGATACAATGCAAAATATTAATGTAGAATATAAATGCAGTTTATTGGAAGTAATTAAATTTCTTTAGTCGACGTTTCATAAATGAATACGCAATAACTCTAATACGTGCACAGTAAGTAATACATGGAAATAAATAAGGCATTTTATTTATGTCTACGTTATAGTTGGAATACACCAATATATGTAATATAATGTGATTCTTTGGACAGATTTCTTGTTGTAAGATTAAATTTTAATTACAACTTGGTTAAACAAAATAAAAAATAAGTGTGTACGTAATAATTTATAAGTAAAGTATGAACATATAAAACAATAAGTATCTAATATTGAAAAATTAATAAAACTGATTAAATCAATGCCAAAATATTAATGTATGTAAAACACAATATTAATTTTGTTTAACTATAAATGATGGCATATTCAATATAATTTCTAAAAGTTAATACACTTAACATTAGAAATTATTCTTTTAAAAAATTGTTTTAAATTGTCATCTATGCAATATTTCTGATTGGACAGACATAATAATTGATATCTGTACTTTTATCGTAGTATAGTCACAACTTCTCCTGACATTTCGGATAAACTCAATATGCTAAGGCTATTTACTCTCTGCTTGATCCCTCAACTGAGTCATCTAACATGACTCACGTAAATTCCCCCCTACTCACTGTGATTGTTTGACACCGAAATCAGGGTAATTCCAGTAATTCAAAATATTTAAGCGGTGTTTCTAATCCACTAGTTCCACCTAATTAAATACCCCAATAATTCAATCTACATTTATTCTCTTAACAAAATTAATGCATTTGTTATAATCTTCTTCTTAGAATCTATCTTCACGTATATAAGTTTGATGTGTAAACATTTTTTTGTTTAGATAAAACTACAATAAAACCATAATTTTTAATTTTAATATTATGTTTTAACGATATATTATGTTTGAAATCAAATAAATGATTACTTTTCATTAAAATATTACAAATAATTAATTTTAGACGTATAAGTATTAAAATTATTATATTTGTTAGTAAATAATAACGCTCCTTGGTAAACTTCACAAAATAAAGTACAATAACATCCAAAACTCCAACTACCTTCGTTTTCATTTAAATATAATAATGTTTATAAGTAAATCATAAATAATACCCAATGATATTCTTAGTAGTCAGCTATTATACGGACTATATTGTAACAGTTCAAATTTTTCACAGCTATATTTTCTTTTTATAGAAATATTATAGAGTGGTTTCGTTGGTGAGCAGAACAGCTATAGTCATAAACCGGAAGGAAGGGGTTTATTTATGTGCCTCATAATGAACTAAAATCAAGTGAAAGTGTACTTTAGCCTACCTAACCTCTTAAATAAAATTAACAACCGATGAGTTATACTTAGGATAAGCTTATCGTGAAGTGTTCTTTCTTGCAAAAACTGTAATGTTGGAATCAAGTTGATTAAAAACCCCCTTCTAAAACTCTGGAGGCTGTAAATCCAATAAACACGTCAAATGGTTGAGTTTCGTCAATTTGTCTTCAGTAACTTAATTTATTACACACATTTTGTATTCTAGTAAGGAACTCAAGAGCCGTCAGAATAACTTGTATCAGAAAACACTTTCTCCCGATTATTTGAAATACTTCATCATATATTGATTTTGTATATTTTTCTCAATATAGAAGACTAAAAAGGTTTTGAAATTGTTGTGTAAATGTTTAATTTTGTAGCTTGAACTCAGTTCTGACAACACTAACAAATTATATCAAGTCGACAATTGTTATGTATTTTGTAACAATTTATATTTGGAAGTTTTAATATTACAAATTATTCAGAAAGATTTCTATAAAATTTGGTGGTAATGTAGTTAAGGTCAAGAGAGTTTTTACGCATCGACAGGAGAGTTTATGAGGATGATGACTTAGTCGTCGAAACGTAGTTCTTTTGCATTACAGAAATTAAGTATTTATTACGGAAAATATGGTTTTCACTTTTTTTTTTAAGTTTCTTCAATCGTTGATCGGTATAAAGAGAAGGAAACTATATTTAACATTTGACGAAGGGATTTAGTTTCTTGATGTATGGCTTTTAGTTGGGTGTGGGAAAGTTAGAGCCATATTAGAACACAGTTGAAAGTATTACTTATAATACCAATTATAATGGATGTAAAGTTTATTCTTTCTATTTGAACTGTCATTTATAGAAGATAATAATTTCTTTATTTTTAAGGTATGCAGAGCTATTAATTAATAACTACCAAACCATTCTTACCACGAGTTTGTTCTTCACTTGTAATAACAGCTGGTAAGTTCATTTTTCAGAGTGTTTGTTCCAATGAGACATCGTCAAACTATTTATTAAACACTTGTTAAATTTTATTAAAACAAAAGGTGAAAACAAGCTCTGTGAAACAAAGAAAACTTTTCATAAAAACATTTGTCCGAAAACGCTTCGTTTTCCGGCTCTTCATCATTTTGAACTTTGGAAAGAGAAAAGATACTGGTATGCAGTTCACATAAATTGTATACGCGTTTTTAATGCAACATTTTAGATATGTCAAAAACCGAAGACTTTATTTAAAATATTGCCAATATTGTAGAAAGATAACAGTTATCAACAAAAAACTAAACATTAAATAAATAAATTTGACAAATAATACTAATCATTCCAATAAATATCTATTAAAGTTAAAAAAATTATAAAAATGATCATTTACATTTTAATACAAATACAATATCAGTTTTTAAATATATATTTCTGAGATGGGTAATACAGTAGTAATTTAGTGATGAGAAAAGTGTATATAGTTAGTAATTGTGACAACAACTTTTTCGCAACAACTTTGTTACGACTTTGTCAACAACAACTCTGCGCAATGAACACAATTTGGCAAAAATCAATCCCAAATTCAACCGTGGATCGCAAATTTCAGCACATATTTAAGTGTTTAAATGTGTGATGTGACTTATTCACAATCAGGTGATCAGACCATTCGTATTACCTGAATGTTTAACTCCTAAAGTCTACTTACATTTCTACAAGAAGAATATCCACAGTTGCTGAAAGAAGTTTTTGTAGCTTCAAGAGGCCGAATGTGCTTCCAGAACGATGGTATTCCTCTCCATTTTCACGAATCGTTTCTATCCATTGTATAAGAGAGAAAGTGAACTCCTTGAGTAAGTAACTTCCCGAATTATAATTACTATTGTTACGCAAATAAAGAACAATTAAAACTAAATCGATCAAAACTAAAAACAGCAACAAAAGCATGCCTTAACATGTATTGTAGTTGATGGATCTCTTTTTTTTTAAAGATGTATTGTAAATAATAATATTTTAATTTTTTTATTTTGGCATTAATTTTGGTCTGCGTAAAGTTTTCGTAATTTTTATAACTTGTTTTCTTTTTCTGTTAACTTTATCACCATCTATTAATACCTGAAAATTAATCCTCTACCAGTAAAATTTATAACTAAGATGTATTTATTATCTTTTTAACAAAATTATTTTGAAACAAATTTCAAAATAGGATTTTTTTAGTTCCCTTATTTGATTCATACAATCTAAAATCAAAATTATTTCGAGATAAAATAATCAGAATTAAAAAGTTTTTTATTTTTATTTTATTCTGTTGTTTAATAGAAAATTATGAACAAATTAATCTCTAGTTTTTGTCGATAACAAAGTTTGTACTACCGTAAAAACTAAAATAAACCTTTCGTTGGTCGCTAAAATACAAAAATATTAATTTTTATTTGTAAAGTTTTTAAATAAATGGACTTTTAGGTATTTGACGTCAACAATTTAAAAATTCTGCCATTTTTAAATTGTTAGATATAAAGTTTTGGATATTGGAAAAAATGTAGACTTTTGTATTAAAAATGTGTATACATAATCTCAACTCAATATCTTATATTTTCTACAGTTATAATTATTTGTATAAAACAAAATGATAGATAGTTGTAAAACGTAAGTTTCCGGGTATATATTTTATGAACTTTGTTTTTGTTTTGACTTAGCTTTGAGAGTGCCAGGAGAACGTCGTAAAACAATCTGTATTTATGATGTTGACCTACTCTACATAACAACAACGGTATACAACAAAAACTCTCAGGACTGTGGTCCAGTGTACATTAATCATCCTACAGTCCCACAATGGTTTCATTGATATACTCCATTTGTTACTGCAGAGAAAATTATCTGAGAGATTAGTATTACACGTAAACAATAGTAAAACAATTGAAAACAAACACAAATGTCAAATAATGAATTATAGTTTCACTAATAGAAAAACCAATTTATATATATTTTCAGTTTACTTCATTTATCGCATTTTGCGTCAATATTTGCTTCTTTTATCTTTCACTACACTTTGCTGGCATCCGTGGTTTCTTCTCAAATCTCTAATAATCACACAATAATAATTGTGAGTAAAGATAGTTGGTATTCCAAGAAAATGTAACTTATTACGTTCTTGAAATAAACTCATATATGTAGATCTCACATACCGATATTTAGAATAGAATAACTAATACATATCAAACTTTAAGAAAACTGAATATTTTGGAAAAGCGTGTATCACTTGAACTATACAGTAACACTCACTACCTAAGTACAGTTTGGCTTTTATCTAATATTAGTTTTGATCATGTATCTAAGATTGTTAAAATCGAAAATCTTGTTTTAGTGGGTTAATAATGTAAAATATGTTTTAAATTATCCTTCAATATGTGTTATCTAGAAGAGTTTAGACTTTGTTAAAAATCTAAATTTATATGTTGTAATAACTAAATAATTATAATAGAGAATACATTAGTACAGTTCCATTAAAGATTGTTTTTGCTGGACATGTACGAATACAAATGATGTGATTACAATTGATTATATTTAAATTTACACTGACAGAATAAGTTGTTATTTATTTGGTTTTAAAATGTTCTCCAATAAATTATAATTGCTTTATTTTGGTGTTAAATTTGGCGCGAAACAAGTAAAGTGTGACATCTATATAGTATTTTTTGTTAACATATATGTTTCTATAATATGGTAGTTAGGGTCCAATGCTATTGATTAGGGTACAGTTTGCTTAAATTAAGTTTTTATAAATTAAGACAGGAGAAAAACTGCAGATTTGTCCAATTTTTCAAACTAAAAGTGCCGAAATTAATACAAAAACTTAAATAATTACTTGTGTATTGAAAAATAAATAAAAAAATGTTCCTTTAATTACATGTACAGATGTTAAAATAACTACGACTAAATGACAGATTATTGGTGGACGTTAATAGATATTTATTTTCGATATAGTAACAATTCACAAAAACGGTTAATTTCATTATTATCGTTTCTTTAAATAATTTGCCATCATTTGTATATATAAAAATTAAATACACGGGATTAGTTTGAAAGGTATGAATCAAGTTACGTTAATCAAGTTTAACATAGAATATAAAAAAGTCAAAAACACCAACGTACCATAGAGCTTTGTAGAGACTAATATTTTTGTCTCGTTAATATTGCCTTTTACACTCAAGATAGAAAAAAACTCGAACATAAGATCTCACACAAAATTACGTCTACTTAATCAAACGCGTTTCAACAACAAAGTCGCCATCCTCAGTGATACGTTAGCTACAATAACTAAACTAACTTTCACATCACATTCAATTTTCACTTTACATACTCCGTGAAGTTCAGTCTCTTCCATTCCCTCCTTCCTTTCGTGTTTTTACATTGTTCTACGTCTACAATGCTATTCCTATTTCATAAACAACTCCCTTAGTATTCATGTAATTTGAGTTCGTATAAAGATATCCATACCACATCTAATCTCTTATTTCCACTTTTTTTTTTAAACTCTTACAGGCTGTCTCTAATATGTACGATTCTTACTCATGTTTAACTACTCACGTTTTGTCCTTATCGTTCCCATGCATCTTAATATAGATTCCAAAATATGTTATTATATACAATGGACTAATAATATATCAATTTCTGTATTAATATATCTTCGTTACGTTACCATTTACTCTGAATTTACCCAATGATATTCTGTACGTAAGTCTCGTATAAAACCCTGGAGAATGTAAACCTAATAAACACATCTAAGGGTTGAGTTTCCTCAATTTATCTTGAGTAACTTAATTTCTTTCACACATTGAGTATTCCAGTGAGTGACTCAAGAAACATCGGACTAACTTGCAACATGAAAACACTTTCTCTTTCTTTCTTGTAGAGAGACGAACCACGACAGCGTGTTTGGGTTTTAAGTGTTTTTCATTACAGAAATTATCGTGGAAAATCTATTGGGTTAGGGTTTCACTTCTTTAATTTTATAAAATATATGTTATCGATAAAGATATGTAATATTTGTGCGGGAAAATTATTTTTTATTTGACGTTAATATTTTTTATTATAATTTTGAAATAATTGTATATTTTACTTTGTAATTTGATTTTAAACTTTTGAGTTCCTTACAAACATTGTATAACTATTTTGTATAACTTGTTAGAATTCCTTATATAACTATTTTCAAAATATGAAATAACGATTATATATATATATATATATATATATATATATATATATATATTCCTTCAAAAAGTAGTATTTATTTTCTACGAATATCAAATGAAGGTAAAACAGTTTTTATCTAATTCAGTTGTATTGAGCTTGGATTGTAATATTAACAAATACAGATTGATAAATAGATTTTTGCTGGTGAAAATGTTAGTAACATATAGGAAACTTATGAATATTTATAAAATAAAGAATTAAGTGTCTAACTTCTATTTTAAAATTAATATAATGAGTTGTCACCTCCATTTAGTTTATGTTTGTAGTTTCTACCTAAGAAAGGGGATAGTTTTTATCCTGATGCTTCTCGACCTGAGATAACGTTTTTATTTCTTTAATTTTTTTCTTTGTAGAGGTGAAGCTTTGAACAATATTTTATTGTTAAAATGTTGGACAGTTTTTTCGTATTTATAAGTAATTTTCTCACTACATTGACTACATTGGGTAATAATCAAGGAAGGAAAATTGTAATATCAAAGAATTTTAAAATTAGACAATATACTTCAATTGTTATTACAGAATTTTTCTCTTTGCAACATATTTTAAAGTACAAGGTTAAATCTACTATTATGGTTCGACGATGATTAAATTTAGTTTACATTATTTATAAAGGAAAATAATTAATTAAAAACATCTTTTATTGGTAATATATCGTATAATTTAGTTAAGTTATTTATAATACTAAACGTAGTTGAATAAATATATTTACTTCATATGTGGTAAATATTTAGTTGAATTTTTAAAACGGTACAGCCTATAAAGAAAGGGAACTAATAGAAATAATGTGATATGAAATATCTGATTTTTATTTTCAATTTTCCAATGTATAATTTTGTAGTAATAAATGTAAATTTTCGGGGAAAAAACACATTTATAATAAGTACTGAAGTTCAGAATTCACCTTCTTAAGAAAGTACTCAAAGTAATAAAATGGTGAAAATGTTTAACCCTCTACAAATGATAAATTAATGGAAATGGCATTGCTCTGTTTGTGACACTGACCATAAACTAAATATGCTTACGGTTATATTTCAAGAATCAAACATATAATCTACATGACACTGATTGCTGACTTCATATGCAGTTGACATTTCATCCCATATCCTCTTCTCATATCTCTCTATTAAGTGTATGTTTGGTACAATATTTAAATATCGAACCGGAAATCTAATGTAATCATAATAAGAACATGTAAAATATATACAATGAAATGAAAAATATTTTTACTTCTCTAAAAATATGTATATATGTAGATAGGTCTTTATAAATAAAATTACAACGGAATAACATAATATATATTTGTATAATATGATTAAAGAAAAGTTCAATGGTCTAAGCCGACTGAGATTTATAATAAGTTAATACTACCACAGGGTGGTGGTGTCCACTTACGCCGGTCATAAGAAAAAGAAAAAAATGCAGAGAGTTAAACTTACGGAGCCAAAACCCCTCTTCCCTTGTTCTTTTAAAATTTCGTACACAATTTATTTAAACGGTACGAGTATAATTTGAAATCTTAACCTATTTTATTCTAACACTTCAAAACAATTATTTTATCCTTATTTTCTACATCACCTTAATTTTTTATTCTCTCAGACTCCCTCTCAAGGAAACTCCTTCTTGAGCTCTTGCTATTTCATCAAAATTAAAAATTTGCTTGACTTTAAATCTTATTTTTCTTTAGAGCACTCTTCTACTTCTTTCTTCTTTAGGGAAATTAACTGGTTGTATGAGGATAAATTGAAAAAACCAGAATGATTTTGAACATGTAATTGATTTATTAAATTTACAAAAACAAAATTTAGATTTTAATGCTGAATACTACTTTTATGTTATGCATAAGAAATCAATACAATTTTATTTACTTGACTTATTCTAACATCTTATATCTAAACCTTATTTCTATTCACAATCTGTTACACAAGTAATTATATATTTATCCTCCTACTTTTGATATTCTAAATAATTTAAATTCTTTTTTAATGTTTATTAAATTCTAATGTTAAGTTTGATCAATCTGTTCCCTTTATATAACTTTGGATTGGTTTAAATTTTGTGTAACTAATTTATTTTAATTATTTAAATTTCGCATACTTCCCTCCATGATTTCTTAATTCCCGAATTTACTGTTTTAATGAATTTTATTTTAAGTTTATGAAATATTTTATTTATGAAATTCTTGATTTATGTGATACCTTATAAGTTGAGTAGAACAGATCGATTCTCCCTAAGACTTTGGATGACTGTGGTCTTAGAAGACTTCGCCAAGTGATGCTTTCTTCAAGTGAATCTTCAGAAGTCCTTTCTATCTTCTTTTCTTCCAAGATTCCGTCGATTACAATGAAATTCTTATTTAATTATATTTTTTGGTGATAGCGAAAAAATATTTATTTCATTATTTGCCGGAGTTCGCACTAACTTTGCGTCGGCGAGCTGCGTTCCAAAAACCTTTCAGAAAATTTGTTGTGTTAATTTGAAAGCCTGTTGCGTTACAATGTAGTGAAGAGATACATCAACTATTAACAAAATCCAGACTAACAGAATGGGTATTATTTATATCACCTCTAATTATTCGGTATGCTATGAACATTTAATAGACGAATTAAATTGTGTAAAATTATGGGGATATCCAAATCGAAAAAGAATAGGTTTTCAAGAAATCGCAACAAATATGTTGCACGTATTGATAAAGCATTATTATAATAGAACTACATATTTACCACTTTGAGCGTTTTGTCAGTTATCTAGTTCTAGTATATGATAGTTATGAGTTATTGCACACATATATATCTGGTTTGGAAGTTATTTTATACTAATGGATTCTTTAAATGGTATGGTATTCTAATATTTGTATTATTTCCAGCAATAGTGAATTATAAAATGAAAATATAAATTGCTATACTTTATATTATAAGCTTAAATTTATTAGAATACATCTCTACAAAGAGTGATGACTAAGTAGATCACGGGCTAAACTTTTAAAATTGTTCGTCCCAATAAATCGTCATTAATCCGTTGTCATACAATCCTTATACAGTTAGTTGCTTAGTGCTGGCTGTCGTATCAATAAGATTGGAACTATTTCTTGTGGTGATTTTATTCATTGACATGTAGTTTTGTATTATTCATTCGTAGAGCTTGGTTTAAGTCCACTGTGTAACATCTTAGTTTATCAATTGATAATATCTAATAATTATACTGTATGTAATTTTATTTAGTTCAAACTAAAATTGATATTACGGTATGAATATTTAAAACATTATGCGAATTACCTTATTTTTATTTGTCGGTAAATAAAGTATTCTTTAACAAAGTTTACGGTAATTTTTAATATTAATCTCTGATATATTTTATGCATAAATTACCAGTTATCAATTTTCTCCTACTCGTTTTAATTATGTAAAATAACACTCTTTTAAGAGTTGAGTACTAAATCATTAAAATTGAATTGTTATAAACTTCTATTTGTGTCCTGCTAAAGTTCATTTTTGGATTTCTGAGTAAATCCAATCTTAATACTTATATTATTATTATAGATATCTATTATAATGGCATTAACCTAATTAATGGAATTTAATTTTGTGATTTGTGAGTAGTTATTGTAACAAAATCAGAAAAGGCTTGTACATATATAATCAACAGTTTATAACACCTTCTTTTTTATGAATAAATATATTTGATAAATACATTTAATGGTAAATGAAATGAGATGTCTGGAAAATCATAACAATATTCTTTTCGTAACGATATCCTTTTCCCTTTAAAACCGATTCAAACGAAAGCATATAAAGTTCATTAGAACTTGAACATAATATTTCACAACAATTTCCCATATTGAGATAAAATATTAAAAATATAACTCTCTAAATATAGTTGCTATACGTTTCCGTTAATAAATACATTTTTATGAGAAATTGTGAAACAGTTTTTTTTTGTATACATTTTATATTATCTCACAAGCTACGTTCATATTTTATCTATGAAATATTCCGTTTATTAAATCTATATGTGAACCTAGACAGAAGACATTTAACATTATAACATTTTAAATCACACCAATATATTGTATATCGATCTCGAAGAGGCATTAATATATATAATAGGCTTGAACAAATAAAATAGATATTAAAAGTTTCTGTAGTGCCTGAAACCATGTAAAAATATCATAAATAAAGATGTAAGGGTCATCTTATTACCTTATTGGTTTGTGTTATTTTATCACTGAGATATATTTATGGCTGAATTATTTGTCAGAAAGTATTATATTGCTCAGTTTATAACCATACTTTATTGTCTCACTGAAAGGTTTCCTGGATTTATATTGTTAAAACAAACATTTCTTTACAGCTACAGAGTAGTGACATAACAATTATTGATAACGTCAATACTACACGAAACTAGTTCACCCGACAACACCACAAAACACGGCAAACACTACCATCACCCCTGACACACACACACACACACACACACACCAGCCCGCCACATCACACCTCCGACCTTAAACGGCTTTGTTTCGGCTCACCCAATTTAGAAACCTCCGTATTAGTTAGCGTGCTTCTGATTGGCTGATAGCTTTGCGTTAGGTGACGGAGACGAACACTTTAAGCAAGTGTAGTGAGGACTTGAAGAGTCCTCTATAAATGACAGCTTCTGAAATAACATTTGCTGGACGAGAAAAAGCTCGAATACAATACAATGGGGCTCCGTTAACAACCTACGAACCAATCACAGCCCAGCTCGGCTTGATTGGTTCGCGCAACCACACTACGAGTAAAAAGGCCACACTTTTTCTTGAAATTTGTATAAGTGGGGTGCGAAACAATCATCACTTTTCCTCTGGGAGCCAACCAGGAGACTTCTCAATATGATCACTTCTCCTCCAGGAGCCAACAAGGAGACTTCTCAATATGATCACTTCTCCTCAGGAAGACTAAAACGGAACATTACCTTCCAATACTCAACACTTCTCCTCCAAGAGCCTATCATCAGACTTCTCACTAACATCAACACTTTTCTACAGGGAACCAACAGCGAGACACCTAATCAGCTCACTTGGCTTCAGTCAACACATGAACCTTGCTGACTAGCTAAGAGCGATGTTCACACTGAGCTCGGTGAACCCCATATAAGTTTACCTTGATTGAAACCACTACCTGCTGCCTATCAAATCCCAGCCGGAAGCTGATGGCGGCGTCGACCTACCAAGGACCGCCTTTGCCAGAAGCTGTGGACGATTTCCTTGGTGTCTCTTGTTAGGAATATAAATACGCGAAAGATTGACCACGGGAGTTTCACACCCAACTATCCTATCAGGGAAATTGTAAAGGTGTACTCTGGCGTTAGAAGTTGAACACCATATCACTTCCCGACAGGAAAATTATAAGAGTCTATTCTGTATTTAGTGGTTGGCACTGATGACTGGAACTAACCAGGAGAGAAGGGCCGCCCTGCGGGAAGCCCGTCGACTTTGCCAACTAAAAGACGCTTGTTCTCCGCCACCACACTAGTACCCCGCCTAAATTACAACTGGGAACTACAACGAACTGATTCCTATCTACATCCCCATCCGCCTCTACAGAATACCAAACTCTGTTCCTGGCGATCCTATACCCAACATACGTGGTGGTTTAGATAACGACTCCGCTTTTTGTCTAGGCCGACTGGTCTTTTTTCAGGGCTAAAACACATTATTATTTCTTTTCATCATTCCCCGCATAAAACTTGCTAGACCCTCCCGGGTCGACCTTCTACTTTCACTTCGATACCAATAACACCGAACCCCCTCACACCTTCCCCTCTCGAACCCTTCGACAGCCTACACCTCCACCTGTCTACGTCATAATATTTTATTTAAAAACATCATATTCGATAAAACGTATATTGTTACTTTGATAAATAATATGGAACAGGTAAAACTTTTGTAAGGAATATTCACAAGTTTTTTGTAGCCTATGTCTGAAGATAGGCACTTTCCTCTGAAATAAAAAACTCTATCCTTATCCTTTCATCCCATCATGTTTCGAGGTTAGTTAGATTTTGTCTAAGGTGTGGCAGGACCACCATTATTTTCTTGCAAACAAAAAGAGAACATAATATATAATCTGACTAATTAAAATATTACAATGTTTGAATTGCTGTAAGTTTTGTTAAAATTTTTCATGAATGTTGTAGATATGTATACCATAGAATGTTGAAATAAAATAAATATCTTGTCTTTATAAAAAATGGAGGCTGTATTAAGTAAAACCCAGATTTAGGGTATAAGATTATCTTGTTTTTTATTAACTACATTGTTATTACATATTACTTTGAAGTAGGTAATAATGGAAACAATAACAAAAAATCAAGTAGAAAAGTAGAAACAACGATCACTATGAATATGGGAAATTATCTGTTGCTAGCCATTTGCACCAACATCAAATGAAAGCCTCTTAGGCATGCCAGAATAAAAGTTTAGGGATCTTGAGAATATAATTATCTTTGTTCTTCATTTGTATTGATGGTGTGAGAATAAACTCGTTCTTTTAAGTAGCCTCACAGAAGAAGTCACTTACTAACGATTAGGTCTAACGATCTTGGTGGTCATTCTATAAATTGAACTATTAGTTCTTTTACTAATTTTTTGTATTATTTAAGTTTGTTTTGTTTCAGAATATATGAAGTTTTATCGGAATTGTTTACATTTTTGTGTTCATATTTTTTAACACAATAGTTTTTATACGCTTAATATGATAATTTCACTGGATTAAAGAAATGTTCTCCGCCAACTAACAGGGAACGAAATCAATTTAAAAATAATAGATAGATTAATAATAATAGATAGAAATAATAACAATTAATAGAAAATTAAGGTGACATCCCGGTTGATATATTGTAATATTATATGACAACATGTATGATCAATAATATTTATTTTTGTAGTTTATCTAGCAATGGTTCCATGTGTACATTTGATCCTATAATGCTTTTGAAAAATGGTTTCGTGTTTTGTAAGGTTCTCCATTAAAAAAAAAACATCTAAATAATACAATATTAAAAAATAAAGCATAAATGAACGTTATGATTTGAAATTTTCTAGAGTTTAATAGTGGTGTCAATGTTTGTAGAAACATTTAACATATATTTTAAATTTCTCTGTGTACTATTCAATCTACTTGTAGTAGTTTTAAATAATTATTTTAAAAATACTAACTATTCTCATCTCTTAACGTTTCTTCCATTTGGCGTCGCCATTACCAATAGAGTGGGCGATTCCGGAAAACCTGTGTCCAAGAACCACGTGGTCTGTGAAGTCGCTCAAGTGAGCAGAACACATAATTGTAATTTCACTTTAACGTAATAAGAGAGGACTACAGGAGGGTCGGCAGGATGTCCTGGCCTGTTGTAGTTCTGCATGTAGATACACTAACTGAATAGATTAAATCGTGAGGTATCGGCTTTATCATAAAGCTCGCACAGTTCTTTCAGTTGTTCAATAACAAGATCTGTAAATTTGTGAAGCTCTTGAAATATGTGTAATAATAAATTTCACTGATTGCAGGAAATTGGTAAATTATGGATGAGCCAGTTCGGCCAACACATGTGACTTTTCATTCCCTTCGACTCCAGTTTAGGATCCGTTTAAGATTACTACATCAACCTGTTCTATACATTTGATCTATTTGACGGCTACATTAGAGTGCTCGGCTGAAATCGATGCCACTATTTGTAGCTAGAGGTTTTAAGAGTCGATTAGGTTATATTTAATACAGCCTTTGTTGCTGATTAGAATTTTCTATTTACAATTTACAGTAATTACTGAGTTGAGCATCCATCGTGTGACGATATAGAGGGTCCTGATTCTGGGATAGAGGGTCTTCCGTATATTTATAAAAATCAACTCTTCTTTTAGAAGTGCAGATTTTGTAATGCTGATTTTTTAATTCAATATGTATTGAAGATGTTTTGCAATACTTTCGGTTATCTCGAGCGAAAATTGACGACGTTTGACATTATTGTATTTTTTTAATAAGTAAATTAGCGTTGTCATTATTTTCAAGAAAATTCTTTTGAAAATTACAACGACTCTGTATAAGGGTGGTTTTCTAGACGAGACTTGAAAGTAAATTACAGTCTCCATGAATTTTAGCGAAACGAATTTCATAGAATATAAATAAGTTAAGAATAGATTTTCAAGAACTCGTGGAAAAATTAGTTATTTATTATATACAATGAGTAGAGTGTATAACAAGTTTTGAAGTACACGCGATTTTCATAAATTAAAAAATTTGGACCATCCGAGAGTTGTTTTTCCCGCCAAATAAAGTAAAAATAATTTTAGCTATAGTGTATTTCCTCTTTGGCATCACAATGCACTCCTGATTGGTTCAATCTCCTCATTGGTACTCCAAACTTTCATTGGATGTGAATGGTAACATAAAACCAAATTCAAAGATATAAAGTTCAAAATGTATGTAACTAAAGAGTTCATGTTATATATTTGTGTTTATTTATGTATATATAGAGAAGGTAAAGTATATAGCTTTGAATAACTCTATACAAACTGAGAGAGACATCAATTCTCTCGTATTACCTACACTGTATCCACATGTAGAACATACACCAACAACCCAACGTATAATCTACATTTACAACCAATTTGCATTATATTGAACTAATATAAAGACCCTAAACATTTAATTTCATTAAATGTTACATTAGTAAGAGTAAGTTGTGTTGTCACAAAGGCTTTGACAAATGACTTCCCTAATTGTTTAGCTAAAAACATATTTCCGACACTGACACTTTTCAAAGTTTAGCAGTAATTATCTAGTTTACAAGATTTCTAACTTTGCTAATTAAAATTGTTACTCTAACTTCTACAGAATCTTACTTCATAATATCAAACCCTTGTAAAATGTAAAACAATTACTTTATGAACAATTTTAAAATCCGCGTTCAGAGAGATGAACGAAATCTAACTTTAAAAATGTTCAATAAAAAACAGTATTCCTTAATTAAAAATGTAAGGAATAAAAATATGCCTAATTTGATAAATATCTAAACATTTTCTTACGTACGTAAAAGATAATTTCTAACTATTTACACGTTTAGAAGTAGTTGATTCCTATCGGCAGGAGTTCAGTTGAGAATGAATTGAGAATGTAAAAAGTTTGACTTACATGTTAATTGTAGTCTCTTCTGGCTTGGCGAGAAGATGAGAATTGATTAGTCAATGTTGAAAAAGCGATTACTGCACTTGTGAATATACATTCCGGATGTTCTCCTGAGAACAATCCAGAATGTAGAATATGAACGTACAATCTGACACCAATGTATGATTGTGAAACGTTCAAGAAGAAACTGCAAAGATAAATTGCAAATTTCTTTACAATCCGTTTTGTTTAAGAAATTATAAAAATAGCTATATGTAATAAACAATTAAGATGTCCACCTAAAGACAAATAATTATCAATAGAACACATAAGGATGAGAAAACGTAGAGGCCTCACACGTAATATAAATGATGACGATATTGATAAAGGGGTACTAAGATTGAATATTTACAGACAGAAAAGAAATTGTAGGCCGAGGAAGATATGTTAGAAGTATAATCTAAGAAGAAGAAACAACGTTTTGTAAGAAGTCAAGGGTTTGGTTCGACACACCCTTAAACTACGAGATTCAGTTATTATACTTATACAAACTCTCTTTCAACTTAAGGCATAGGTGGCAAGAATGTTTGTGTATATGTAACAACCGAAGATGGTAAGGTAGACATTGAAATATTCTTATCTTAGATAAAAGCGTTTTTGTAAAAAAAAAAAAAAAGTACCGGTAATGAGTTTTCTGCTATTTGTTAAATATTGTTTAAATTTTAGTTACAAAACGTAAACAGTAAATTAGAAGTGTTTGGTTAAACAATAATAATAGTCAGTAAACATACGTGAATTGTAAACCCACAAAGCTGCTACTAACCTGTACATGTTGAACAAATACTCTCCGTATTGTAGTTACTACAAATAGCTTCTAGCTCTGTTAAATGTAGGTCAACGTTTTATTTACACTGGACGTTTATCCACTGTGTTCATAAAACGAACCCTGTTTGTTAAGAATTTAACAATTTATTTGTATATTTATGTAATAAATTTAACTTTTACTGCAAGCAATACGTTTTAAAAATGAATGATTTGAATATTTCATTCTTTAAAGAAAAACATAATTACGTGTGAAATATCAAATAACAATTGCTTTCATAAAATCGTGCCCACAATATGTAAATGTTAGACCAACGTGGATATATGCTTTAAATATAACAACCGTGATATAAACTGTGATCTTGTTGAGATACGAGCCTTTATAGTTAAGTTGAGTTAAGATTATGCACTTGTACAAAATATAAATGATGAGTTAGTTATTAAAACGTCTTGTTGAAAAATTGTTTGTAGTGGAAATTTATGAGTTTCTTACTTTTTCTGATTTTACTTTTCTAAATGTTGCTCTTTCATAGTTGTATTATTTATTGTATTACGAAACGAAGTTTTTATTGTTTAGAGTTTGTATACTTAAGTTATTTTTAAAGTTATCACGTCCGTATAAGTAAAGTCATTATATGTGTCAATATTCATCAGGGAATACATGTCCTGTCATAAAACTTTTCCGAATTGAACAATCT
The DNA here is from genome assembly GCA_963513935.1 of Aphrophora alni. Lineage (NCBI taxonomy): Eukaryota > Metazoa > Arthropoda > Insecta > Hemiptera > Aphrophoridae > Aphrophora > Aphrophora alni. The sequence continues at coordinate 108,427,075 of OY740770.1, forward strand.
CTTCCAAGCGTTCGTAAAGGGAGCCGATGAACACGTTTATATATATATATATACACATTCTTTTCAAATTCAATACCTAATATTTTCAAATAAATAATCCAATATTCAAGTGAAAAAACTACGTTCTTAAAAAATTGCATAAATTGTGAAACACTTTTAGAGATTAAACGTACATAAATATACAAATTTACTTCCTGATTCCTAGCTTAATACGAACGCTTAGCACTTTTATTAGAGCATGATATTTATATGTGCAAGAAGAGCTGTTTAGTTTAAGACGTATTGTTGTTAATGTCAATTCATTTATTCAACAGAATGATACTTAGTGCAAGGAAAACTATTATTACATATTTTTGTTACTGAAATTGCTTTGCTGACTTTATTCAACAATATATGTAAAGCGTTTAATTCGCTTAGTTTTGTAGACCCTTTAAATATTCTACTGTTGAAAAACCAAGATGCGTGAAATCTATTAAGCCATTTTCATGATGCGATATTTTCAAATTAAAAAAAACAAAAAAACAAATGGAAGTCAATAACAATTGTTGTATTGAAAATGTTATAAATATATTAGTTTAAATTGGCAGATGTATGTAGAAATGCTTTGGGTTGTATGGGAAAATAGGTTACCAACACAACTACAGTAAACTTATGATTACAGCAATTACTAAGCAGTGATGCTTTCTTGAATGGGGTTATACATCTATTTTATGTAGATGTTTGCAACAATGCAATATTAATTGCTAATATTCTGCTTCAAATAGTAGGCGATAAAACAACTTTCTTTGTGTACAACATTGGTTGAAGTTAATGTATTTTGACAGAGCTTGAAAGATGAGTTATTGTCTTATTCTAACATTAAATAGATTATAAAAGATATATTTTATGTAATGATATTAGTGGTATGTTTAGGACTTGGTTTTACGTTATGATATACTCCAGCTTATTTAGCTGTTAGGTACGTCTTGAGTGTTTTTAGTAAAAGTTATAAAGTTTAATAAAAACTAATTACAAGTATAATATAGTAGGTGGGTAGGGTCGCTATAGAGCTATTAAATGTTGAACTCGAAAAAAACTTAATTTCTATTCCAGTCACTCAATATAAATTTGTATATTAATTATTCACGGATAAATATGAAATTTAAAAAAATCTATGAGAATTGTGCAAAATAATTGCTTTGGTTTCTATTCAAATAGAATTGAATAATTTGTTGATGTAATAACATTTATTAAAGTAAGACAAAAGTTGAAGATAAGTTTTTTTTATAGCCTGAATGAGCATTTTATCGGGTATTTGGGCTGTATTAATCGTATTAAATATTGAATGTATATTGTAATGTATTTTATTTTTGGTACTTTATTGGAAGATTGTCATTTATTGAAAATACGTTTGTTTGTTGAATGCACATAACGGGTATATATTTACTAAATTTTATTTTAAACTTAGTTTTGAACGTTTTGTTGCAGAGGTGAATTAAATAATTTGAATACTAAATAGTAATGACTACAATAACGTGATTCATACTTGTGTATGAATGTAGCAATTCCCTCAAGAATTCACTTACAGTGTGTACGAATGTGGCAAACCTGAGCAAATTACCTGGATCTACACCATTCTTCATGTAGTCTTGGTTTAGTTCCCTCTCTTTAATCTTTCGTATTAAGTCTCTCTTGACAAACTCTTGTTCTCTTCTGACCCCTGACTCAATTAGAATATTTGAGGGCTAGGTTTATTAATTTTACACTCTTTGTTTCTTTTTGTTTTTAATAAGACAATGTTGACTGTGAAAGATGATACTACTAAACAACAGTAGAAAAAAGTTTGTATAAATAGTCAGGTCTTATTAGTAATGTTATCACCTTAATGACATTATATTTAACTGCCGTTGTTATTTCTTCAGCTGCTAGGATAAAGTTCGTTACGAATAACTATAAAGTTCAATTATTCCGCTGCTTCTCCACAATAAATCTGACATGATGTATTGTTCTTGGCAGAGTTCATCTCTAGATGTTTTTCACATGTATTAACCACATCAGCTTCACAGGTATTTAATATCTTCCAACTCCCACATGAGGTGAGTGAACAATAGTTGTCTTTTGGTGTGCTTGATTTCTGTAGTTTCACTGATTATATGAAAAGAGCTCTTTAACCACGAATTGTGCGTCTAATAGGAGGATCTACTACTACAAAAGGTTGACAGATTAGATGTTGCAGGGCCAAATAGATTATTTTGATATCTTTATCAAAACTAGTTTTCTATTTCCTTATTGGTAAGTATCAGAAAGATTATTAAATCTCCAGTTTTAATTTTAAAATTTCTCTTTTTTTCTCCGGAAGAATAACTGAAACTTTTAAGAATATTACATGATCGTAGATCATTTTACCAAATTTAGAAAATTTATTATTTTTCATTTCCATTTTAATAAAAGTAAATAATTCAGTATACCTCCATTACAATATATTTGATATATTATATTTGTTCACATATAAGAAATTAATTTGTACAACCTTCCATTATTATTATTTTGTTTTCATAAAAATATAAGCACTATGATCTCTAAATTATTAAAATATATGTTTACACCATATTTTTTATTTATAAATTAGTTTGTATGACCTTTGATTTTGAAATTACAGTTTTTCTTACGCACAATAACATATTATTCATTTGTTTATGTAATTGCAAATTTATTTTAATTTTAAAATATGAAATTGTAAAAAAAGAAGTGATTATAAATCCACTATAAAGTCTATATATCTGATGATTGCTATAATTGGTTTACGCAAAGTTGACATACGTTATTGACAATGTTATGTATCACATTTTTTATCTTTAAAAAATAATTATATTGATACAAATAATAGTTATTATTAGTGTATAAATGTATTAGTATAATAATCTTATGTATGAACAATATGTATAGATCATAATTTCAAACCTTCCTGGTTAAACAGTCCGTGAAGAACCTAAGCTTGCTAGATGACTTTTTAGTTGGGTTGGGTAATCTGTTGTTAAGAAATGGAAATTCCCGCTATCGTTGTTCAAGCCTTCTCAACTGGAGGTTCTTACTAATTCGTACTTCCCAATTTTCTTCACAAACCTAGGCCAACTTCATACGGTTTCAGCCTCAAAGGGGATTGAAACCGGAACTTCTGCGTGAAGTTAAACTGCTAACCTCTAGAACAGCTGGGGAATGTTATATATATATATATATATATATATATATATATATATATGAGTGTGTGTTTGTATTTACATACTTTTAAATTAAGGGTGGGTCAACTGTAGTCGTTAAAATGTCGTCTTGTATTTGTGAGCAAATAAAATGATTTTATCTAGGAAACTATGATTTTTATTAAGTGAAGGTGTTGCACAGTAAAATAAAACATAAAATAAAATAATACAAAACTCATAATAACTGTATATTGTATATTAAATAAAACAAATTACACAAAAAACTTCTTCATATTAGTCTCAGGATAAACTGTGTATAGACTCTAATCTTTTCTTTAGACTGCAAATTCATAAATCTGGGTTGAAAAAGCCAAGTTATGAAAACTTTAATAATGTGCTTTTTATGTTATACAGTAGAACTAAGTTTATCCACCAAGAGAGGAACAGTAGTACAGTCTACAGTCAAACAAATGTTACAAAAATCTACTTTATATCAAAATTATAATAAAAAGTGCAAAAAATTACACAAACGTTCTGACTCACCCATCCGTAAAACCAAATAATAATCAAACTAACTTATTGGAGAAAAAATATCACTTCGGTAGTTTAGGACAAATAAATTAAATAAATAAATTTTTAGATAACTCAATGTCTGAAAAATATCTAGGTACTATTTTCCATTTTGTTGTGATCATAGTGTTCTAATTTCACTCAGTACACGGAAGGGAATATAATAATCTTAGAAAATACTATGAATTTCGATTATATCTTTGCAAATAATTTTTACCTGATCTCCTTCCACAAATATAACTTTTAATATAATTACGGTAAAACAAAACACTTTCGATGTAAAATATCTTTACACATTATCAGATATATTCAACATTTTTGCAAAAGAAAACAAGATAGGTAGTTTAATAAAAGTACTATGGTTCATTTTTTAAAGGATTATCGGATTTAAACAATAGTAGTTGCAAAACTAATGAAATGTGTGCAATAATGGTCAAAATTTGCAGCAAACAATTTACATCCTTTGCAGGGAACACAGTAGCCAATGTGAAGGGATTTATTGTCGGTAAGCCTAAATGACTGGAAAAGCCATTACCCACAATCCTAACTTTAAACATTACTGTCGAACGAGTTCCACTGTTACATAAATTGTGAATTCACAAAGTATAGTACCTGTGAGTAAATTGATAAATGAATTTTTGTTTGTTTTTTATGTTAGTAGTTAATTTATGATCGATATTATGAAATAACTTTTAAAACTATGAAGTAAGAAGTGATTACAGCATTTGATTACGTTAGAGTGTGGTTTTATAAATTAAGTTTTTTACATGAATACTGGCTCCTTCCACGACATTATTCCAGTTTACATTATTTTTGTAATAAATATTAATATTCGTTGGCTATTCTAAAGTAAAAACTCAGTCCGATACATTAAGCTGTGTGTATATTCATGAAACGGAAGAACAAAATATGGCGGCCCACGATACAACCGTGTGAAATGACATAAGAACTTACTTCTGGCAATCTTCTTTTTAATTTAAGACACATTTATGAAACGGCAAATTTCGATAAAGAAATTTCAAAGTCAAATTCATATAAATCAAAATTGCATTTCAACGATTATTCGTTTTCAACTAAATTACATTATAATGTTGATTTTCTCTCTGCTCATAAATAAATATCCTTAATACATTTTTAAAATTTAAAATTTTTGTTTTATGTAAAAGGTAGTTTGGTTGATTTATAAACACATTCTTGGATTAGATTTGTATATTCTCAAATATGACAGAAAACTGGTTTTGTTAAAGTGTTAATAATATATCTATTTATCGTAAATGGCGTTATTTAGTTTCAAAAAATAATATAATATTCATTTTTTTTTATTATTAACTGTAATTTTTTATTTATACAACCAAAGAAAAAATAATTAAAAAATCCTCCTTTTTATCAATAATTAGTTGTACTGGTCAACGAACAGATAGTAACGATTTGTAAAACCAAGTAATGATGAACAAAGATTTATCCAGTTATGGACCAAAACTGCAACCACTAGAAAATATAATATCACAAACAAGCACAAATCTATACACATACATAGATTCATAATTCACACTCAAATGTTAACTTGTTAAGTATACATGTTTTTATAATAATTTTGAAAGTGTAAATTTAAGTTTAAATACAATTAATTTAGTTTTTTTCGTAACTCGTCGAGTGTGGCGACAGCTGAACACTCTTGCATTTAAATTTCAAACGTTTTCTTAGGAAAGCCTTTTAGTTTGCACCATTTAAAAAGTATCATCTAGATTTACTCCAAACTTTGAAGGTTTAAAGTTTTTTTAGAGGAAAATTTTATTAGTTTCTGATAAGAAGAAAATCAGGTTGGTGTAATAATTTAAGTCTTGGTAATAATTACTTGGAAGACTTGATCAAATTAATACAAACACTTTAGAGTACGAAATACAGAAGTTAAAAGTCTTACTTTGAATAATTCCTTCGGCATTCTTGAAAATTTAAAGTGTAATAATACTAAGAATAGATGGGTACTAGCTTTTGATACTGGTTTATTTATAAGTGACGCAAACATTTATTCCCAACGTTTTAAAAAATAATGAATTGACAAAATCGTTCCTTTTAAAAAAAAGTAAGATTCCATAAACTTTAATCTCTGTGATCTAAAGGCAGGAGTGTTATATAATAATTTGTGAGTATTGTAAAATAAATTATAGAATAAAAGATTTCGTTATATTTCCGAGTAAGACGGTGGTTTTACTTCTATGATCATTTCAAATTTGGAGTAGAAATTGTCCTCAGCTCTGTATTACGCTCACACAGCTTAATATCGAGTGTAATTCATATTACTAATATTATGAATAATACACGATAATACAATTCAACATGAATACAATGTGATTTGACTTATCTTCTTTATTTATTATGAATGAACTTCAGAATAATTGAACATATCTTCATTAACAGAGAAATAATATTTCTGGAATAATGGCAGAGGTATTTTCATTTACTCAAATCTGTTGTAATCTTTGATTTAAATAATTCCAGTTAGAAAACAGAGAATATGTATTAAATGTTATCTTATGAAAAGAAAATTATTCCTGGAAATCTATAATGAATATTTTTAGCATTTTAAATCTCACAGGTAATGGACGTATATATACAACATTACATGTAAGACTTAAAATGATATAAACATTATATTTATATATATTGTATTGAATGATCATAGTATATTTTTGTAGTACTGTTGAAGATGGGACAATAAAAAAAAAGAAGATAAAACAGGTATACATGATTAACTTGGCTTCACACCATATTTAATATTTATATAATTTAGATTAAATTTCGATGTTATGTTATTTGAGTTCTATGTTATGTTGACCCTTTTATATTGTGTATGTTGAGCAGAAAGAAGTTTTGATCCCCATTATCAAAACATTTTGAATTAATTTTACATACACAAATGATGGCAAACGTCAGAATAAACCATATCGATGACAAGTAAACATTACCTAATCAAACCGTCTGTAAAATGTTTGGCTATACTTGTAATCCCAATTCTAATTTATCATTACAGAGTACTTTGGAGCCCTTAAAACGTATTCTGTTCATATGATTTCAATGTTGTTCTGGTCTTAGTATGACAACACTCACACTGCATCCTGTAGTTATTCTTATACTGGTTAACTAAAACTACTCAAATATTTCTCTTAAAATTTCACCTGAAATTGGTACACCAAAGAGTAATATTTCCAATTGAATTATTATTACATTATTCCTACAATAACACTTAGTTGCTCTTTACATAAAACTATATCTTCAACTCTATATTTTCTCATAAAATTATGTATTATTTATATTTTCAGGTACATTACGATTTAGTTTTCACTCTACTGCTCATTCATTTATATGCAAATCTCAATACATAGGTTAGCAAGACTACGTTAAGAAGAGAGTTTATAGAAGCTGATAATATATAACCTTATATAAAAGTAATGGCGTAATTAGCTGCAGTGACGTATCACCCAGTCACTGAATAATAAGTGCCCTGACAACAGTCGTTGTCTATCGATCCTTAGCATCACAGGATGCAATAAATACTTAAATCTCAGAATTGTATAATTTATAATAATACAAACATTTATAATGACTCATTATATTTCTGTGATTTATAAAATAAAAAAGTAAAATTTATGTTATTTGTAGTGTTGATAGATTCTATTATTTATTATGGTGTGATATTCGAGCACTCGTTGAATATAGTTTGATTTAGTCCGCTGTGGTTTTAACTTACTTAAGTTTTAGATTTTAGAAATCCATTCCGTTATGTATATGTTAATAGATCTTACATTATTTGGAAATTGTTTTGATCCGACTTTTACATTGAATGATTGTTTTTAGCTTTAGTATGTCCTTGTTCCATAGCCTACAATCTTACAAAATATAAGACTATCGTCTACCTCGTCGCTTATATATTGAGCGCCCTTCTATACTTATCAACAAAGAAGGACTCTACCCTAGCCGTCTTGACTATATAACCACGTAACTAAATTATGGAGTAAGAGTCATGAACTATATTCTACTGATTCCGTGGAGTGGACAGGAAACTTCGTTAGCTGGAATAGCGAGTAAGTGGATCTAAAAGTAAAATTCTTCAACAATATAATCATTTTATTTTATGATTATCAAGTGAGGCATTATGAGGCAAAATTGATATTAAAATTTTATAAAATTTGACTTTTCAAATCTTTTAAAGAGTTAAAAATATTTATTTGTGTTTGGTAACTCTCTATGAATGTATTTTCGTTTGGATTGTACTTAATAGCAAATTATTATTTTTTATTATAAAATTATAATTTACCACAACTTTCCATTTTAGCAATTAAAACAACATTAAGAGTGTTAATTATTTTCCACACAATTACAAGTATAGAAAAACCTAAAACAATTATGAGTGTTTACAACATCCAAGTTTGGAGTTATGTATTAAAATTGAATTGAAACTGAAACAATGTCAATCAATCTTCGTCTTACACACAAATTATAAATATGTGCTACTTATTTTTTATAGTTATTCTATTTATAATTACAAAGAAATGCTCAAGTCAAATTGTTTTCGAGAGGGTCTTGTAAAAGTTTTGGAAGTCACAAAAACGTAAATATTTTCTATAAAGATCGCTTCTAAAATATAATTATATTGTTTTCGTAAGAATGTGTTGGGGCTAATGTTAAATATATTTGCATTCGTTTTGTTAGTTGTAGAAATTTTAATTAAAACTGAAAAAATTTAACTTTTTACGTAAACCATTCTGTTGTATATTTACATTCATTGAGGTCTATTCGTAAACACTTATTATGTTAGCTCTCACCTGTATTCCATTTTACCATAAACTTTGTTAAATACATCAATTTACATTCAGAGGTCTATATGTATTAAACTAATATAAATTTACTTATGATAGTGTTCTGTCTTCAAGATACGATTTATATAAAATAAATCAAATCATACTTAACTTATATAAAATTAATAAATATAAAAAGTCATAAAATTTAACTGATTAAGTATTTATTTTGGTTTTGTAGTTAATCCCAAGGATACTGTATTGTTTTGCCACATTTCAAAATATATATATTTATCTTGAATAACTGGAACGCTAACTTCTTCTTAAATTTCATTCAATTAACCAAGATAGTGAAAAAATATCATCACAACAAATATCTGCAAATTAAATTTAAATTATTATTTTTCATAGAGCGGCTCAAGTTATGGGATCAAGGTAAAATAATAATTAGCAGGAGTAGCAGAGGATGATAATCACATCTACATCTGCGGAAGCTACCATCAGGAGCGCTGTGGGCGTGAGAAAAAAATCATCTTACTCGAGGTGACTCTGTTTCAACAATATGCAATAAACCCAATAGTGTTGATTTGTTTACGGTAATGAATTTAGTTGAGTTTTAGAAATACATTATCTAAGCTGAAAAAAACTAAAAATATTTGTGCTATTTTATAATCTAAGTATAAAACTATAAAATTACCGATACAAATAAGCTAAACTTACAAATTACGTAGATGTTGGCTTTTTTTAATGTAAGTAATTTTCGAAAGTTCTACGTCAATCTATTTTAACAAATATGGTACTTTTATGTGTTATTCATAAAAGCTACTATAACCGAAATGGGCATAAGAAAGTCTTTATTTTGTCCTGTCTATCCAAATTATTGAGACTGTCTCTCGAAGTTTTTTGACTTTTCATTATTTACTTAAAACAAAAATTATTTTCTATAAAAAAGTATGTAAAAAAATAAACACAAATAAAATTTTAAGCCGTTGTCTTAACTTCGTACAACAGTTCTCAAACACAACACTAATATATTTGTACCTTTTTATACACTTATTCTCATTTCACACCAAAAAGTACGATTGTGTTTTTTTTTATTGAAGCTTTAAAAAGTTTTGTATCACAAAATATAATATTGCAACATTGTTTTGTTTGCAAACATACATTATTACAATTTTTATATTGGAGTTTCTGTTACCAAGGTATAATCCAACCTAACTAAAAAATAAATAAATAAAAATATGCTATATATATTTAATAAAATTCAAAGTATTTTATGAAAGATAGTATAATTTTGTTGATTTATGTGAAAGCGCTGCGTATGAACTGTACATGAACGTGTCACGAGCACAACCGGAGGAAACTTATGATTACAGCAATTACTAAGCAGTGATACCTCTCTGAATGGGGTTATATAAATCTCTTTTGCCTAGACATTTAGAACAATGCTGATTCTTGTGCACAATTGATTGTGCATATTCTTCTTCAAAAACAAATCGAAACGTTGGTAATATAACCGTGATAATATAATATTCCGTGAAGTACGATAATAATTCAAAGTATATTTGATGCTAAAAGATGATTTAGGGTTTTCAATCTTTTACAAAATATTCTTTCATAGAATGTAGTAGCACTGTATATTTTACAAATAAATTCAAGTAGGTAGTTAAGATATTCCAAATTAATTTGTATCAGATGATTAATACTGATCTTTATCGCAGTAGAAGGTTAATATCTGGATAGAGGGTTAATAAAAATTTAAGAATAATAAACCAAATTTCCCCTTCATGGTTGTACGTTAATATAATTAAACATTGCGTCAATAGTATCAAAGGCGAATTATAATTGTTGACCTTGGTTAAAGATTCGTATTTACCAAACATTTCAAATACATTAAGCCTGTAGAACTTACGAGTTAACCCATTTCAATATTCACTGCAATAAAAGTAAAGTTAAAAATTTAATAACAGCAGATCCATTAGATGAAACGAAAATTGTTTTGATCCTATCCTATATTAACATACAAGATCTACGACATAGTGTCATCATAATATATATTATTTTTGTAGAATCACATGTTACACGTATTAGGGTATTTTTCTCATTTTACATGAAAACCCTATTTCAAATAGACGGTTATGGGTTTTGGAGTTGATAATAACTACAATCAAAGTTTAATCAATATTCTTAAAATATTGTTCCACACCTATCAAGGTAATTTGATAATATCCTAGACTAATATGTGTAGTATGTAATATTGTTGAAATATTTAAAAAAATATTATTGATAGAATGGGAGATAAGAGAACAATAAGCGGATATAAGGTTTGAAATTTTAAGGTTCTATTAAGAAGAAACGGTAAGAGCATTTGATTTTTACACTGTTCAAACACTTTGTATTAAAAATATCCATGGAATAAATTTATATGATAACGCACAAAAACTTATTTATAAACAGTGTCTAAAATAAACACTCAAAATATATGTTTTACTACAATTAACCAAACATAGTTGGAAAACTACCTGATATTTAGTTAAAGAAAGAAAATTACTCTTTTAGTTTGCTTCAAAGGAAAATGAGAAGTCACTAAACTGATATCTACTGACGAGTGAATGTATGCGAAATACAAACACTACACGTACAGATATAAATGATTCATGTTTATTAAATATAAATAAATATATTATTAATCATTTTCCAAATATAGCTGCTCCATTGATTATTAAATGATTGGTAACTAACTGCATTATCGAAAACTGTTTAACTTTTTCACTAAGGGTTTGAGAATAAGATTATAACTAACTTTTTTAGTCATAATTAAGTTTCATGTTTTGATGATATTAGTAACTAATTTATCATATTACATCTGAGTATTGCAAAATTAAAAATAACTACATTTTCAAAATTGAACAACAAAAATAATAAAATAATAAAAATAGGTTGTTAAATTGAATTAGTTGGTAACCAATATTATAAAAATTTAAGAATCAATATTACCTGCTTGTATATTTTCCTTACAGTTTACAAAGTTAGTGACAATAAGAGTAATAATATTTTTATTATTAAATGAACATCTTAATAAACATAAGAAACAAGAATGAACACATTAAAAAATGTATATATTTCTAATTAAACACAGCACATAGGCAAGTGTAATATTTAATTATCCACATACTTTATATTTATAGAGTGATTCATACAGTACAATGAACTCCCTGATTTAGTGATTTTTCTCAATGGAATACCGGCTCTGAATACCTGCTAGAATTATCAGTCGGGTAAGTTGCGGTCAGTTCATCGCTCTCATTCTACCATTCTCAATCAGAGTTCATCATCAGTTGTAGCTTTCCCATTTTTCTCACGATGTAGGGCCAACATTGTATTTTTTTTACCTTCCCTCAGATATTGAACGATGTCTAAGGTCTTTCTATGCAACATAAACGTTTCAAAACGTTTAGTACCAGTAGAATTAACTATTATTAGCGAAATAAATTATTATTAGTAATTGTGATTTAGTGTTTATTTATTTTTATTTGTATTGTTTCGTTTCTCATTTAAACTTCTGTATATATTATATGTAAATAGAAAAATGTCTCAAATCGTAGCAACATATTGTAATGTCTTATATTCCGTAATAGAGTGAATTTAATTAGTTTATTAAGATATAGATGTTGGCGAAATAGTTTCATCCCACCTGTCGGTAGTAGATAGTTAGATCTCTAACTTTCTATCGGTTGGAAGGTAATTTAATTTACGAAGAAGGGAACTTCCACATTATTAGATTATCATACAAATATAGAAACTACTTGTTTTGCATCTTGTGTTTATCTAATTTTAACTAAAACAAAAATAATTTTTGATCTTATTTAATAGGCATCCATTTAGTAATTACATACTTGAAGCGATATAGAACAATTCAATTTTTTTTTTTAAACTCGACAAAGCTGTTCTGTGAAACCACATACTTTCTCTATATTACATGTTTAATGGAAAGCAAAATAATTTTATTCACATTAATATATCGAGTTATTACCTCATATTTTCTCAACAAAAAGACGTTTCAACGACTTTGTTGTCATTCTCAGTTGTAATGAGCACAGAAACACACTTTAAAATGTATTGCTAAACAAAATATAATAATGGAAGCGTCGAATGTCAAATATTATTAACAGGAATATGCATGTAGGGTTATCTCATTATATATATACATATGTATTAAAAAAAAGTCATAGACTCCCTCTATTAAATCCCTAAATCAATATTTAATTATCCGATTAAGTTACAGTTTAATCTGAAAGTAGTTGTTTAAGTTATGAAAGACTTTGGAAACAAAGACGTTGCAAAATGGAGGAAAAGTTTATTGTTACGAGTTACCTCAACCTCAGAGAATTTCCTTTCGCAACTCTATTCTGTGTAATTTATGTATTTTCCTCCCACCTTGTAACTTTAATGTGAAGGTGACGGCGAATTTATTTAGCTACAAGTACTTTAGTGTAATCATTTATAAAAATTCTATGATTTAAGAGTTTAATCATGTAGATCTTATATATACACTTAATTATCAAGTGGTATTTTACAATATATTAGATTATTATTTAAAAATAATTTATCGTTACAAAAACTGGTAAATTGATTCAGATTGAAATTACAAATACTTATAAAAAACTTTAGAAATTTATAGTGGTGTTTTTCTAGTTTATCATTATAAATAACGATACAGTATTTATGCATGTACCTTGAACTTGTATTTTACGTTTTAAGAAAATATTACCTCTTTACGACTGTAACATATTTATCTGATGGTCCCATTTGGAATTTCATTAAGGAGAATTCCACCTGGGTAGTTCGGCTGCCAAGTTTGGAGTTATCTGAAAGATAGAGGTCGATGTAATTTCTACCAGGACTTGTCATGAATCACGTTTATCCAAATTTTACTTAGATTCGATTTACCGCATGATTTAAATTATTTCACAAGCTTAATAAGTAAATAAACTAATCTGTGACGTCATTATAAATTAGGATATAACAAATTAAAACGTAGCTAGCCAACCCCAAAACAACACTAGACCGTTTATTAGTTGCAAATGCGAAAAATGCTTGTCAGTCACAAATTGTGTTACAGATAACTAAATTATCATTCTCTCAATGGCTATAGTACAACACTGCACTGAGTGATTTGCCTATTAGGTGGACTCTTACGTTACGTTAATTTATTATTTCCTTGTTATATTTCATTTACAGTACTTATATATTATCATATATAAACCGATTGGTTTGAATGGTTCATTCGAATTATAGAATAGAACATCACAAGACTAGGTAAATCACTCTAATACAATAAATGGAGTATTTTACCCAATATCAACCAATTACTTTCACCAACTGACACACATTCTTTACCTTTGTGACCTATTATAATTCATACTGAATTCCTTATCATTTCTAGCATTCCTATGATTTCCTTTTCTCTGTATTAACTCTTCTTATACTTTGTCTATTATTAGAGGCTGTAACGATATCATGATCTCAACTAAATAAAACATCGCAATCATGAAATCTAATAATAAAATAAATTAAATAACTTGAATAAAATAATAAATATAGAACAATGTTAAACAAATGACGAGAGAGGGCAGCTGCCGCCTGCAATTAAAAAATGTAAGTGTTAGGTTACAATAGAACTAGGATTTCAAGAACCTTGAAGCAAACACGTGTGTACAATAACGGAATTCATGGGGTAGCAGAGTTTTTTTAATAAAAAAAAAAGAGAAATCAAGGGAAAGCCAGCATCATAACGGTACTTCAGAAAAAACACAAAAACGCAAGGAGAAAGTGGGTCGGCCAATCGGAGACGTTTTCAAGCTTAAAAACACAACGGAAAGATTTAAAAATAACCACTAGAAATCGAGAAAGAACACATGTAGAGAGAGTTAGTAAAAATCCACGAATCAGCGAACAGGGCGCGAAAACCAATGTTCGAGAGAAGGAGTATTAAAAAATAGTTTCTTAGGAGGAGTCTTACAAGGGTCGCCGAGACGTAAGGTTGTGGACACAGCTAGACTGCGCTGTGTACCATAGAATTGTTTTTAACAGCGAATAAGGGACTAGAAGTCTCTTTGTATTGAAAAGTTTTGATAAGTTTTTAATTTAAAGTAGAATCAAAGGAAAGGATGTTTTAAGTAATAACAGGAAGTTAGATTTGGAGTTTTGTGGAGTTTCTTAAAAAAAAAGCAGATCAAGAAAAGGAGTTTTCAATTCACCGGAGGCAAAGGATATAAGTCATCGCAGAAAGGAGCTGGAAATTTGGAACGACTTCAGGGGAGGGGAGACAGCGTTATCACCAAGGAAGAAAGTGTTTTAAGCAGTGTGGTGTGTTTTAATAAAAAAGTAAATTAAAGTTATGTGTAGTGGAATAGTGCAAATCGACCGATCAGAAGGACCAGCAAAGTGATAAGTACCAAACAAATAGTTAATTATTAAATTCATTTAGATTCGATTTCACTTTCAATTGAGCCATTATAAAAAAAACCTATGACCCGAGATTAAGAGATTTTGTTGTTTTAAATTAATTTAAAAACTGAGCTATCTGAAATTTAAAAAAGATGATAAATGTTAATAATAAAATAAAGTAATAATTAAAATTGTAAAGAAATATAATAAATCAAAAGGAACTAATAATTTGCAGATACAAGTTTTAACAAGTGTTAAAATAAAGTAAATTTTGTATTTTTAAAAAATGTCTATTATAAATGAATTAAATTTAAGGAATGAATAAGGAATAAATGGTTTTTTTAGTTAAGTAAGAATTGATTTCATGTATATGTTTATTGTGTAGTAATTTATTCAAGGATAAATTAAAAGAAAGAGTTTTTTATCCAGGTAAACGTTGTTTGTCAATGAGTTAATAATTATAAATTGTTCCTTTTTAGTAGTGTTTAAAATAAATAAATAAATCTAACATCTTAAATGTTAGATTGACACTCCAGCGTGTGGCTTGAAAAATTAAATTAAATATAAATAATAGTTAACAAATTCATTGTTATAAGGTGTTTCATATGATTTGCTACAATGAGTTAATTAATGGAGGAGAGGGTATTTTTTGTTTCTTAAAGTGTTTTTTTTTTTTAGCAAATGTAATTTTATAAAGTTGTGTGTCAGGGATATATTTTTATTGAAGGTTGTGGTGGTGCAAGGTAGGGATTCAACGGGGATCAGCAATCGCGACTTCTATTCATCGGTGTATGCCGCCATCCGGTTCGAGCTGCTTCATTTCTTACAACTTGTGGATATGAAGTGTAAGATGAATTTTCATCACCCATGCTGTCTATAATTGGAGAATTAATCATCAGTGGTTAGCTCCATTAAACATAAGTCTGCCTCGGTAAATATACATTGAGGTGAGCTTAATTTAAAAGTCATTTATTTTTGTTGACCTATTAGATATGTTTGCAAAAAATCTAAATTACAAAAAAAAATAAATAAATAAAAAAAAAAATAAATAAAAAAAAAAAATAAGAAGAAGAAATTAGGATAAAATGTATTGACAATAAGCTCTGATATGATTATACGTAAGGTAACACACTCTGACATTGCTAATAATTAGTTTCCGTTGATAATTACCGTCCAAATATCCTAGATTTTTGAACGAGTTGTAACAAGTTTTCATCCTATAGATTATCCCGACAGGTTTTAAAATCTTGGTCTTAATGTACCGTTAATGAACTGATATCTTTACTATAACTCAGAACATTGAACAATGTTCCTCATTCAGATACATGGAAAATCACTCCGAGCTTCTATTGACTTCATAACGATATATTGAGACACTGAGTGCATTCCTAGGGAAAAAATTACTAGGGTTTGGGAAAGCGGAGTAATGTTGAAGTATAAATCACTTAATATTCTAAAGTTAAAGACCTGTGAGTGCTTGTGTGTATTTTTTTGAATCACGAACGTTTAACACATTAGCTCATTAAAACTTCTTCATAAAATATAATTTCGAAAATGAGTAGGTTTTTATAAAGGCTATATGTAATAATACATAAAACCTGTACAATTATATACCAGATAATGCGAATATTTCACTTTGAAAAGAGGTTTTGATTTCAGATACTATATAACAAAAATTTCACTTGTAATACCTTTTTGTCTTTTAGATGGTAAGGTGGTTTAATCTAGATATCTAGATAATGAAACTTACTGGCTGCTGTATAATTATCTTAGACTTTGTAGTCTAATTAGTTAAACACGTTCAATAAAGGCAAACTTTTGCGTGACTAATTAAGTGCAAGAAACTAAAAATTTCGTTCATTTGGTTTGCCCTTCTCTATTTAAAACAATTAGTCTTTAACTCATCATAACATCTCCTTTATAAACTAGTCAATTAGTTAGATTGACTATTTTAAAATACTCAAGAGCAAAAATGAAAAATCGCGAATTTAGGCTACTCGGAGAGTACTTTATCTCTCTTTCTTTATATATATCAAACAAAATAATTGAAAGAATATGTTGTCATGCTTTAATATTTGTGGGTTTCTATTTATTATTTATAGTTTCACAATTGTATTGTATACATTACATGAGTACGTGCGTTGTACAATAAAAAAAATGTGCTGTTTCATATTTGAGTAATACTTTCCTAAACTCAAAAACTGAGGAAAGGTAAACATTTTATTGAAAAGTCTCCTGACCTTTGGAATGTATTTATAAATATAAAAGTAATTCATACAATGACATCACCCAATACTACAAGATTCTTCGCTTGAAAATATACACAGAGACATCTTTAGATGTTATATTAACACATTAACATTAGAATAATTTATACCTCCATTTACAAATGTAGTACCTTTGGCAAATGTTTTGAGTTGAAAGCGTTTACAAATCCTACAATCAATTATTGAACAATAATTTGCTAATAAAATATTTCCTGGTTTTCCTACTTTCAAGAATTTGTTTATCGAAAAATAACAATTTTAATTAAAAACAAAAATAACAAAATAATTTATTTTACTCTGTAGTAATATTAAAAAAAAAAAATGTTTTCACTTTGATAATTCACTTCTATTTCCACATAATTATTTATAAATATTCAGAAAATTTTAGCCTTTTGTTCTCTTGTAATTTCGATCTACATTTTATTGTTTTTTAAGAAACAAATTCAAAATATACAAATATTTTGTTAAATAAATTAAAAATTTTATGAAAAATTTCTGATATTGCACGGTAGAATAAGAATGTACAGAACTCCCTCCCTCTCTCTCTCTCTCTCTCTCTCTCTCTCTCTCTCTCTCTCTCTCTCTCTCTCTCTCTCTCTCTCTCTCTCTCTCTATTTTTTTAAACACAAATTGATTGGCCCTGAAAACAAAAATTAACAATACCATTCTATTTCTAAGCTTTTTATTCTTTAAGGCTGTTATTTTCAAGATGTTTCAATTAAAATTACATATTGTAGTATTTAACAAAGAGAGGACCAAATAGTTATACTCTCACTTAAATAAATACTGTAATACTATAAACTCTCTATTATGTTTATCCTGGCATGATTAGCCAAATCACAAAGTAAAAACCACATTTCATCATTCATATAAAACATAATTTTGTTGCTGAAATTGTAACTTAACTAGCTTGAAAATAATACTTTAAATGCTTTGTGCTAATAGTTTTCTATTTATACCGTAGTGTAATAAGTTAAATAACTACTGTTAGTGAAAGAGAAAGAGTTCAGTTACGTGGATGGTTGCGGGGGATATTTGGTCTAAGAACAAGAGATTGTTTTGTAAGTACACCTTTGGGAGTCGTAATGAAAAAATATTACAGTTAGTTAATTCTGCAAGTTTTTTTTTCTACTTAATGAAGCTACAAGTGTTCTTATTAAGTGTTGTAATACACGTATTACCAACAATCATAGGTTTTTTAATTTTGTATTAATACTTATTACTAATCGACCACTACGGAATGAAGTTAGTGATTTACACTTATGAAAAAATGAATTGATGGGAAGCCATCAGGTTACATATCCAGCTCCACCAAGCAATGTAATACCAGCACATCCTCAAAATGTAATTGGTTTATTGGTCCTTGTAGGAAATGTTAAATTTTATTGTTAAATCAAGAGGTCTTAACTAGAAAGGTACATGTTTGAAATAATTAGTTGATTCATGAGTTTTATGAACCTCGTAATTGTGTATATTACTACTTCTTGACGTCTGCTAGGTTCTAAGGTGCTTCGTGGCCTTAGAATATAAACTGTACGTCTCTTAGTCAGACTCGAATAGATTATTTGGGGTCTTTGATTAGACCCCGCCAGATCTCGTTACGATACATTTCATACATCACATTTTCTTGGAAGGTTAGTGCTCGAGTTCCGTATATTGGTTAGAATTTTAGCCTATATTGCCTACAAATTGATATATTTCCGATTCGTATGTGTTAGTATTTTGCAATTTAATTTGTAGAACATAAATATAGATTTACGCTCTGAATTACTTAATCGATACAAAACAAATAAATCATCCCTTACCCCTAAGGTTAAATAGCCGATATCCTACCTTGCGTTAGACATTTAAATTCCTTTATTACATTCAATCAATCGTGAACACATTTCTCTGAATTATTAATATAGACCTTCTAACTTATTTACTCAAAAATAGAGTAAGAACTAAGGGATATTTTCAATGTCGAATATTAAATGTTATTTAGAATAGAAATAACGATTTAAATTTGTTCTTAGTTTTCAAAAGTATATGTGGGTTTAGTTCGAATACCACCGTGGGGTTGGAATTCCGAAGTGTTTAGGTGTATATTTAGTACGACTTCCAGGCTGGCGAAGCATCATGCACAGATAAGAAATATAGTTGTATGTAATCACTATAACAGTATCGTTGAAGTTTTGAGTA